>JAWWLR010000148.1:19299153-19309602 GCA_035041075.1 Acraspis erinacei | reverse complement strand
CACTCTGATGATAGTTTTTTGTATCATCTTTTGAGGTTTACAATTTTCGAACGGCAATGAGGACCATGTGGTATAAAAATACAGAAAAAAGCCAGCTCACGATGAATGGAGGATGACGAGGGATAATAAATGATTGTTTTTTCTCGTCCCATTTTCCCTCCCAATACCTGTCCAGTGTCTCTCGCGTCAAATACTGTCGCGTATATGTGTTTTCGTGACTTTTTCGACTCGTCTCGAGTTCTATACCGTATATGTACTCGATGACGCAGTCTGTGTATTTCAAACTGAATGATTGATAAAACGACGTGGGAGGATACAAAAGATATATGTGTATACTTTTATACAGTTATTGTCGCTTCAGGGTATCCGATGATTTCTGGCAAAATCATAACTATATGACAAATGCTACGTTTCATTTTGCCATTTATATTCCAATGTTTAATCCTGTCGTTTATAACTTTCCCCGAAAAATTTACGATTCATGAACAAAAAATTCCTGAGATTTTTTGCTGTTGAAAGTTAAGATGATTTATAAATTTTGTATGAAAAAGTTTAGATGAGCCTCGGTTGTATGTTTTCGATTTGTGGTGAAATATTATGAAAATTGAAATTGTTTCAAGAAGTTAACATTGACAATAATAGCATGCGATTTTTCATGTATGACTGTCGTACGGCTTGGACTCGCGCCATTAGTGACACTATTTGATCATTTTTTTTAGCCATGCCACAATTTCGTTTCGATTTTGAAAAAAAATGACACTAATGGGTTAGGTTTTTTTTCTATACAAACTAAAATTATTAGTTGGGCGAATAAATCATATTTATCATCATATTTTACAAACTAATTACAAACTAAATGCTACTGAATAAAAACTAAAAAAATTTCCAGTTATGTTTATCGTGAATTTAATATTCGCTGAGATGGAAGCTTTTTCTCGAAAAGAAGAATTGATCCTAGTTTACAAATACCTCTATTGATTCCATTTGAAGGAATTTTCTGCATACACATGCTTCACTAAGACTGCTTACGAAATATCTGTGAACTCTGAAATCGCATGCATTCTCGATGTGACTCATATCCGTTGTGATTGCGATTCCGAGCAGGGATCACAGCGGGATCAGTCGTCGAAAGAGTGCCTTAAGTGCGTGATTCTGCAGTCTTTGCATTATCTCCAACCCACTACCTTTCCGATTATACCGGGAGTACATATTCTCGTTTGAAATTCAAATATTTCTGAAATTTCGAGAGGGAACTTTAAAATGAATTATAAATAAATAGAGGTAGGGATGACCGGATCAAAATTCTCTGCAAATAATATCGTCATTGCTCAACCAGTTTGATTTTTCTTTGCATTAAATAAATCTATTCCACCATGAAATTGATGTTATGAATACAATTCTGGAACTATGAACTTGGGGAAAAAATGGTGTAGATAACAGTTTAGTCATCAATAGTTTATTTTCCCAATGCATAACATTAAACGATAAAATCTTCGTACTTGGCCCCAGAAGAGTACCATCTAAATGAAATTTTAACGGGTTATCAAGTCGGAAATATAGTATAAATAGCTCATTCAGGCGACGATATTGCTAGCCTTACAAAGAATGTTTCAGCTTTAATTTGATACGTAATACTTTTCCCACTTGTTCATCAATGATCAGAATCAGGACCTGAAATGTTTTTCTACAACCTTCTTAGTTGGTTCCCCTAAATTAGCCCGTGGCAGCCCTGAAAAAACACGTCAATTCCACGTCCTCTTAACCTTATACAGAGCAGGTCTTCCCTATTGATCCAACTGTCTAAGAGTTGTTTTAATTTATAATTCATTTCTGCAATTTACCTTGCTAATAGTTTTAATTGACGCCTGACACTATCCTATCACTGTGTGACACGTTTCTTCTTGTTTGTAGAATATATCCATGTTTCTCTGATGGGAAATAAGAAAACAAGAACTCGGATGATAAGAGCGAGCGCCTGACACGCGAAGGATCGAGACATGCGTCATTTTTCTGCCAGTTTAAAATGTTCACCTGTCCATCCATCCAGTATAAAATAGACGTGAAATGTCACGTTCTGGGACAAGTCGTTCCATTTCTATATTCTGCACTCTCAGGTGTTTGATAATAATGCTAGTTTTTTTATATAGAAGGGCAAAAAATGGTTGCAACTTTACTAAACTATTTGGGAGTTTAGGATAGGCCACAAATTCAGTCAATTTGAACAATTCTGACAACAATTTTAGATACGGAATGTGTAAAAATCGGTATTCAGATGAATTTAAAGAAGATTCATTTGATGATAGGGGATGGTTTTGAATTGGCTGGCAACAATAGGAAGGCGCGCGCGGTAGCCTCTCGCCGAAGGCCCGAATATCGATCTCATACATAATTAAATACCAACTCGGCAAAGCATCACAAAGAGAGCTTACTTCAGCTTTGATCTGCTGACAGACGGGTCCCGTCATCGCAGACTTCAATAGGTGGGCACGGTGGTTTGAATCGCGAGGGTGGTGGTGAGCGTATCGGCGTCTTTGCTTATGTGTGTTTGTCTGTTATTGACTCCCCACACTATACACACATGTGTGTAGGTGCGTAGACAGATCAGGGGTATTACGAATGCCTATACACGTACAATTGGACATTTCTCTCCACGCGCACTTCTGCAGACTCGTATTAGGTACAAACAGGCGTCATACTCTTTTGCATTTCACATTACCCATCTCCATTGCCCATGGGCTGCTGCTAACGAAGGCTTCGGGGTACTTCGATTTGCAGACGACTCAAAGTTAAAACCTGCTTGCTGCTTTATTACCGATACAGAGATGTCAATATGCAGATAAGAATGCACCGAGCTGTTACTCTTTTTCCGAAAACAATGGTTGTGCATTGTTCATTCCTCCCTTTTTGCTTGGATCTTTCATCCTTACGAATCCCTTTTCGAACTGTTCCAGAAAAAACATTTTTGGATGGAAAAACGATTAGTATCCTAAAATTTTGAATTCGTGTTGAGGAATCAAATGCTTTATAATATCCTTCGAAGGGTAGAGGATTCAAACTTTAAAGATGCTTGATGGTTTATTACCGATAAAAAGATGTCAATATGTAGATCCACGTGTCCAATTGACAATCTTCCATCTCGGAGAGACCAACTAAAAAGGAAGTAACTCTTCGAGACAAAATAATTCGATACTAACTCGCTTGGCGAACATTCGAAGTTTTAAAATCCCATATAAATTGTTTTGAGAAGATCAGCGCCCTTAAATCTGTATCACCATTTGATTTGGTGTCCTCAAGTTAGCACCTTTTAATTTGTTTTTTTTTCGAGATGGAATCTTGTCATTTGGACACGTCGAGATAAGAATCTATCTATAAAGCCGTTAATCTTTTTGCCAAAGCAATAGTAGTGCATTGTCCACTCCTCATTTTTGGTTTTGATATATCAGCATGAACAAAAAAAACCTTGTCATATATAAGATCTATTAATATTGTTTGATTTTGAGGATGTTGCAAGGATTAAAATGCTTATCATATAGAGATAAGAATACACCAACCCGTTACTCTTTTTCCGAAAACAATGGTTGTGTATTATTCATTCCTCATTCTTTATTTGGATGGCCCATCATTAGAAATCCCATTTCTAACTGTTCCAGAAAAAAACATTTTTGGATATAAAAACGATTAGTTTGCTGATCGATTGGTATCCTAAAGATTTTGAATTCGTATTGAGGAACAAAATGCTTCACAATATCCTTCGATGGGTAGACCATTCAAACTTGAAAGATGTTTGATGCTTTGTTACCGATAAACAGATTTTAATATGTAGATCGATGCCTCCAATTGATAAGCTTCCAGTTTGGAAAGACCAATTAAAAATTACGTATCTCGTTGAGACAAAATGAAAAGATACTAACCTACAGAAACGTTATTCTCTTTCCAGGAAATTAATGGTTGTGCGTTGTAAACTCCACATTTTTGGCTTGGCTATTCCAGCCTTGGCAGAAAAAAATCTTGCCACATATAAAATTATTAATATTCTTTGATTTTCAGTTTGTTTCAAACATTAAAATGCTTAGCAATGTCCCTCAATTTCCAGAGAATTTTAATTTAAAACATGCTTGCTGGTTTATTACCAATACAGAGATGTCAATATGCAGTTAAGAATGCAACAAGCCTTTAGTCTTTTTCCGAAAACCCCTGACCCAAGGCATAGTGAAACATTGATAATTTTAGAAAAGATAAATAAAAATTGATGCTTAAAGAAAAGGAATTTTTACCCCGCCTTTATCGTTTATCGCAATAGCAATCGCTTCGAAACACTTTAGCTCAAAGCTAATGTCTTCTGACTTAAATCAGCATCTTAAAATTAAATTGTTGGTTAAGATCGGTAAACATTGATAAAGCTAACTACATACGTTCACATTTTTTTCCACCAAACGGGAAATTATTTCTCCGTGTGGTAATTATCTTTAATAACGGATTGCTGATGTGAATGCTAATGACATAATGGAAAGTGCCGTCGGTTAGAAAAGTGAGCAAACAAAGAAAAAATGCGCAATCTTGGCTACTGATTCATAAATCGTATCATTCTATGAAAAAAAAAGAAATTTTATCTTTTTTAATGGAAGGAATTTAAAAATGCTGAAGAAATCTTGATGAAAGTATGACAGCTTACTATTTTCCTTATTTATCTTTTATTAATGTATAATCATTTAATTTCAGAGAAAAAGCTACCGTAGAAATCAGCCGAGGAAGATCTCGTGAAAAAATAATGATCTCTGACTTATGCCCAACAGGTGTGAGGGGAGTTAGTTGTAAATTTTTCATACACTCGGAGTTTCAAAGTGATTTTGAAAGCCTTTAACTATGGTCGAATTGCAACATTTTGAATCTTTTTAATCCTTGAAACAAATACAAAATCGATATTTTCAAACTAAAAAAAATGAATTTGTAACCAAATAACTGATATTTTTAGTTAAACGTTGCTGACGAAATGACATAGTTTTCCAACGGCCACATATTTAACAAATCAATATCACTCTTTTATCGCCAGATGATAATTATCAGTTTAGATTTAAGTTTTAAATTATAACTGACTATCGCATTCTTTCGAGGCCTGTTCACCCAATTCGTACTAAATGTATGTATATAATACACGCCCACGTGAAAGCAATAAACGAGCTCGTCTCGTCGAAAAAAAATCCGTCAGTGAATCGCAAGTTCCAACGAAGGTCGATAAATTCCCATGTTAAGCGAATCTCGAGGATAGTGTCAATATTTTTGCTAGTCACATGAACACAAACTCCAAAGTTCGATTTCGTCAAATATTTTCAGAGTGAGTACCTTTCTAAAAAGCAATTTCTTCCGATTGAAAAAAATGTTAGCCATACCTGTAACACAATTAAAATATAGTTTCTTCAAACAAATAAAAAAAGTCGATAAATTCTTGTTAGAGAAACATCTCCAGTATACATCCACTGGCACCAATTAAGCAATTATATTTTAATTTCTAGTGCCCTCTTTATCAAATAAAAAAATTATCGCTAAGAAGCCATCAAAGCTTCGAATAAAGTTGATGATTTCCTGCAGATATAAACAACGAGATTATTACCGAGGTTAAACACACGATGATTGGCTGTAAATTCTGGCGGTGTGCGTGACCGAAACTGCCAGAACTGTTAATACGTTGTCGTGTTAGTGTGTTCACACTTCACACACAAATACACAAATACAATTTGTTCGGGAATATGTACGGTGAGCTTGACGATTTGAACCCTGGTACTCGCGAATCACCAAGACGAGTTAACGACCGTAAGTCGGCCGTTTTGTGCGGATTATAATTAAGTACCGCAAGCTCTACAGGTATAGTCTTGTGCTTTTGTTGCACTCAGGAATGAACAAATTCATTTGCCGTCTCGATTAACCCCGATGAACGACCAGCTCCATTAACTTTCACTTAAAAGCACAGTAAACTCTTGATGTTCGCCTCCGGACCTGCCAGTCGATGCCTTTTGACGCGCTTTGACTGCCTCTACCAAACGCTTCCAAAGTGAGCTCAACAGCCTCTGATCAATTTTAGGTGACAGGCATGAAAGAACTCTTCTGAATTATGTCAATCTTTTGTAGCATTTTTTTCGAAACTCACTGCTGATGCTCAAAGAAAACTTGAAAATTCTCTGGATTTTTGTATTCTCAGTTAAACTTTGTTTAATGCCGAATGTTTGAATATTTTGGTTTAATTACAGTCAAACTCGAAAATAACGCAGGGTTTAGATGCCGCTTAGGATGAAAACGCTTTTGTTTGTTAACGTCTGTGTGACTCCCCGGAGCAACTTTTACTCCTACCTTGGGCGCCGTGTCAATTCTCGGAAGGGATATATCCGGGGACGCTATATCCGAGTTTGACTGTATTTGCACACAAATTCTAAATGAGATTGCTAAAAATAATTTTCTGGTTTACGCAGCGCTTCCGAAAATTTCAGCATTCAGCAAGAAAAACATCATTTACAGTTTCTATATGCGACTGATCACTTTTGACCCGGAATAAAAAAAATATGGATGAACCCATAAATATGAAAAAAAGGATTAGTGCTCTGATTTGGAGCGCTCGCGGCATGATGCCTCTGTTCCTATTGCCTCTCTTAAACTATCTTTCTCTCTCATTTGCTACTCCCCCGCCTCCCACTCTCGCGCTTTGTGCAAGCGCGGATTCATTTCGCTCGATTTCCATTTCACGCACCGATAGAACGCGTGGTACTCGACGGATGAGCAGGAAAAGTTATCGTCCGCTCTGAATTATCAATGAGTGTGTTTCTTGATGTGATTTTTCACGTTTGACCGCGTCGACAGAGTTGTCGGTGAAAATCATTTCCATTTTTAACTGCTCCACGCTCGTATTGCTCTAAACCAATGTTTTATTTTCGCATTTGGAAATTTAGAGCCTTAATAATTTTGTGCAAATCATCCTTTCCATTTGCGCCTCCCCGAAGCGATTTCTGACAATTTTTTGATTCTTCTTTCCCTTGCTAAGTTCTTCTAAAAAATCCCGTGGATTAAGCGATTGGTTTTTTTTTTAAATTCAGATTACATCCCTCTTTGCAAGAATGCATTAAAGAATTCGTAATTATTTTTTGAAGACCCTCTTCATTTTTCAAATTGCTTCCAAAAGATAAGTAATAATTAGATGATGCACCTTCTTTTTTACAAACAGCTACTGAAGCGATTGGCAGTAATCAATTTCAAAGTCAACTGTCCGCTTGAATCTAGCTTTAAGTTTATAACCGGACTTAAATTAAGTAATAACAAAAACTATTATCTTTTCTGTCTCCGGATATCAATATGAAACTTTCAGATTAGCAGGGGGGAGTCTTGACTGAATAAAACCGGGAGAAACTCAAAGAAATGACAGGCAATTGAATTATAAAACCGGGAATTTACTTATGATCGTAGCAAACTTCAAGTTTTCATTATTTTATTAAATTTTTGTCACGTTAAAAAAAATGATTTCTAATTATATAATTTCACTTGCACGGGGAATTTTTTACATGGAACGAGAACTTTTTAAGTAAATTAAATCTGGGATTTAGAACAAATAAAAAAAATATGTGTTCCAAGTAAAAATTGGTTACAATTCAAATGTTCCTTCTTCCAAATTTTAGAAAAATAGAGTACTTCAATTAGTTTTTAGAGTAAAAGTATTATTTCGAAGAGCCATTATTTCTGAATTATAATATAAATTTTTTTACATTTTTTGGAGGAAATGTACCTCTTTTTTCTTGAAAATTCAGCTACTTGCCTTCAAAAGCTAAACTATTTTGTTAGAAATTAATTTTATTGATGTCAAATTTGTCATTTTAAGTGAAAATTCATCGCTCTTTTTCAACTAAAAATTTAACTATTCCAGTAGAAACTTGAACTATTTTTCTGAAAATCCGTTTTTTTATTAAGAATTAAAATTTTAGCGAATAATTCTAATATTCTATTTATGTTTTTTTAATTTGTTATGAAAATTCAACTATTTGGTTCAAAATTGATATTTTTCATTTCAAAATTAAACTATTTTTCCTAAAATTCATGTAATTTGTGAAAAAATCGTTTTTTAAAGAAGAATAATCCTGTTTATTGAAAATTCATCTTTTTGGTAGGTATAAACTTCAGCTATTCCAGTTGAAGATTCACCATTTTACATTAAAATTTATCATTTTTTTTAAGTTAATTTTTTCAAGTGAAATTTTAACTGTTTTACTTTTAGTTGAAAATTCAAATTTTTTCTTTACTTTCATTGTTTAAAAATTCTCCTTTTTGGTTGAAAATTCAAGTACTCCAGTCAATTATTCATTATTTTAATTAAAAATTCATTTCTTTAGCTGAAAAAATTCGCCTTTTTGATTGAAGATTCTTTTTTTTTCGTAGAAACTTATTTTTTGTTAAAAAATTAATATTTTCATCTTGAAAATTCAAGTGGAATGTTTTTAAAACCTTTTTAAATGTTCTCTTAAAATAATTTGTTTAAATGAAAAATCATTCTCAATTTTCCTGGGAATACTAAAAAAAGTTTTATATTCTTTTGAAGTCTTTCACAATCCTTGAAAAGCTTCTAAATTTTTTATTTGAAATCTGCAAAAATCTACATTTTTTTTAATTAGGCAATCAACTCAAGTTTTAAATTAATTTTCAATCTTATAAAAAATTATAAATATCTCTTAAAATTTCTAAAATTGCTTTAACAAATAATAGGTGTTCATTTGTTGTTTATAAACAAACATTTTAAGGAAATTTTGAAAAATTTGCAGGATTTCCTCAAAATAAAAAAAAAATCAATTAATTATAAAAGACATTTAGAAGTTTGAAAAAAATTGAAAAAGAGTTTTAAATTTGAAAGAATGTGAAACAACTTCTAGATTTCTCAAGATTTTGAAATAAAATTTTGAAGTTTCTCCAATGTTTAATATTTCCAGTAGAAATTATTGAAACTAATAATATGGATTTATATTTTTATAACAGAATCTAAATCTTTGAACTCTATGGTTTATAAAAGTTAGAAATTCTAAATTGGGCAGCTTTACAATTTTTTTATTTTTCTAATTCTTTCATTTTACAATTTAAAATTGTACAATTGAAAATTTCTAGTATTTTATACCTGTAAATTATTTAGCATTTGAATAAAAATAATTTTGAATTAAAAAAACTTTTAAGCTTCAATGTTAAAAGTTCAAAATTCGACAGTTCCACTTTACGAACCGGGAAAAATCTGGAAATTTATTTCTTCGATTAAAACCATCACCCTTATCAAATCATGAGCTAAAAAATTGTAACCTTAGTGTTTTCTGTGTGCGCATGCGCATTACAATATGCTAGTAATAATCTGTATTGTTGTCTCTAGCGACCTAATTTCCCGCATTTAGTGTAACAATAATTGACGAATGTTAAGTGGCTTATGCGGAACATGAAGCCTGGATTGCAACTCGGCACATGTCCTTGGTCCAGCAAATCCCTGAGCGAAGTGGCTTATAGCAATGCAACGTAAATTCGCCGGTAGGGTGATAATCATAACAATAATAGCAATAATCCCGGGTAGCAAAACGGAAATGTTATGGGTGGCACGAGTATCGTGATGCGTTCGTGCTTTCAGATCCCAGGGGGGTGGGGGGTTGAAAAGGGTGCGGAAAAGGGATAGCTGTGTGGGAGAAAGAGGACAGTAAACTGAGAGCTCGGGAGGAGTGTTGGTGATAGCAGAGAGAATGCGGGTTTGATCGTTCACACAGAAAATTGTGTTTTCGAAATCAATTGATATCCAGAGAGAGTAATAATACACTCGCTAATGATAGCAAACCCAGTCATTCTAGTCATCTCTGTTTTCATTTCCAATCCCCCCCCCACCCACTACTAGCCTGGGAGGGGGTCTTTCGTTTTGTTGCCGAAAAATCGCCCCGGGGTTTACCGGACGAATTCCGAGCGGGTTAATTTCAAACGGCAAAGTGCGTTTGAACATTTTTAATTATCAGTGAGAAGGAAAAATATGAGCGATGAAAAGTTTTGTCATTTAGAGCAGTGTTTTTATGAGATACTGGTTTTAGTTTGAAGGACATAGAAGGCAGTTTTTTTTATTCAGTTGGCAAAAATGTATTCAACATTTTATATAACTTACTTCCCAGAAAATAAAATTTCCGGTCATTTCCCGGTTTTCCGGTCAAGTCGACACCCTTTTAAACCTTGAACTGGAGTTGAGGATCAGAATAATATTCATCAGTTCAATAATCCGGGTCTTTCCCACATATTTAATTCATTTCAATGTCTTCTTTTCGTCATGTGTTCATTTTGAATGTAATCGACTTTAGAATGAAGAGGGTTGCAACTGTCAATGAATGCTAAAGTGTTTAGATGAGGAAGATAAAGAATGGTTGGAAGATTCAATTACAATAGGTGGCAGTCCGGTATGCGATTCTATTCTCT
>JAWWLR010000148.1:19251893-19263079 GCA_035041075.1 Acraspis erinacei | reverse complement strand
GAAAAAGAGAAAAATGAATATTTAAAAAAAGTAAATAATAATAATAATAAATAAATAAAATAAATAAATTTCTGGAAAGGGATTCTTCTCTCAATCTCTCTAGTAGCTTAATGGGAAAGCACCACCCGCCCGGCAATCGGAAGTTCTGTGGTTCGATTCCCAGCGCCGTGAAACGAGAAAATCTTTTTTCACAAAAAATTTGTAACTCATAGCTCTAGTCTGTAAAGATATTAAGAAATTCTGTTATTCTCTGATGATAATACAGATTTTTTATAGGAGTGTATAGTATTTCAAGGAATTGAACAAGTTTTCGACATTTTTAAGGGTTTGTAAACAATTCTTTTAAGTTTTTAGGAAATTGTAAAAAATTTTCAAAAGGATTTCAGGATATAAATGGTAACAACGAAATTTGCACGGATTCCAAAGGATTTCTAGGAAACCTTAGAGAGAAATTAAATGAAATTACAAAGGAATTCGAGGGTGATCTAAGGACTTCTATCGATTTCAGGGAGTTTAGGGATTTCCTGGTATTTACCATATTTAAGAGAGTATAAGATTTCAAAACAAAATTATAAAAATTCAATGGATTTTAAATATTCCAAAGGATTTTTTAGGGTATCTAAAAACATTTAAAACTTTTTCTGGCGTTTTAAAAGATTCCATTTCATGCAAAGATTATCATCCCCAGAATTTTTACCTAAATCACTTCTTATTATTTGTTTTTGAGATGTTATAAAATATCATAACGCACGTTCCAGAACTCTTTTTTTGGGGATAATAACAAAAAATTATTGTACTCAATAAAAATCTGATGCATGTGCACTATTTTGAGGTTAGGGTCGTTTTTCAGCTCTCTGTCATTCTGATAATGTAGGTCTCTGTATTACCGATGCTGTGGATACCATTCAAGAGTAATTATGGGAGAGAAGTGTAGAACACATAACCTCAAAATACATGCACTTATCAAATTTTTCAAAATCAAAATTTTTGGAATTAACCCACAAAAAAAGAGTCCGTGGACGTCTGTTAACATGTTCGCTATAATGTCCCATATCATGTCCCAAATTTTTAAGACAAAACCTTTATTATTGTAGGAAAAAAGTCGAGGGAACCTAGTATTGATAAAATCGATAGTTTTCCAAGTATCACATGCCCTTAAAACTATTTGGAAACAATTTTGCACCATTTTGAATTTCTGAAATGAGTCCAAGGCCTGAAGCCTTCCAAACCAGAAGACCATTTGCAGTCTCCTGAGAGCCATATTTTCGAGACAACAATAATATTAAATCCAACAAGCAAGGGAGTGACGAATTGCTGCTCGCATAGGAGCGTTATTACTTTTCCTTGTTAATCCGTATCACCACGCCTGCGAACGTTAGGTTAATTTATGTAACATTTCGTAGAGGGAAAATCAGAAAGTTCGAGGAGAGCTGGACGCTCACCCCGGAATTCTCTCTTGGTCGCTATCGTAGCTAGTCGTATATCTCCTGGACGTACGCCCTCCAAAACGCGCAGCCTTTGTTTCAGATATTTATGAGACATTTTAATTCGCGCCCAACGCCACCCCCTTTTTGGGGTGCCGAAGCGGGAGGTGTAAGGGGATAATGGGCATAAGGGCCAAGGGGCTCCCAATAAAATGTCCACGCACTCTCTTTCGACCTCCACCCTCTTTTTCGGAACTGAGGCCATCAGCACAAACAAACTCTTCCTCCCCGGGACAGCAGATAAATATTATTTCCATCGTAAACTAGCTTAGTAGTGTATGGTAGCAGGGTGGCGACTTGACCGGAAAAGACCGGGAAATGACCGGGAATTAAATTTAAAAACCGGGAATTTACTTCTGATCATTTGCAGAATTTTTAAAATAATAAAACCAAGAATCTAACGATCAAATTTACTGGACAACCACCAGAAAATGTTCCTAGGGCAACCTGAGAAGATCAAACAATTTTTCTAAAAAAGAAAAGAAAAACATTTTTTTCTGGAGAAAAATAGAAAAGAAAAACATTTTTTTCTGGAGAAAAATAGAAAAGAGGAAAGAAGAATGAGAAGGAGAGAGCATCCTGGTTTCGTTGCTGTTCCTGCCTGCTCGAATTTTTATTTATTTATTTTTTTGCTTTGAAATGTGCCGAAAGTTTGGTGATTTTTTTTTTACAAATATTGTTTTATTGTGGTTTGATAATATCAAAACTAAAGAAGACAAATTTTTGCACAAAAAAAGAATTTTTTTCTTTTCTTTTTTAGATTCTATTTTAGGTTGCCGTTAGGAACATTTTGTGGTGGTTTTCCCAATTTAATCCTTCGATTCTTGGTTCTATTTTCAGGAGTTTTGCAAATTAAATTGATTATTAGACGTTAAATAGGATTTTATATTTGATTTTAATCTTATTTCAATTTCTTAAATTTTACTTCTGATCATAGCAAAACTTCAATTTCTATTATTTATACAATAATTATCGTTTTTATTTTAGGACAGGGAGCTTCGGTAAAGAAATATAATTTCCCTTGGGGCAGGGAATTTTTGACATATGGAACGGGAATTTTTTTAGGTATTAAAACTGGGATTTAGAAGAAAGGAGTTTAAAAATCTCAGTTTCAAGTCAAAATTCGTCACAATTTAAAAGTTCTGAATTTTAATGTAAATTAATTTTACATTTTTTTTTAAAATTTACCTTTTTTTAAATTAATTTTGTTTTTGCAAGACTCATAATTTTTATTAAAGATTTATGTCTTTTTAAAAACGCAACTACGTTATTGAAAATAATTTTTTAACTGTTAATTTAATTATTGCAGTAGCAAATTGACCTTTTCTTACTCAAAATTTAGCAATTGGGATGTAAATTTGTCTTTCTTAAATTGAAAATTCATTTATTTCGTTGAATATTCACGTATTTTGTTAAAAAAAACTTTTTTGAAAGAAAATAGATTTTTTTGGCAGAAAATAATTTTTATATTAGTAAATTAATCTCATTGTTTAAAAATTCTTCTTTCTGGTTAAAAATTCAAGTATTCCAGTTAAACATTCATTATTTTAGTAGAAAATTCATCTTTTAGATTAGAAATAAATTTAGTTGGTTCGAAAAATCTTTGGTACGTATAAAATTCAACTTTTCCAGTTGAAGAATCATCAATTTAGTTGAAAATTTAACAGTGTTGAAAGTTAATTTTTTCGATTGAAAATCTAACCGTTCCACTTTGAGTTGAAAATTTACCATTTCTAGTTCAAAATTTAAACATTTCGATGTAAATTTATCTTTTCTAATTGAAAATTTATTTTTTCATGAATAATGCACGTATTCTGTTTAAAAAATACTTTTTGGGGAGAACATAGTCTTTTCTTAGTCAAAAATAATTTTTGTATTTGAAAATTAATCTCATTACTTGAAAATTCTTCTTTCTGTTTGAAAATTTAAGTATTCCAGTTAAATATTCATAATTTTAGTTTTAAATTCATCTTTTAGACTAGAAATAAATTTAGTTGTTTGAAAAATAGACTCCTTTTTGAAAATTATTTTTTTTATCGAGGATTCATCATTTTAATTAAAAATTCATTTCTTGGTTGAAAAATGTTATTTGATTCAAAACTTTTTTTGTGGTGTTAAACGAATTTTTTTACCGAAAATTTAACTATATTTCTGAAATATGACTTTTTTGTTAAGAATTAAATTTTCAACGTAAATTCAAATATTCTATTTTTGGTTCAAACTTTACCTTTTTTTGGGTGAAAATTCAAGTATTTTAAAATTGCCATTTTTTATTTTAAAATTATACTATTTTTTCAAAAACTCATTCTACTTGTGAAATATTCGGATTTTTTGGTAGAAAATTAATCCTATTGATTACAAAATCATCTTTTTGGTAAGTATGAAATTCAACTATTCCATTTAAAGATTAATCATTTTAGCTGAAAATGTATCAGTTTGGTTGGAAGTTAATTTTTTCAAATGAAAATTTAAGCGTTCCACTTTGAATTGGAAATTGATTTTTTAGAGTCGAAAATTTAAACAATTTGGATGTGAATTGGTCTTTTTCATTGGAAATTCAGTTATTTCGTTGAAAATTCAATTATTTTGTTTAAAAAAAAAACTTTTTTGCGAGAAAATAGATTTTTTTGTAGAAAATAATTTTTTTCTTTGATACTTTATTTCATTGTTTAAAAATTCTTCTTTTTGTTTGGAAATTCAAGTATTTCACTTAAATATTCACTATTTTCGTTCAAAATTCATATTTTTAGTCAGAAATAAATTTAATTGGTTGAAAATTAATTTTTTTCGGATATTCATCATTTCAATTAAAAATCAATTTCTTTGGTTGAAAAAAAAAGTTGTTCCGTGTAAAAATTGATTTTCTTTGAATGAAAAGGAATTTTTTTACTAAAAGCTTAAACATTTTATTTGAAAATGATTTCTGTTTTTGGCTGAAAATAATATTTTTCTTAATTATTCAATTTCTGTTTGAAGAATGATCTTTTTTGGTAGAAAATTTGTCTTTTTGGTTCAACATTTATTTTCTTAATTTCAAACTTTATTATTTAAGTTTCGTTGACAGTTCATCTTTTTTAGTAAAGTTTTTCTTTTTTTGTTTAAAGTTCAACTTTTTCGGTTGAAGATTGATTATTTTAGTAGAAAACCCTTTTTTTTAAATTCAGCTATTCCAGTCGAGGATTCATCATTTCAGTTGAAAATTCATCAGTTTAGATAAAAATAAATATTTTTCTATTCCATATTCTTTTAAAAATAGATTTTTTTCTATTTCAAAATTCAACTAATTGATTAAAAATGTGGCTCCTTTGATTGAAAATTCACCTGTTTCGTTATTATTCATGTATTCTATTGAAAAATGTTTTTTTTTGGTAGAAAATTAAACTTTTTGTTTGAAAATTAATCTTATTGTTAGAAAATTCATCTTTTTGGTTAAAGATTAAAGTATTTCAGTTGAATATTCATCACTTTAGTTGCAAATTAATCTGTTTGGTTTAAAATTCCATTATTCCAGTTAAAGATTCATAATTTTATTGAAAAATTCACTCATTTTGTAATCATCATGATTTAAAATAAATGACCGGGAAAATTGAAAAACTTGACCGGGAAAAACGTGGAAATGGCCGGGAATTTGAAATCGTCCGCTGAATCGCCACCCTCATGGAAAGTAGTATAAGAGAGGATATATCCTCTAAAAATGGTTTCATCACGATGCGTCAGCGGGGCCTCGATCTCGAAATAATCGAATCGGAAATTAAAAATAGGCAGTAAATAATGAGATATGCAGGTTTCTAATGGGTCTCTCGTGTCGCCGATAAACTATGATGATGGAGTCGAAGGGTCTTCCAAAAGAGGGAGATGGAATAGTTTTCATTATGGTGATACGATTTATGACTGGCATGTGGAGTTTAATTTGCTCAGGAAACACATTCTTATCAAATAGATCCAATCTATAGATTAATTTTTATTTATCTTATAATTATGATAATTGATTTATATGATTCTTGTAATTGAAATTAGAAACTAAGAACAGAAAGAAAACTAATTTCATTAAAAAATCTTTACCAGGGCTCAATCACTTCACTATTTAAACTGTTTCAAATTTTTTAAATTAAATAAATTTTGGATCTACAAGTTCAAATAAAAAATCCTCTCTACCTCTACTGGGATTCGAACCCAGGTCTGCGGATTACTGGTTTGGTGCTCCAACCCACTAAGCTACGGGTTACAACACTCGACCTGGGTTCGAATCCCAACGGAGTGAGAGGAATTTTTTTTTTACAGCTTAACACTGGAACCATTTCGGTTGAGTCTTGTAAATCAGAAACCGTCTTTCCTTTTGCAAGAAACTATTTCACTTCCGACAAAATAACATAAAAACTCATTATTTATTACACTTCTCTAAACTAAATTAGTATACTAATTTGTGCGTCTTTTTTTCAGGTAAGTAGTGGTCTCCAATCGTTTGAAAAAATCCACCAGTTGACCCCGTCGGTACCGGACGGGAGATATGCGCAGCAAGCAGCAGCCGAGGCCTTCCTTCCGGTGGCCGCAGCAGCGCGGCGATAACATTACCGGTAAATAATACACGTGTATTTGAAAATACGTGCACGAACTTTCTGCTTTTAGCACAATTTTGCCTGCCCCGATACCAAAGTATCAAATGGCAGACTCTTATGTGCAGTTTTTTGTTTAAATTTAAACATAGCACACTGTAAATTTAAAACAGTCAATATTTGACTGATTAAATTAATCAAGCATGCTTTTAATGAAAGGATGGCAATTTTTACTGACAAAACAGTCGTTTTCACAGATTAATCAGTAATTTAAACGGATGAATCAGGGAATATTGGTGACTGAATCAATCAGCCAATTAAAGTGACTGATTTGTCTGCTGTAACGAAATAGTACAATTATTTCGAAACTAAAATGCCTAATTAAATCCCTACATTTTAATAAATGATTAAAACATTGAAAGTTACGGATTGGATCAATAAAAATGACTCACTTAATTAGTGAAAATTACTGATTACATCATTAAAAATCAATGATTTGGTCAGTAGGTATTACTGATTAGATAATTTCGTTTTTATTGGTAGAAAATAAATATTCGAGGTTAAACTTCACCCTTGTGATTGAATTCGATAGTTTTTTATTTAAAATAAAAATATTTCTGGCTGATATATCAAATATTACACTTTTTTGGAGAATTCATATTTTTTATTAAAATAAAAAATAAAATTTTGATTAAAGAGTTTATTATTTCAGTTAAAAATTTATTTGTTTGGTTGAAACTTAACTATATTATTCAAAATTCGTTTTCTCTCTTTTTGAAAATTGAACTACTTGGTTGAAAGTTAAACTAAATTTAAAAAGTTTAATTTTTGTTTTCTTTTAATGTTAAAGATTCATCATTTAAGCTTAAAACTTCTTACGTAGTAGATAACTTAATTATTTTGGTGTAAATTCGTTGTTTTTTGTGTTAAAAATTAATTTTCTGTTATTGAAAATTTATTAATTTCATTTTTGGTTGGAAATTAATTTTGTTGATTAAATTCAAATGTTTGTCATTTTAAATAAGTATTTTCGGCTGGAATATGAATTGTTCCTGATTGAAATTTGAAACATTTTTTAGTGAAAATATCAACTGTTTTATTTTTTTAGTTGCGAATCAAACTATTTGTTTGAAAATTAATCTTTTTTACGTTAAAATTTCGTCTTTTTGGGTAGAAAATTAATCTTTTTGGTAAAAAGTTCATG
Source organism: Acraspis erinacei (assembly GCA_035041075.1). Lineage (NCBI taxonomy): Eukaryota > Metazoa > Arthropoda > Insecta > Hymenoptera > Cynipidae > Acraspis > Acraspis erinacei. The sequence goes on along the minus strand of JAWWLR010000148.1, from coordinate 19,255,838 downwards.
GGATTTTAACATATTTTAATGGCTTTTAAAAAATGTATTCCCAAGCAAGGGATTCCGTAAAGTTTCAAAGATTTGACGAGACTTTGAAATATATATTTTTTAATTCATTTATATTCATTTGGAATTCACTTTGAATTCGTATGAATTTATCCTGGATCTTACTATTTGTATTCTGAAATATTTTTAATTCTTTTAAATAGTTTGGAGTTCTCTTGAATTTTTCTAATTCACTTCAATTCATTAAAACTCACCACACTCTATTTAATTTACCTTGGATTTTTATGAAATTCATCAAAATCTTTTTATTTCTCTCAAATTCTTCTAAATTAATTTCAATTTGAAATTAATGGAATATCTAAGATTTTTTTCAAAACAATTTGAATTATTTTCAATGTAACTTGAATTAATTTGAAATCTTATGAATTCTTTGAAATTCTCTGCATCTTTTTGAATTCACTTGCATTCTTTTAAATTCACCAGATTATCTTTAATTTAATGGATTGAAAAATGAAAATTGTATAATTAATTTTAAAGTCTTTTAAGCTCGGCTTAGTTTCTCAGACATTTGATGAAATTCTTTAAATTCCTTGGAATTTTAATACACTCATTTTAATATTTTTGAATTCAATTAATTTTTCGAACTTTTGTAAAAATATTTTTCATTTCCTTTCAATTCAAATACTTTTAAAAAATTTGCTTCAAAATTTTTATGAATTTCATTCAATTCTTTGTATTTCCCTCAAGTTCCTCTAAATTAATTATAATTTCACTGAAATGAATAGAATTTCCAGAATTTTTTTTTCCAAATAATTTGAATTATTTCGAATGTAACTTGAGTCGATTTTCAAGTCTTAAGAATCAAATTCTTTTGATTTACTTTAAATTTAGAAAACTTTTAGTCACATTATTAATAACCGTTAGTAATTTTTGGCTATGATTTAGAAAACGATTTGTTTGAATCCACAATAATTTTGTTGGCTCAACCATAGACTATGGTTATTACAGGGACAATAAATTATTAGGCTGACCCAATCATACTTTTTGTTTTGTTTCAATCAAATCTTTTGGTAGATCTTCTTTTTGGACAATTATAAAAAAAATTGGACTGGACGAAACAAATATTTTGTTGAACCAACCAAAATTTTTCTGATTCAACCAAGTTTTCCTGTTTTATTTCAGAAAACAAGTTTTTTTCCAAATTTTTTTTTTCGAGTGAACTTGGTCTTACTGAAACATGCGTTTTTAATTGAAACATTTGGATCCAACTCTAACTGATTTCTCGGGAATCAAATCGGCCGGTCGCGGAAATTTCTGGCAGCTGTGATATCGCTGCGTCCGCAAATTGCAACTCATTAACCGATTATCGTCACCCGAGGAGTTGGAGCGAGTTGTAAATCGGTAATTTACGACTTCCATGAGCGAACCAACAGCAATCGGTAACGCGTAGAGATCGTTCGATGAACTGCCCAAGCCCTGGTCCGTGTGCTATCGAGAATAATATAGTGGACAAAATGTGTTCGAAGCATGTTGCCTCAAAGTTACACACCCGCAATGCGATACGTAATTCACTTCTCCGAAGTAGTTCGTAAATTACGTTAATAGTCTATAATTATTTCTCAATGTCCGAAGAGCTTCTGCGGAGTCCTCTCTTATTTTACAGTCAACATTACAGCCCAACTTTTCTGAACAAGATGGTATTTTGTCACTGCCGAAAATTCGTAAATGTCGCTCTGATGATAATAAAAATGATTTACTAATTAGATTTTACATCAAGGATCTTATTTATATTCGGGAATTAAATCTCGGTTCTGTAAGTAGACGAAATTTGAGGTCATATTTTAAATTAGGCAAGCAAATCGAGCTAACTGAAAAGTGTAGTTGGTGAGTCATTGGTGACCGGGTGTCAACTCCTGGCCCCGAAGCGGAGCCATAAATCGGTAATTTATGTGGCTCCTCACGCGATGGTGATGCGATCTCGGCAATCGATGCAATCTGGCAGAAATCATGCCACTATCCAGACTCTGAAATATCGAAATAATGAGTACTCTCTATGCTTCCATACCGATCACTCGCTTTCCTTCCCCGTCAAAAATAAAATATTGCCAGCCAATCTGATTTATTCCATTACGAAACAAAAGACACATGAATATTGTACAGTCTGCCGTCACATAAATAATTCACCCTCAATATGAATTTTCACAATCTCTACCGAATTGTCATCCAGATAACAGTTATATCTAAAGATCTACCGCAACTGAGTAGGACATGTGGGGTAAAGCGAGACACCCACTTTAGGTTCAATGAAACAGCAAGTCATGACATGCAAAGATTTCGTGTGTTCCACTTTACCCTACTCCACTCCTTTTCTCATCAGAAAATTCAATATAATTAGCTGAAGTCAAGATTTTGTGTGTACCGGTTTACCCAATTTTTGTACCACTTCTTACCTTTTTTGGAGTACTCACTAAATTTGTAACTAAAAGAAGTGACGTCAGAATTGTTTTGAAATGTATCGTTTCGATTCTACACTGGAATTGTTGTCTATTGAATGGGTTTCCTCCCCTTTTTTGCTCTGTCGATCACTCAAATCGGTTGATTGCTGCAGAAGACAAAGCAAGTCACTACAGCAGTAACGAGATCTCGGTGCAGGTCTTTTCATTCTCTTGGTATTTTTTTTCTCCCCACCATCCCCTCGCGGTCATTCTAAATCAATCAATTCTGCCGCCGTCTCCCCCACTCTTACCCCCTCCCCCACCCTTTGTAATAGCAAGGTTGTTTCGCTCTGCAAGTTTCAGGAACTCTATATTTGTATTGCTAGTGTGAGTTTTAACTTTTGCAATCTGTAATGAAAGATTTTAATCAGTTGACAATTGCGAGACAAGTTTTCCATTTGAGATTATAGTTCTGTGAGATCAGTTGAAAAGATCTAGAGTGTTCTTTAGGTAGAAATATTAAAGATAAAGGACCTTATTCTGTAATCTTTAAAATTTGAACTTCTTTGAAATGGAATTGTACTTTTTAATTGTGTAACTAAAAGATTTTAATTTTGATAGCGTGAAAGTGGGGCTAAGCGGATCAAAAAAGGGGAAAGCAGGACGCGAAAATTTTTGAATTCTGCGACCTACATTAAAGTTTCTTGTTGAAAAATGGATGGAAGCCGTGTAGAGTAAAGTGATTCTATGATTTTCTTTGAATAAGAATCGCGTTTTCTTAAACACGATAACAATTTAAAAAATAAAAAATTCCGTTCTTCCAATTTAGAAAAAATTTAAAACAAAAATGTTATCCCTTCCAATTCAATAAAAATAATAAAATCCTCTTCCAATTCCGAACAAAATTAAAAACAAACAAATTCTTTCCTTGTCCTCAATAAAAATATATTTTTTTAATTCTCCCGTTCCAATTCTCTATATCCCTATATCCCTAAACAAATATTCATTCACTTCCTGATACAGATTTTTTCATTATCTTTAAAAATTTGATGTAACTTTTTGTAAACTTTTTTCAAAATTCTATGCGATACATTCAGCAAAGTGGCATTCTCTAATTATGTAATTATCCAAAAAGGATCTACATATGGGTAAGAAAATAAAGTAAATAAAGACAATCCGATATAATTAAAAGTTAAGACTAGTCAACGAATTAAAACTGCTTTCTTTTTCTCACTATTTGCATTTTTCATTTTCTTATCGCAGTTGATAAATTGGATTGCTTATAGTCTCGTTTGATAAGTTGAATAACAAGCATAGTGGAATTAGAAAAATGGGATAGTTAACGATTCGCTGTAAGTCACAATCTTCAATCCAAAGGGGATAGCGATGCAAGGTGATTGGTTAAAATGATTGGTGTTATCGAATTAATAGAGCTAGTAATATCAAGGTAAATGACCGACCCACGTATGCTTAGCAAAAGAACGTTGAATGTTGTTCGTAGTGGGTATGTGTT
>JAWWLR010000148.1:19228196-19244170 GCA_035041075.1 Acraspis erinacei | reverse complement strand
TGTAGAAATCTTGGAAATCTCGGGCGTGGTCGGAAATTTTGGAACTCCCGGAAATCTCAACGAAATCTTGGAAATCTCTTTAAGAATTTATTACTTTTGGAAATCTGAGCAATCTAGCATACATGTAGAAATCTTGGAAATCTCTGGCGTGGTCGGAAATTTTGGAACTCCCGGAAATCTCAACGAAATCTTGGAAATTTCTTTAAGAATTTATTACAGATTTTCGTATTCACAGTTGTAAGATTTCCAGATTCCGCTGTGAAATAAACAAATCATTCCTTTCAATAAGAAAAATTGTAACAAACATTTGCGTTTTTTAATACTCGTGCGTGACTAAATTAGAAGGTTCAAATTATGCAATAAATTATTGAAAACGTTATACATGTTTAATGTAATTTTTTCATCGTAAATTGATATTTTAAAACAAAATTTTATGTTATTGTTCTTAGTCGAAAATGGCCAATTTAGAGAAAAAAATCATAATATTTTTCAGAGTATCATTATTCATCAAATTATCATTCAGAATCATTAAATTCACTGTTTTCGTAAATTTTTTGTTTGAACTTTTAAACCAAACAGGCACTTTTTTAAAGGAAGTCAAGAAAGAAAAAATATTACAGCCGAATTTTTAAATTTTCAATCCAAAGAGATGAATTTTCTACAAAAAAGATGAATTTTCAACAAAAAAATTAATTTTGAATTAAATAGTTGAATTTCCTAACAAACTGTGAATTTTCAACTCCAAAGGATAAATATTCGAATAAAAAATGGCATACTTAGATTATCAATTTCAAACATTAGTTTTTAATAATTTATTTAATTTTTAACATTATAGTTGAGAGTTTAAACCAAAAGGGCGAATTTTCAACGAAAATTGGAATTTTGAACTATAAAGTTAATTTTGAACCAAATAGTTTAATTTTAAATCCAAAAGATTCATTTTTTACAAGGCATACGAATTTCCAACCCCGAAAATATGAATATTTAAAACCAAATAGTTCAGTTTTTAATCAAGAAGTTTAAAAATCGACCAAGAGAAATGAATTCTTAACAAATATTTTATAGTCGCTACTTCGGTAAAAAAGATTTTAGTAGGAAATAAAAAACAGTTGAGTTCTCCAAAAAAAGAGGAATTTGCAACAAATTTTTTCGGTTTTCAACAGAAAAGCTTTTTTTGTCCTGAAGGAAAAAAAAAAATTTAACCACACTGTTAAATTTCTAAAGGAGTAATACGAAATTCACGACAAAACCGTTGAAAGTTAATTTACAACAAAATATTCCAATCCTGAATAAAATAGTTTAATTTTTAAGCAGAAAATATGAATTTTTAATAAAACGTTAATTTTCAGCAGAATAATTTAATTTGGAACCACATAATAAAATTATAGAACCAAAAAAGATGAATTCTCAACTCAAAAGACTCTAAAGTCTGCGATAAATTAATAGGAATTTTAATTCATTTTTAAGATTTGTAAAATTTGTAATAGAATTGTGGCTGATAAAAAAAATGTTGGAAATCGAAAATAATATGCAAAAGGGTAATGTGTACTAAGACCCTCTGCTAAACTATAATTAATTTTGAATTTATCGCTATACGGATTTTTCTTACATGATAAAAACTGTTCATTAAAACAATTTCTTCTAAAATTTGTTATTTTCGTGAATAATAATTTTTTTAATTTCTTTTTTTTACACTATAATCATTTTTTTAAACCAGATTTCACATTTTTGTGAAGATTTGAGGGCTTCCAGCTGATAAAAATATAATAGGAACAAATTAAATTAAAATAAAAATAAAAATTAAATTAATGAATTAAAAATAAATTGATAAATTAATTAACAAATAAAAATTTAATTTAAACGTCTAAGGAAACAAAAGCAAAAAATAGGATTTTAAAATCGTTATTTCTGTAACTATTTGACAGACTATTTTTTACAGAAAAGAGTACACCAGAAAAGAAGTTTAAGAATAAAGTATCATAATATATCTACTGATAAAAATATTTAAAACAATTGAAACTTGAGCATTTTTTAATTCTCCTGTTCATCTATTCATTATTATTGGATCTTCTTAATTTTTTTAAATGTATGTATTTGTAGAAAGTTCTAAACTGTTCCAGAAATTTTTAAAAGCTACCGAAAGAAAAATTTTAAATACAAAAATATTTACAAAGTACCCATATTATATAAACAGTTTGTAATAATAAATAAAATCCTTTTTTACCTGAAATATAACTGCTAAACCGCCATGATCCCTATTATTATTTTTTTTTGTATTTTATTTTCTCTAAAAAATGGCTGAACTCGTGTCTTAATCGCAGAAGCCTCAGTTTTCTCCTTGGACAGATTTTGTACTGCGGGTTATTTTAAATTGTAGTTAGTGTATACCTAGAAAGTATGGCAGATTTTTTGTTCCTTGAAACATAGCTTCAGGTCTTGAGAGATTAAAATACTCTGAAACATAGCAGCAACTCAAAACATGCGAGTTTTTGTCATTCTTTTCTATTTTTTCTTCTCTGCTCCCCCCCTGACCTTAATTAGTCTTGAAGTAATCAAAATGCTTTGTATCTTATAAAGTTAAGTTTGGAGTAGTCATAATGAGAAGAGGGAAGTAAATAAAAACAATTGAGCGTAAAATGGACCAAGATAAGTAAAACAGTGGAGAACACGTGAAACCAGAGGGAAACGCAACGAGTGGGTGCAGGTGGGGGGGGGGCATGAAGGGACGAGCCACCCCGCCACCCCAAACTCAACCCTCGGGGGTGAAATTCGCCCCCCTACTCTTTCTGGTTTGCCCACCCCAGTGAATATCCTCTTCCTCTTTCTCTTTCCTCAAGCTTCTAGTACGCGATTTCCTGCCCGGTTTCTCTCGTTTCTCTCCACCGCATCTCTACTATCCACTCGCAGCATTTTAATCCACCCGACCGACGTCACTCTGCCGCCCCGAATAATCAGCCTGAAATTCGTTGCGAGTCGCCGAGGCAGGCGAATTGTCGCGAAACGCAACAAAAGAAGGAGATATTAGTAGTACCGATGAGGAGGGGTAGCCGAGAGACGACCAAGAGTCCCGGGAAAGGGATTCGATTTTGGAAAACCACTTGTCATTAGGAGCATTGAGGACGTGAAAGACTTCAGAAAAGTTTGGAAGATTTCGAAAATTCTATTTTTAGAAGATTTTACTTTGAAGAATATTTTTGAAGATTTCAAACCTTTCAGAAAGATTTCATGGATTTCGAAAGATTAAAAAATCTTTTACAAAGATTTCAAATAATTAAGGTTTCACAAAGATTTCACTTATTTCAGAATTTAAAATATTTTAAAGATTTCACAAATATTTTTAGGATTTCACAAAGATTTTAATTGAAAGAATATTTTTTAATATTTTAACCATTTCAGAAACCTTGTACAAAGATTTCAAAAGATTTCGATATATTTCGCAAAGTTGTCAAAAATTACACAAGGATTTCAGTCCTCAAAGATTTTAAAAGATTTCAAAATAATAAAACAATTGCGAAGGTTTCCCAAAGATTTCAAGAAATTAACATTTTTTTAAATGTTTATTTTTTTTTAAGATTACGCAAAGATTTCAAAAATTTCAAAAATATTTAATAGATTTCGAAAACATTTTATTTTAAATAATATTTCAAAATATTTTAGACATTTCAACAAATTTTATAAGATTTAAAATAATTTAAACAAATTCACAACGCTTTCCAAAATTTCAAAGATATTGTTAATATTTTAACCATTTCAGAAACCTTGCACAAAGATTTCGAAATATTTCGCAAAGATGTTAAAAATTGCACAAAGATTTCAGTCCTCAAAGATTTAAAAAATTTCAAAATAATAAAAAAATTGCAAATATTTCCCAAATATTTCGAAGATTTTACCAGTATTTCAAAGTTTTTACAGATTTCAAAAATTGCAAAGCCTTTAAATTATTTCATGAAATTAAAATTTTTTAAATCTTTATTTTTTTATGAATTATGCAGATTTCGAAAATTTCAAAAATATTTAATATATTTTGAAAACATGTTATTTTAAAGAATATTTCAAAATATTTTAGACATTTCAAAAAATTTTCTAAGATTTAAAATAATTAAAACAAATTCACAACGCTTTCAAAAATTTCAAAGACTTCACTTTAAAGAATATTTGTTAATATTTTTACCATTTCAGAAACCTTGCACAAAGATTTCAAAAGATTTCGAAATATTTCGCAAATATGTCAAAAATTGCACAAAGATTTCAGTCCTCAAAGATTTTAAAAGATTTAAAAAATTTCAAAATAATAAAAGGATTGCAAATATTTCCCAGACATTTCGAAGATTTTACAAGTATTTCAAAGTTTTTACAGATTTTAAAAATTTCAAAACCTTTAAATTATTTCTAAAAATTAAATTTTTTTAAAATGTTTATTTTTTTAATATATTACGCAAATTTCAACAAATTTTCTAAGATTTAAAACAATTAAAAAAAAATTCACAACGCTTTCAACAATTTCAAAGATTTCACTTCAATGAATATTTAAAAACATTTAACGAAGATTTCGTAGATTTAAAAATTTTCAAAAGATTTCCAAAACATTAAAAAAATTTCACAAACATTCCAAAGATTTTATTAATTTCTCAAAAATTGTAAAGGCTGTAAACTATTCCAAAATATTTCAAAAATTTTAAAAGACTAAAATATTGAAACTTCTTTAAAGATTACACAAAGAATTCAAAATGATTTTACTTCAAAGAATAATTCAAAATATTTTTAGTATTTGAGGAGGATCTCAATGATGAAAAATATTTTAAAAGATTTCCAAAACATTAAAAAAAATTCACAACGCTTTCAGCAATTTCAAAGATTTGACTTCAATGAATATTTAAAAACATTTAACGAAGATTTCGTAGATTTAAACATTTTCAAAAGATTTCCAAAACATTTAAAATTTTCACAAACATTCCAAAGATTTTATTAATTTCTCAAAAATGTTAAAGGCTGTAAAATATTTCAAAATATTTCAAAAATTTTAAAAGACAAAAATATTAAAACTTTTTTAAAGATTACGCAAAGAATTCAAAAAGATTTTACTTCAAAGAATATTTCAAAATATTTTTAATATTTGAGGAAGATCTCAAAGATTTAAAAGATTTCAAAAGATTTCCCAAACATTAAAAAAAATTCACAAGGATTTCTGACAATTTTTAAAAGATTTCATTTCAATGAATATTTCCAAATATTTGAAACTCTTCCGAACAATTTCACAAAGATCTTCAAGATTTCACCAATAATTCTCAGATATCACAGATTTAAAAGATTTGAATGATTTCATCAAGATTTCACAAAGATTTAAAGTTTCCAAGATATTTAAAAATATTTAAAATTTTTCAAAAGACTTTAAATATCTTAGAAAAATTTCTAAGTTTTAAAATGGTTTAAAAAATTTTACAAATATTTCGAAGATTTCCCAAGGATTTCAAACATTTATGTTCACAGAATATTTCAAATATTTTGGAAATTTTCAAAGATTTAGAAAGATTTCCTAAAGCTTTCAACAATTTCTCTCCAAAAAATTAAAAAAATTCAGATAATTAAAAAAAAATTAAAAAATTTGCCGAAAATTTCAATACGATTTCGAAGATTACACAAATATTTTCAAGATTTCATTTCAAACAATAGTTCAAAATATTTCAAGCTTTTCAGAAAGATTTCATAGGTTTCAAAAGATTTTAAAATATTTTACGACGATTTAAAAAAATTAACAAGGATTTCACAAAGATTTTGATTATCTTACGAAGATTTCACAGGAGTTCAAATTTTTCAAAAAAACTACAAAAATTTCAAATGTTTCACAAATATTTCGAAGAATGCAAAAAGATTTCAAAGGTTTAGCAAATATTTTCAAGGCTTAAAAATGTTTCAAAGGGCTTCAAATATTTCAAAAAACTTAAATTATTTAAAAGATTTCGATCAATTCACAAATATTTCAAATATTCAACCAATATTTTACAGATTTCGAAGACTTCCGAATATTTAAAGGACAAGTTTAAAATCATCGATTATTTTTTGTTTGATTTTTAATATTCTCTAAAGTCACGTGAGGTCATGTATTTGTAACCACTTTTAATTTACTCTGATTAAAAATGAATTTAACTTCGTTAGTTGAATGAAACTTCAACTGATATTGTTAAAGTTTTGACTGATAGAGGACGTGACACCTCTTCCCTTAATTTGAACTTACCAGTAGCTGCTGAAATAAAATAATAAATAAATATAATATTTGTTAAATAGAAAGCACTAACAATTTATTTTAAGTTAACCTGGAAAATTGATGAAATCCGAGCTTCAAAAGTCTAAAAATGACCTGGAATCTGAAGCCATCCCATAAATTGCTACCCTGATCTTCGATCTTCGATCTTCGATAAACGTCAGCTTATATAATTCAAAGCTCAGAAAAATTAAGCACCAACTAAAATTCTAAGATTTCACGAAAGATTAGGAATTTTAAGTTATCTCATTTAAGTAAATCTTAATGCACACATGAAAGCCAGATTTGATCTTCTCATAAATTCCACTTATTGGATGAATGCTCGCATTTATAGTCCACACACTTAACTCCACTTGCTGAAAAATTTACGCTTATTATCAAAACAAAATTGATATTTACAACTCATTAACGCTGAAACTCTCAGCCAGCTAATTAATTTTTTGCCACTCGCAACACCTTTAATCAGCCCAATTAAAATGTGGCATCAAAGTATACTCGTATCAGCAGCTCTCCTTGATCTTGAAATGAACGTGTCACGATTGCAACTTTTACATTAAATTTGACAATCCTGTATAATTATTATGTATCGCGCGAGGCGATTCGCTCGAACGATCGTGCGCTAATGAAGCAAGATTCGCGGCGCGAGTAATAAAGAAAAGGACGTGGCTCGACGCCTGCAACTCGGCCTGTCTACTGTCAAGTCTTGACGGCTGCCCTTCTCTCTTCTTAGATTCCTCTTGCGAGCCACTCGAGTAATCGCCGCAAGGCCACTGATTCGTGCGCAAGAGCGAGCATTGACTCCAGAGAGCAGATTGCGCCCGTCTGTCTGTATGTCTGTCTGTCCATCTGTCTGTCTGTCTTTCCAGCATAAGAGCGTCGATTCTCTCTTTCGCGCTTGCCCTTAATGTCAGTGATAAATTCCAACTTCGTGTTCAGGGAATACAGAAGCGCGATTTAGCAGCATAAATACGAAAACCTCAACTCAACTCTCCTCACTCGGCCTTTCACGCTTTTCAAATCCCGTTAATGTAATCATTAGCGGCGCTTTTAACTTGATATTTACCTTATGTCTACACACTTTCGTAAATTACAATCCTTCTCTGCAGATCTTTATTTATTTGCTTTACAAAGTAGCTGCGTTAACTTGTTTCGTGTCTTAGAAAGTTACACTGAATCTCGTCACGTTAACCGAATCCGGACACCTTCACCGAATCCGGACACCTTCGCCGAATCCGGATACCTTCCCTGAATCCGGATACCTTCCCTGAATCCGGATACCTTCCCTGAATCCGAATACCTTCGTCCAATCCGGACTCCTTCACCGAATTAGATTTCAGTCTATTATTTGTTTTCAAAGTTCTGGAAATATATCTTTTAGGTGCCGACGTGGACTTTTCTCACAGCAAAATAAACTTCATCCACCCTTCCGTCCGGCAGCTTTCCTAGTCAGACCTTAGATAAGAGGCGGCCAGGTTATGGTGGACAAAACGCTTCTTCTGATGTTGTCAGTTAGATTGCTAGATTCAGCACACTGGCCTGGTATATTAAGCAAGGTATATTAATCATTACAACTCGACCAGCAATCACCGAGGGATAGGCCCCTCGACATGAGCCATTTTGCAAACAAATCACTAAATCTCTTTCGAGTTTCTTAAAGTTAACAAGTTACTCTGAAGCTGTTTTCCACCTTCATATGGAGCCAATTTCTTAGGAGGGAAATAGCCTCTTTCGAGGAGACCTACAGTTTAAGGTGGGTTCTGAACCACCAAAGACCCGGAACTATTTTGTTGAAAGTTGAATAGTTTCTTGAAAATTTATTTTTTGTTTGTTGTATGATTCATCTATTTAGTTAAATATGTATCTTTTTCAGTTGAAACATCATGTATTTTTTTAAAGTTCTTCTTTTTTTGTAGAAAAGTAACCTTTTTGGATTCTTCTTGTTTTAATGAAAAATTCGAATATTTGGTTGAATTTTCAATTCTTTTGTTGATAAATTAATTCTTTCCCAGAAGATTCATCATTTTAACTGAAAATTTATCTCTGGCTGAAAATTTTACTATTTTGTTTAAAATTGATTGATTCTTTGTAGAAAATTAGGTTTCTTAACTTGAAATGTCAATATTCAATTTTTCGTTAAAAATGAATTTTTGACAGTTAAATATTTATTTATTTTGTTGAAGATTTATCTTTCTTGATAAAAAATTAATCTTCTTTATTAAAAATTATTTTTGTTTGTTTAAAAATGTAAATATTTAGCTAAAAATGCATCCTTTTGTCTGAAAAATAAACTGCATGATTAAAAGTTGAACAAATTAACTAAATTTTTTGTTTAAGATTCCCATCTTCTCTCAAAAATATAACGATTTTGTTTGATTTTTTTTGTAAAAAATTAATTATTTCAATTTTCGGTTAGGTATTTATATTTTATAAATGGAAAATTTCATCTATTCAGTGGAAAATACGTCTTTTTAGGTAGAAGATAAGAATCATCCTGAAATATTTTGAACAATTAAATAAATTACTAAAGTTGAACCAAAATTTCATAAAATATTAATATTGATTCAGAATCTAAATTACTATTAATAATAATAAACTTATTAATGTTGTATTTTTTTTGAAAATACATCTTTCTGGTAATGTATTCCGTGTGTTGTTAAGAAATAATCTTTTGCCGTTGAACTAAAAATTTAACGATTCCATTTTTTGTTCAAAACTGTTTTTTGTTGTTAAAAATTTAATTCTTTAGCTGAAAATTTATGTATTTTTTTGGAAAATTCTACATTTTAGTTGAAAATCGAACAATTTAATTCGTTCAAATGTTAAATATTTTGTTTAAAATGTCTTGTTAATGCCACGGTTTGATTACAAATTAATTTCTTGATGACAATTCAGCTTTTGGGATGGAAAATTTATATCATTCGGTGGACAATTTTTTAAAAATAAAATTCGACTATTTTGTTTAAAATGCAATACAATGGCTCAACTTGAAATTCGCGTTTAATCAACGGCTAAGCTAGTTTTTTAGGTAGTGGTTAAAGAGGAATACATCATTCCTGTTTGCAAAGTTGGATCATAAGGGGGGGGGGGTAAAGGAGCCCAAATTTGGTAACCTAATTTACGAACAACACGTTATATAACTCTTAATGATCAGTATTATTTAAAGGAATGCAGTTCCATATCCAAAATTCAATGACCAATCAGGAAACCGAATATCAGGTTCGATAGGATCGAATTTGTGGACACGCTACTGAGCAATCTCAGGATGCGTTTGTTTCGTGCTCGGCTGTCACAAGCTTGGAGGGCTGGAATGAGTGCCTGCCACTCATGGATCCATCAGCGGACGGACAGATGGACGGATTGACTGACGGGTAGTAAAGCAGGACTGCATGACACGGTCTCTGCAAGTGGTACAGACTGCAGTGCAGAATAAACTGACAGGCACGACCAGATGCGATGTACTTATGAAATGCCATACGCGAGACTACATACGCTTCACATAAAACGCTTGGGCCGACCTCCGCGATGCGACTTGACGCATTATGACGCTTTTTACTCACTTACCACGTCACTTGCTACTTTATCGATGTGTTTCTTAATCGACGTCGAAACACGCACCACGATTCAGAGAAGCTTTTATGTGAACGTTGGGGCTGAGAGGAAATAATTTTGTACTCTAAATGTAAAACTGAATCGCTAGAACGTTCGAGACGAAAACTCTGTGTTTTTTTTTCACACGGAGGTATCGAAATACCAAGTATATAATTGTCCAGGGATGAAAAACTTCTTATCTTGTCGGCAAAGAATTAAAAAGAGTAGCGAGTAAGGCTGGGTCTAAGGTAGTGAGAGGCCTGGTCGAAGGTAGTGAGAGGTTAGGTTCGGAGGTCCTTCGAGCCGGTGAGCGATGGTGGGTCGTTTCACCGGACACATCGGTAAATAACGAGCGACGGCTAAGAGAAAAATTCGTCGGTGCTTACGGGCGCATAAAAGGAACCGGGTGCGAGAGGAAGGGAGAGAGGGAAAAGGAGGAGGTGAGATGGTAGACACTGGGGTGTATAGGGACAGCGGGGAGGCGGAATGGAAAGAAGCAGCGACCACTTGATCACGAAGCTACGGCATTCGCGTGTCTGGCAAGATTTATGCGAGGACGAGTGATAAGGAATAATACAGTCCTCCTCCACCTGCTAGCGAGCGTCCCTACACTTTTTTCGTCCACGTCCACTCACCCCTCCATAGGGTTACCGCTTCTTTTCTACTACGGGACATTCCCATTTTTAATTCTCCACGGGGCTAACTAATCTCGTCAGCGATCTTATCTCTGACGTTACCCAAAAGTATCCTCTGCTAGCCAGATCAAAGCTTTTACACTCTTATGGTCTTAATCCAGTTGAGTAATTTGTAACTTGCAGAATTAGTCAAGATGACGTTTGATCAAAACTTGATGAATCTGAAGAGCTGGCGGAAACTGAACAGTCTCAACCGGATTACGCGGTTCAATTTGCTCTTCGAGTTTGGTGCCACAAATCAATATGAAGTCCGCTTCAACGATGAAGTTGGTTGATTCGGAGGGAAAGATTAATGAATTCCTATGCACGAAGAGACTTGCGGGGTCACTGCCTTTCGTTTTTTCTGATCTAGATGATTCCCGTTGCGAAAGACGGAAAGCGATGAAGGAGTTGAGGAAGACGGAGAATGTAACCTCGATCTCATTTTTTCTCTCGCACTCGCCATGCTGCAATTAATATCCTTCCCGCGACGACCCCGTTCCAATGATGCTGATGCTGATGCACCTGGTTCTCATCGCCAAAGATCTCATCAGCCAAGTCAGGATACAGAGTAGATTTAAAATCGGAACGACATCAGAGTATTTCGGTATGGGTTCAATGATCTTCCACCAATTCCATCTTCTTATCCGATTCCATTTTTTTCTGATGCAGCTGGATTCTATAGGTTCGATTCCATAACCCAGTTGATTTTTATTAACATCATATTGCTAGTTTAATTACCATCCAAGAAGTGTGAGTATTTCATTTCAGACTGATGGACATGGAATACGAGGGAACTTGGAAGGTTGGGTTGCAAAGAGAAGGAAAGGGTGGCGAAGGACGGATGAAGAGTTGACGTGGGAGAGGGGTTGGAGGTGGACGAGGAGGATAAGCAAAGAGGAGAGCGAGGACTGTCCGTTCTATCCATCACATCGCCAGCGTCAGCTTATCGTTCTGACACTTTTCGAGTTATTCCGGTCGTGCATCCCTCCTTCGTCTTCATCGATGAGTGACAGCGTCCATCTCCAATATGCGGATTCTTGTGTCTGTGTGCTGCGATATAAACACATCGAGACATCGAGTGCGCAACCCGTCGCATCGTCTACTCGACTAGTTTGGCCAGTGTCGATCAAATTTCCAAGTCGAGATTATTCAAGGCCGACCAGTGAGACAAAGCTTGTTGGTCCACTGACTAAAGCCTCGCACTTTTCAAACAATCTTCCCGCAAATTACCATATACCTAGAAATCAATATAGATACTAATAAAACGGGGAAAGCGGAACACATAAAATCTGAAATTTCGCGAACTATATTACATTTTCTGATTGAAAAGATGATGGGGACCCTGTAGTGTAAAGTGCGGTATCACATATTTCATCAATAATCACTATATAAAAAATACTTTTAATTATAACGGAGTTTTTTCGGAGGTATTTAGATCCATACTAAGCTTTTTTTATTGGAAAAGTCTCGTGTGACCCCGGCCACGCGCATCATTCGATTAATAATTCAATCATCGTACTCGATTGGATTAACTTTTTGGAAAAAATATATTCGCGTTTGAACGAGGGAAGATTGTGAGGGGACAGTGGGACAAAATCACGCCACATCATTACGAGCGCTGCAGGCACTCGTTTTATATCGAATTATTTCCATTTTATATGGTGCTTTTGATCGGCGAAAATGACGACTCACAAATGAGTCTGTGTGTGTGAGGATATAACGCGGGTGCAATCGCCCGCACGCGACATTTCGTATTCGTTCTGTGAATCCGACCGAGGTCGACCGAGTTAATTATCATCGGGACTGCCCTCGCGTCGCTGCTAATGGACTCCTTCCATCGCTGAAACACCAAACGAGTGGCCTATTTATTCGCACCCGTTCAATTATTAAATTCGACATTCGCGTGGATCACTCGTGAGAGAAATATTCTGTAATTTTTGGGAATTAACGCTCAAGACCTGGAATGTGTTAGCGAGAAAAGTTAATCCTGTTAGATTTTAATGGAAGCATAATGCAGAACAGTTATTCAAAAAGGCTCTTACTTTGTAGATATCAATAATAGATAATAATTTTTACTTATAACCAGCAATAACCGATGGTTTTTTTAAATGCATTTTGGTGATCATGGGGCACTAATTAACGTAGGGACGCACTCGTTATGGTCAATTATTAGGTGCTGTAAAAATGTGCGCGAAGAGTGTGCGTTATATTGAAATACAAACATTCCACTGGCAACGAGTCGGGTAATGTTCGGTACGGTCGGCCGCGTCGAGCAGAGGTAATTAAATTGAATGAAATTACGAACGATTAATGGCTCTCGGGGTTAGCCGGAAATCTGTCGAGGCACGCGTGAAAAATTTTCGCTTCCCATTAAAATATTACACGGTGCTTGCTCCTTGTCCAAGACTGGAAACTGCTAATCAGTTTCCACTGAATCCTCCGTGTTGAAACACTCAAGATATATTATTGGGTTATAAGATTCTTGATACGTTCTCACCAGGATCACCTTGGTCACTGACAAACCGATATGAACACTTACAGGTGACTGGGCATGGACATAACTTGTCGGGCCAGTGAAACGCAACAGGTTATGGGCCAGTTATCATCTTTGAATTCATCTCTCGATACTACATTCTCTTTATATGATATATAGGTCCCGGAAGAACTCCAGACGACTGGTGTTTGTTGTATCTGCAGATGTGGAGGATTATGTATGTTAATGCATACGTCGCGGTGGTCGGTAATATACATGGCGCGGTGACATCCCTCTGATGAAGTTGACCCGCGACATGTAATAAGGGTTGCGAGAGGCGATGCGGACGGACGTACTGAGGTAAAAGTAGGGTGGCTGGGGTGTGGGGATGGACGGTCGCTGTGTGAGGAAGGAAGAGATTGGGGTGGCGGGGAGTTGGCTGGTGAAGTTGACAAGCAGGGCGGACCTGTCGGGAGCGGGTTGAGGCTGGAAGCGGACGTGACACGACCGTCTTGTGACCCGCTAAAACCCCCCGACTCCAACCCCGTTGAACTCCAACCCCCTACCCCGACTTCTTCCCGACTCACCCGCTCCCTCTCACATGCCTGAACGACTACTACGACGACGAGCGACTGCTACTAGCCCGTCTCTATTGTTGTTATTATTAAAGGGGTGGGTGGGTGTTGGGTGAGAGGGACGATGACGGAAAGGAAGGTGGTGTCTGCAGGTGACAGATGAAACAGCCTTCTCTCTCGCTCTTTCAACTAGACCCTCTCTCTCACTCGGCTTCCTCTCTCGTCACTGCAGATTCCGCACCACCATGTCCAAACGGTCGACCCTTCGAATCGTCACAAGTTTCAACGGGTTCCTCTCATCCCTGACTCGAAATTATACTTGGATCAAAAGATGTCTCTTGCACTCTGGCTTTCGTCAATTCGTGATCTGAATTTTTGGTTTTATTCTTTGTCAAAATCAAAAAGTTTTGATAAAAGAACACCCTGCATTCATTTATCTTGGAGTACCTATTTGTTATACAAATTATTTCTCCACTCGGTTTAATTTCAGATATCGCAAGGTTCACAATTACTTAAAAGTCATACGATTGCGAGTCATATAAATTCTTGTTAACAAACCTTAAGGACGGGAGACATGTCTGAAATAGCAATTTTCATTAATTTCAGATGGCTGTCGTGTGGTTCAATAAAAAAATGTGTTTATTGAATATCAAATTTTGCAGGAAGGTCGAGTGCTCCCCTGTCTTGGGCTCGTGAAACGGGAGATTCGTTAATATACCTACCAGTCGGTTGATATTTACGTGCGAGCATCTTGGAGCTGTTTGCCCCACGAAAAACCTGTTTATCAGGCTCCCGATTTTAATACACGATGCCCAGGGAGGCGATATATAAACGGTGTCGTCATTCCTGAGGAGCGATACAAGGTGCACAAGAATTAATCACTTTTCTGACATCGACTTTCTAGCAAATGCCGGGAGAAATGTAATACTTCGTCAGCCGATACATGATAGTTCCTCCGGGTGAAAATGCGCTTTAATGTCTCCTGATATCAAATTTATTAAAAAAAGAGACTTACAATTGTTTTTCAATTTCTGTTTATAATTCGTCGTCGATAATGCGACTGCATGCTGTTCGAAGAGGTGTTTTCTATTGTGGTAATAATGGAGGTAGAATTATTCATGTGAAATTATGATTGGAAGAAAGTTTTCCGAAGTCATTCTATATAATTGTCGATCAGTCATAACTATTTGTTCCACCTTGATCAACTACCAAGATCATTGAAACAGCGTTCGCGTGCCATGAAAGCCGAAGTATCCGGAAATGCGGTGGAGATCGATGAAGAAGGAAGTGGACATTGTCCGAGATTCTCGGATAGCGAGAAGGTGGTAGTTTGTTGAGGTTCGTTTTATTACGATTCCCTATGACGAGGAGCTCTCGACACTTTGGAAAACGCGAGGAATGCGCCACGAAGGTTGACAGGAACATCGTCCCTTCTCGGCAGGACCTACGCTTGAACGTACGCTTCGGCGGATGGAATGAATTCCCCACTTCAACATCCTGACACGAATAACTCGACGTCATCACATCATCCCCTTTTCATTACATTATCATTTTTCCTAACTGCTCCTCAAATCTTGACCTCAGATTATGATTTCTCTCCTAGAATTTGCAAACTCGAATCTAATCGAGGCAACTATCTGCTCAAAATATACAATTCGTGGGAATTGGGGGAATGTTCAGTCAGAGTGGCTGAATTCTCGGCTGATGTGAATTTGCGTATAAGAAGCCACGCGGAAACCAATAAACTACCGTTCAAGGTATCCAGCAGGAAAGAACGAAGGACTAGAGAGTGACTGGTTGTCGGATCCGTGAAAGTCTTGGCCCCGTCCTACGAAAGTTGGGGGGATGAGGTTCAAGACAAAATCCTCCAACTCTTGCTGCCCGGTCGTTGAATATGCAATGAGGGCCAAGGGTGGGTGGTTTCGTTAGTTACATTCGTCTGTCCGTCCTTTCCTTCGATCGCTGTCACCCTCTTCCACTTTGTAAGGAGCGAACCAAATATTGCCCTCTGTCAATCTTTTGGGCTCCTCCAAAGTCGATCTCTGCTTTCAAGTTGCAAAATTGTTGACAGGGAATTAGATAGTTCGACGTCAGCTGATAATCCCACAAAATTTGTATAAAGGAAAATAATGTTACCTTTTTTGTTTCTATAATTAGAGACCAATTAATTCTAAACTAATCACCCATTATACAATCATTGTCAGTTGACTGCAGCCGCCACATACATAATGGTTTTAATTTTAGAAGTCTCTAATTACATTGAACCAGGTTTTCATGTTTTAAACAGGATTCAAGTATTTTTTGAAGCAACTTGCGTCCATCTATTGGTTAGAGAGACATGGTGGACGCCCTGGCGTCGTCGCCGCTCACGGCATTGATCTGTCGGAGGGCAGTCTTGATAT
>JAWWLR010000148.1:19213166-19225928 GCA_035041075.1 Acraspis erinacei | reverse complement strand
TAGAAGCTGAGTTAGCATCCTTCGCTTTTATTTACTGCCGACGCCAAAGTTATAAATATTTTCAAATTTTATAAAAACGTACTTCTAAATAAAACTTCAAGCTAACTACTCGATTTTTTTTAAAACAATTCGTGCATTTTTTCACGAATTACGACGGTCGAAAGTTGACCAAGTTCTTAAAGGTTCTTAAAGGTTTAAGAACATGTTTTTCATTTTTATAAGCGATTTTTTTTTGATTGAGTTATTGAATGATTTGTAGAGGGGCCAGAATTTTTGAAACAGACAGTAGGGAATGAGAAGACTTAAATGGGAAACGTGAAGCCAGAACTTAAAATATGCAGAAGTAAGCTAAAATGATGAGCAAATTGGGGACATCATTCTCTGTCCCCTATTCCCCTATTCCCCTATTCTCCTCTTTCCTAATTTTTTTAAAGAATTCTTATTCTTCCCCTGTTTTTTAAGAAACTTCTTATTTTTATTGTATTTGCTTAAATGCGAACAGAATTAATATAACCCAATTAGAAAATCCAACTATTTTTAGTTGAAAGTTGATTACTTTTAACTGAATTTTTTCTTAATTAATTTTTTAACTACACATTTCACTATTCTAATTTGGAATGCAATTAATTTTTTACAAACAAATTAAGGTATCCAATTATTTTTGGGTTGAAAATTATATTATTTTGGTAGGAAAATTGACCATTCGGTTGAATATTAACTTTTTGGTTAAAAATTCATATTTTCCTGTTGAAAATTCAGCTTTTTGTTGCAAATTCATCTTCTTCGTTTAAAAATTTAACTGTTTTGTTGAAAATTCATCTATTTTAGTTGAAAATTCTATTATTTGGGTTGAAAGTTGAACTACTCGATTAAAGATTAATGTTTTCTTTGAAAATTAGTTTTAAAATACAAATTCCACTATTCCAAGTTAGGATGGCAAACCATTTTTTAACTGCAAATTTCACTATTCCTATTTTGTTTGAAAATAATTTTTTTACCTGAAAATGTAACTTCAATTTTTGGTTCAAAATTTTATTTGGTTGAAATTTCATATTTTCGGCTTGAAAATGTAACTATTTTATTGCAAATTCGTCTTTTTGGGTCTAAAATTCTATTATTTTGTTGGAAAAATCAACTGTTTGGTTGAAGATTAACTTTTTGGTTGAAAATTAATTTTTAAACTACAAATTACAGTATTTCAATTTTGGATTGCAATTCATTTTTTAAGTGCAAATTAAGGTATTTAACTTTTCTTGAAAAAAATGTTTTAACTACAAATTTCATGATTCCAATTTAGTTTGAAAATTATTTTTTTAGCTAAAAATTGTGACTATTCCATTTTTTGTTAAAAATTTTATTTGCTTGAAATTTCATATTTTAGACTTGAAAATGCAACTGTTTTATTACAAATTAGTCTTTTTTTGGTTGAAAATTTTATTATTTTGCTGAAAAATCAACTTTTTGGTTGAAGATTAACTTTTTGGTTGAAAATTCATACTTTAGACTTGGAAATTCAGTTTCTTGTAGAAAATTCGTCTTCTTGACTGGAAAATTTGACTGTTTTGTTAAAGATTCATCTAATTTGGTTTAAAATTCTATTAATTTAACGAAAATTGAACAATTTGGTTAAAGACTAACTTTTTGGTTGAAAATTAATGTTAATTTGGCAATTAATGTTTTAATTACAAAATTAAGGTATTCAACTTTTGTTTATGAATGAATTTCCTAACTAGAAATTTCACTATTCCAATTTTGTTTGAAAATTAAGTTTTTTACCTGAAAGATGTAACTATTCCATTTTCGGCAACAAATTTTCCTTTTGTTGAAAATTCATATTTTAGGCTTCAAAATTCAAGAGTTTTATGACAACTTTATGTCTTTTTGGGTTGAAAATTCATATTCTTCGGTTAAAAATGTAACTTTTTTGTAGAGAATTTGTATTTTTATTTGAAAATTTAACAATTTGGTTATAAAAATATAACAGGCTGAAAATTCAACGATTTGTTTAAAATTTAATGATGTTTATTTAAAAATTTAATCATTCGATTCAAAGATCATCTTCAATATGGTACCCATATAATTATTGTACTTAAAATATTTTCTTCCCCTATTTCCGTGGATAATCACCCCCCTTACCTTATTTTGTGAGCATTTTTTTCTATGCAGTCTCAAAGTTTGTCCCTGTTTAGAATTAGAAATCGGTCAAAAAATTTCTGCATTTTGAAAGGATTATTTAATTTTCAGTTGTTGTTTTTTGAAAAAAGGAGGAGTTTTAGAGAGGTTTGGAAAATTAGGAATGCAGGGAAGAGGCGAAAGGATACGATCGGATATGATTCGTTTATGAATTCGGGGATTGAGTGGGAGCGGGATATTTGTAATAAATCTTGAACAATCACTACATTTTCTAATTGGAATACAAAAATATATAATTAAACATTTTAGAAACTATATTAAACAAGCTATTAAATCCTTTTTTTTTAAAGCACCTGCTAACTACTTTGACTAATTTTTTCCCCTCTCATGAGTAAGCAATGCAAATTCGGAAGGGTTACATTTTCCATGGTGTTGGCATTCTTGGCGATGGACAAGTTGGGATATTGAGATGAAGTGACGCGGGTCGTGATATGTCATTCAAGTTGAAAGCGTCATTGCGCAGAGTCTCCCGGTTCAGAGAGTTTTGCACATCGAGCAAACTTGGAAGCTTGATGCTGGCTCGTCGAGATGACGACTCAGGTTCAGAGCCTGATATGCTCGTCACGTCTCTGGTTCGTCCGCTTTCTGAGAAAGGTGACGGGGATGCGCGGGAAACGGCAGGAGCTCCTGGGGGTGAGAATGGTGACTAAGGGTGCGAGTGTACGAGTGGAAGTGACGTTGACGGGCGTTTGTCACTGTCCTCGGCAAATAATATCCAGGGAGGTTCTTGCACGTTAGCTCTAGTCATAGCTTTCCTGACACCCTCGTTTCGAGATGAAAACTGTGGAAAGCAGAGACGTGTAGGTGTGACGACCACCTAACGCGCAAAAGGATCGTCCTTCCATTCACCATAATGTACCATCAGTCTTGGTTCAGATATACGAACCTGCCAACCTAAATAGATTAACTGGACCTGGACGTTCAGTGGACATTAATCCTGTGACTCAAGTTTCTGCGCGAGCTGATTAATGCGTAGTATTCCGGACCCGTTTGCGATTCGAGGGAGTTATCAGGTTTCGTAAGATTCATCAAATTAAAAAGGTTTTCATATCGACTTTATAGACTAGTGTCGAATGACCCCTAGTTAATGGCGTTAAGCATTTTCTGTTATCTGAAGAGATAACTTGATCGATAGTATTGATTTTTAATTTCAAGGATTGTGGAATAATATCGAAACTGATCGATGGTAACTACCTGTGATGATAATCCAGATTCCCTTAAATTACTCGTATTAAAAATGTAACATCTGGATTGAGATAGCGTGCATTTCTGAAAAAGAATTCTTCTTTCGAGCTCTCTAATAGTCTAATTTGAAAAACATCGGACCGGAAATCGGAAGATTTGTAGTTCGGTTCCCAGTGGAGCGAAGTAAATAGACCTTTTATTAAAAAAATATTTTATCTAGAAAATTTTTTAAATTTATTTTTCAGCTAGCCAATAATGACGTTAAGGATTTTCTGTTATGTGAATAGTTAACTTGATCGATTGTATTGATTTTTAATTTCACAGATTGTGGAATGATATCTACACTGATCGATGGCATCTACTTCTAATGATAATACAGATTCCTTTAAATTACGTGAGAAGCTTTTTAAAAAAATTCAAGAATTTCTTGAATTTTATGTCTTGAATTCAACTTGTTCCATGACCTAGGAAAGTCTTAGCTTTAATTTGAGATAATAAAACTTGGTAAATCTGTAGGGGTTCCCGATTTATGACTAACAATGTCCAAGCATCTCTCCGTCGACTGAAACTCGACTCAGAAACGCTTGGACATTTTTAGTCATATCTTAAGCAATTTTAAAGATTTTTAAAGTTTTATTGGCTTAAATTAAAGATAAGATTTCAAAGATTACAGTTGGTAAATTTTGGACTTTTGCTACAACTTTGCTAGGTTGTGATAGAAATTCAAATCGAGGTACAAAATTTGAGAATTTCTTTTTTTAAAACTTCTCACGTGATATATCGCTTTCAAAAACTCAGAAACATATCTAATATGAATCATTCGATCTGGAATGTCATAAGCTTTGAACACTTTTTTCGAAAAATTTCGAAATTAATTTCCAACAGAGTTATTGTATTTCAATTCAATTTTTGACGTCTGCTCAAATTTCTTTAAGGTAAATTTTAAGAGCAAAAAAGTTTCTAGAGGTTAAAAAAATTGATTAGCAAAAGTTTAAACAAAAAGTTATATTTTTGCGATTTTTGTTAAACTACGAATCTTTCGAGCTTTTATTTTCCCTGTCTAACTTCAGGACATTGATGGATCTATTTCAAATTTTCTTTTGACTTACTCTAGCAGAATGTAATCATGGTCGCAATTTGACCTGGAAATCTGAAAAACTTGAAAATAACATGGAATCTTGAAATCACAAAAAAAAAGAAGAGTATAACTAACAAAATATTTCTGTTAGCTTATTGGTATTATTTTTAATTTAAAAAATGAAACATTAACAGGGTGTTTGCTTATCCGGAAAACCTGAAAAGTTTAAAAAATTGTAATATTAAATTGTATAACGAGGTTTTTTTATTTTTGAAAGGAATTTTATAGTACTGAATTTATCATTCATTAATGAATTAAATTTTTCGTAAAATTCATAGTCCTTAGCAACAAGCTTGAGAACTGAATTCTTTATTTTTTATTATTAACTCCTTTTATTTATTTTTATCAACTGTTCTATTAAAAATTCGACTTTTGGCTTGAAAATTCAACTCTCTGGTTAAAAATAAATTATTTTGGTCAGGCTTCAAATATTTTGTTATAAATTCATCTGTTTTGTTGAATTCAATGGGGTTTTCTTTAAAACTAAAACCCTTCTTTGGTTAAATATTAACTATTACATTTATAGTTGAGAATTCATTTTTTTCATAGAAAATTTATCTACTTGGTTGAAGGTACATCCTCGTAGATTTAAAATTAAACTGAATTAATAAGAGCTAGAAAATTAACAACTGGAAAATCTGGAATTGACCAGGAATTTGAAATCTTTTCTTGAATCGCCACCCTGAGAAATAATGTTACGACAAAACTGTTCTCCTAGTATTTGCCAATTGTCCAGATAAAAAAATGAAGCAGCATTCAATTCGTTTCTTTTGAGTTCGTCATTTTTCCATAGTATACGTTTCCTTGATTTTCAGGTTTTAGAACTTGCTTAGATGTTGTACACGGAATGATAAGCTGGGATCTGAATCTGATTAGGTTTATTAATTTACTTGCAGACTGCATGATTTAAGAACGGAATTGATACATTCGAGAAAAAAGCAGAAATCATTGCAGTGTCATGTCGAGTGTAATAAAACACTGGGTGAGGTAGTAAATCAATAGCTAGGTGTGACGACTGTAATTGATGGTAACGAACCGCCGATGTTAATGCCGTTATGATAACTGTGAACCAGGGAAAAGTTAATATTAATTAGTTACTTCTTTCGATTCTGATTAAATCGATTTTTATTCGCTTCCATTAAATGACCCACAATCGGAAAAACGTATCAACTAGAAAATAGAGTTAATTAATTATAACCTAATAATTATTTATAACTGGAAATATGAGTTTGCGTTCTTTATTGAAGGATTATTTCTTCACAAGGAAATCTAGTCGCGGTAGTTTTTTGACAAGCGGATCGAATCCCATCGATAGGAAGCCGATAGGTTTCTCGAAGTCTGCGGTTAAATTGTGGCACGAAGAACGTGAAATGTAGCATAGCGAACGAATCGTCGGACTTGGTGGTGGGGGTGTTGGTTGCGGGTGGGACATTGGGGGGCGGGAGACGTAGGTAGTCATTATGTGGAGGGAGGTGACGTCACTGACGGTGACGGATGGCTGCGCGTCAGGCAAGTATAAACCCCATGGTACCCAATAAATTATTGCAACTATAAATTACTTCTGTGCTCACGATATAATGCCACGGCTACTGCTATACGGGTACAGGGTGTGGGCACAAGGATGGCAGTCATGTGTGCAGGCACACGTGCGTGTATATGCACGCAGCGGCTGACGCACAAGAATTTCCACGAGTGACGATGGTGCTCGTCACGGTGCCGATGCTGCTGTTTGCTGATGGTGCTTTTGTGCTTATGGAAGAGGGGTGAACAAACAAAGGTGGTACGATTCCAGCTAACTAGTCTCGACACCTCATGCCATTGCACATATTCGTACAGACTTACCTGTGTGAAGGTACAGGGTGGCGACTTGACCGGGAAACCGGGAAATGGCCCGGAATTTTATTGACCGGCAAATAACCGGGAATTCCATTTAAAAACCCGGACTTTACTTCTGATTGTAGCAACATTCAAGTTTTCATTATTTATATAATAATACTTGACTGGCGTGTCGGGAAAGACCGGGACATGACCGGGAACTGAATTAAAATACCCGAAATTTACTTCGGATCGTTGCGAAATCCAAGTTTTAATTATTTATATAATAATACTTGACCGGGAAAGGCCGGAACATTACCAAGAATTTTACTGGCCGGGTATTCAATCAAAAAACCCAAAGTTTACTTTTGATCGTAGCAAAATTCAAGTTTTCATGATTTATATAATAAGTAAAGAAATATATCTTCCCTTGGGGCAAGGCATTTTTGAGATGTAACAGGAATTTTTTTAAAGAACTAAAAAAGAAATTCAGAAGAAAAGAGTTGAAAAAATCCCTGTTCTAAGTCAAAATTCGTCACAATTTAAAATTTTTTTCTACCAAAGTTTAGAAAAAGAGAATACTTCAAGAAAGTTTTAGAGTAGAAGTAGTATTTTGAAGTAGAAATATTTCTGAATGATAATATAAATTATGTTTACATTTTTCATTAGTAATTTACCTGTTTCTCTGGAAAATTCAATTACTTGCGATCAAAAGCTAAATTCTTGAGCTAAAAAATAATTTTGTTGGAAGATTTATAATTTGATTGAAAATTCATCTCTTTTTAAAAGTTTAACCAAGTTATTGAAAATCAATTTTTTAAATTAAAATTGAACTATTACAGGAGGAAATTGGACTTTTCTTGTTAAAAATTCAACAATTTGGATGTAAATTTGTCTTTTTAAATTGAAAATTTATTTATTTCGTTTAAAATTCACGTATTTTGTTAAGAAAGTCGACTTTTTTGGTAGAAAATGATTTTCTTCTTTAAAAGTTAATCTTCTTTTTAAAAAATTATTCTTTTTGTTTGAAAGTTCGAGTATTTCAGTTAAATATTCATCATTTTAGTTGAAAATTGATCTTCTATTGTATAGCCAAATTTACTTCAATTAAAAATAAACTCCTTTGTTGAAAATTATTTGTTTTTTTTCATTAAAGATTCATCATTTTTATTAAAAATTCATTTTTGTTGTTGAAAAATGATTTATTTGATTCAAACCTTTTTTTTCCTTTGATAAAAATGAATTTTTGTTTACCGAAAAATGATCTATAATTCTGAAAATCCGATTTTGTTGTTAAAGATTAAATTTTTAATGGAAAATTCAACTATTCTATTTTGGTTGAAGTTTTATCTTTTCTTGGATGTAAATTCAAGTATTTAAAAATTTATATTTTTATTTAAAAATTAAAATATTTTTTCAAAAATTCATGTAATTTGTGAAAAATTCTTCCTTTTTGTGGAAAAATTAATCCTATTGTTTGAAAATTCATCATTTTGGTTGAAAGTTAATTTTTTCGAAGGAAAATTTGACCGTTTTACATTGAATCGAAAATTGACCTTTTCTAGTTCAAAAATTAAAAATTTGGATGTAAATTTGTCTATTCTAATTGAAGATTCATTTATTTCATCGAAAACTATCAGATTTTGTTAAAAAACTGCTTTTTTGGTAGAAAAAATAATTTTTTTAAATTTAATCTCCTTGCTTAAAAATAAGCTGATGGATTGAAAAATTGAATTTTTTCTAATGAAAACTATTTTGTTGTTGTTGAAATTTCAACTGTTTCAGTTGAAGATTCATTGTTTTAGAACAAAACTCATTTTTGTTGTTGTTGAAAATTCCACAACTCCAGTCGAGGAGTCATCATTTCTGTTGAAAATTCATCAGTTAAGATAAAAATGATTTTCTTCTAGATCAAAATTCAACAATTTGGTTGAAAATTTGTCTCTATTGATTTAAAATTCATTTATTTTGTTAAAATGCATGTATTTTTTTGAAAAAAAGTATCTTTTTGGTTTAAAATTTTACTATTCGAGTTAAAGATTCATAATTTTCTTTGAAAATTAATTAATTTTGTCCTTTGTTGCTCTGCTGTTTTAAAGGATGTTTAGACTGAACATCATGATTCGAAATCTTCTCCTGAATCGCCACCCTGTGCTATCACATCCAACTGTTTTTGCATTTTTTGTTTAAAAATTTCCTGAATGTAGCGATTTCGTATAGCTCTGAAAGCAGCTTAGTGGACAGTATAGTTACGACACGCATTGCATAAAATCCAACTTTGCCAAAGTGATGTGGAAAAATACTTTTTTCATATTCCCTTTTCCCGGGACATTTTTATTCCCATTGGCGCAATAAACAGAAAGTGAAACCACGATTTATGTCGACGCCATGTACCTGCCTGCATGTGTCTGTAATTCCGGACACTCGTGTTGAGCGACGAGTTACAAAAGTTTCGAAACGATGTACCTTGAAAAGTCCCGGAGCGCGTTCAAGAAAAGTTTTCTTTTTGAAGCATCCCTGCTCGGTTATAAACTATGATATGCACGGGAGTGCAGCATTGTGCTAAAGATGACTTCGTTAGGAGCCTGCTCGTGTAGCTCTTGACAGCAATTGACAATTTTTTACACACGGGTATTTAAAATGCGTATTCAAATTAGGTACACTCATATAAGGATTGCAATAAAATAGTGAATTGAGCACATTATTTAAATGGTATCTGTTGACGTATTCTGGATTTCTGGATACAAGTACTAGTTGGAAGATGGTCGGAGATTTATATAAATTTATGAGCAATCTGCATGTCTCAAATAGTTTGCTTATTTTGTATAAGATTGACTGGCTGCTTGAGGGTTGAATGTCAAAGAACGACTAAAAGGTGTGTCCAACTGCTGCGTAATTATAATCATGCATTAGGAGAGAATTAATCGCATGCTTCGTTGAGATAATATAATTGCTGGTGTTGCTCTAAAGTGCTCATTCGCTACAGGTTCTGCGGCAGCGTATTATTATAGAAATTATATGCAATAAGTCTAACATCAAAGTAGCAAAATAAGTTTTTTTTCCTAGGAAACATTAAGAAATCTTAGTGTCTTGTTGTGTCTACACAAAAGCGATGATAAGAAACTTCCAAGTAGAAGCGCATAAATTGTCATAAGTTCCAGATACTTTGGAACCTCCCGACTACAAAAAGGGAGATTACAAGTGACAAAGTGCCGTGAGGGATCGTTTTTTTTTTTTGTTTTAAGAAAATAGGCAGAAATCGACCGAAAATTGTGTATTTTAAGCCGTATCTGAAATAACTTTCAAAGACTGGCCCACCCTATTCGTTATCTTGAAGTGCTCACACCGTCCGAACATTCACTGCTGATTATGAAAAAAAAGTAGGCAATAAATCGCTCGGCAAAGGCCCTAGGGCAGACTCGCATTACTTTATCGACCTCTTCGGCACTCGAGAATTCGTTGAGAAGTTCTTGACCAAATCAATCAACTTAAACATTCTTCCATAGCTTTCAAATAGTTAACATTTTAAGCAAATTGTTACCAGCTGAAAATATGTGTTCATGAACTTCAAGCAAGTGCTGTCGGGATTGAATTGAGCGTGGGCGTGAGACACGAGTGCTATGAAAATGAGAACCTCTGGATAACATAATCCCGATACGTAATAAATATCGTATACACCGGATCGCCGGTTCAGTATTGGTGCGTCTGTCTCTTATCCCAGTTCGATGCCGTGGATCAGAGGGACGAAAGGAGGCA
This sequence comes from Acraspis erinacei, assembly GCA_035041075.1. Lineage (NCBI taxonomy): Eukaryota > Metazoa > Arthropoda > Insecta > Hymenoptera > Cynipidae > Acraspis > Acraspis erinacei. The sequence goes on along the minus strand of JAWWLR010000148.1, from coordinate 19,215,841 downwards.
GGTTGATAGGTTCGCGAGGGGAAAGTGGGGCAAGGGGAGGATATTATGGGCGAGCGAGTGAGTTATACGCCTTGCCGCATGTGTGTCGCATAAATCTGTTCCAACCTCGGGTCTCAGCCCCCTTACGACTCTGCTGGAACCTCGCTCCGAGTAACTGTGGACTGACTGACTGACTGCCACCTTCTCCTTTCCTTATCCCTCTCCACCCTTCGCTCCCTTGTTGCCCCTCGCCAAGTTCTATAGTCCCTTTTGCACTCCTTCCTCTCGCCAAAGAACCTCTTGAGTGGAGACCTTATCAGATCGACACGTTGTTCCATGGCGCGAATTCAACCGTCTTTCATTACTATGCGCTCTGTTCGCACCTAAAAGCGTCCTTTCTTCTTGGGATCTGATATTAGTGCATGAACGAGCACGACGGGTTTCCTAGATTGGGTTTAATGTTTTTGAAATTGCAGCTGTAATGTGATGAAAATTCGGCACTTACAGTTATGTAGATGTTAGATTGATTTAAATTTCTTTAACTTCGAGAAGTAACTTTTTTTTTTAAAGAAAAGATGCCCCTTCTTTAATTGTGTCAATCCTGTCACTTGGGATAAGCTCTAAGGTATGAAAGTATGAACCACATGGCTATTTTTAGATGGTCTTCTACCGTGGGAGTGGAACTACTCAGAGAATACTAGAGTTAGAGAACTACTCTAGTTCTCAAGAGTACGTAGAGCACCAGGTTGCAATGCTGAAACGTGCTTCCCTAGAAGCGATCTGACTTCCAAAGAAGTAAAAAAAAATATTCTTAATATGGGATGACCTATTTTAGGACATAGTCATACCAATAGAACTTGTAATAAACAGATCTCTAGGTTTAGATTTTTTAAATTAATTGATACATGAATTTATTCTTAACTTAAAATTTGACGATTGATTCTAGATCGTTTGTTCGACAATGTAAATCGACGTGACAACACCTGCTTTAAACGTTATTTTGTTCAGAGTCAGGGGTCCGGAACCTACCGGAACGAAACGATAAAAAGAGTGATGTAGCTATTCTATTGTGTCTTTCTTTTCTGATTTATAGAGTTCATTCTCATTTCAACGAATTCAGGATTCGTGTCCGGAAGCAATATTCTTTTTTCGGTGCTCATACCTGATCCTTTTATCCCAGAATTCCTTGGGTTGGCACATGAAAATCTCATATTACGATTTACTTCCTCACAACTAAAGTTCATGTTACATTATACTCTAGTTTACATTTGATTTTATATCTTTGATATCTAAGTTAATATATCGAGTAAACATAATATTATTCAATATCTTAACTTAGATATCAAAGATCTGTCCTTATTCTGGACCTTTCAACCACATGTAACTTTTTAACCTACATTTAGACCCATTGCTCAGAGACTAAGAGGACATTTGCTTAAATACAGTAAATCTCGAGTTTCGTGGAGACAAAGCAAAGTTACGAGGCTGTTTTTCGAGTATATAAAGGACGACTATAAGGAGGAATTATAGTCTGAAAGCAAGCAGGGCTGCTAGATAGAGAAGCAGTTCATAGTGTTCTTGGTGGTGGGTTTCTGTGATGAGGGGAAGATGCGGGTAGCGTGAGGAAGACCGAAAGGTGCACCTGTCCTTCTGTACATCAACCGTCCGTCATCCGGACGACAAGACGGCTCATGATATTTTTCTCCCTCTTTTCTTTCCTTCTCACTCTGCCCCTCGAACTCTGCTACACTCATGTATCCCGCGAGGCATCACGCTTATTTATGCTGACACAATATTTATTAGAACGGATCGGTGCGTCGGCTCATTCGCACGGCTCGCCATCCTATTTCGAGCAGCGACGAAGAAGACAGACTACAACATCTCGCTTTTTCTCCTTCAGTCTTGCTGTTGCTCTTTCTTCATCTTGCTAGCGCTCTCCTCTTTTAACACTTGCCATCCTCTCATCGGGATTAAGATACAACACTGCTTCGGCCACGCTTTTGACTCCAGAGAAGGTGCTTGTCTACAAGACTCATTGTCAGCACGGAATTAGTGTCTATTTGGACAAACTGTAATCATTAATTGGTACTCGGGTACATTGTGCTACTGGGTTTATAGATGCGAGAGTGGTGGCCGTGTTTAATGTTTATGTTACTCTTGTAATCACGTCTTCGATGTTTTCGTTTTAACAAGTTGCCTGAAATATGTCTGGAACTTTTTTTTCATCTCATATAATTTTGGCTACTGCTGGTGATGATTACCATATTTTTCTTCAGATCCCAGCTTCGGGATTTATAATCAGAAATGATTTAAATTAATCTTGAGAGGAGGATGGTCTTTCGTAAGAAGCAAAGTGCCACTCTCTTGAAATCAAAGACAGTGGCTTCATAATAAATCAAATCCAAAAATATATAACGAGATCTCTATTGCGTTTGTATTATTTTGAAAGCCATGATGAAACGTATGGTTTCGGCAAACACGAAAGTCTTAACGTGCTTCTTTATCGTCGCTATTACTCTGTCGTGTTTACACACGTAGATCATTTGTAATCCAATATTTACTGTGAGTTCAAAGACGCAATGCACGTGCGTCGCAAATTGAAAATAATTAGGACAGTTTTTCGCATAATGTGAACTACAACTTTCCTTATTTTTCAAGAGAAAAAAAACTGATGCAGAGCCCCCCCCCCCCCGGTG
>JAWWLR010000148.1:19196091-19212180 GCA_035041075.1 Acraspis erinacei | reverse complement strand
GCAAAAAAATATTAATTTTCAACAAAGTAGGTAAATTTTGTACCTAGTAGTTCAATTTGCAGTTTAAAAATTAAAACAAAACAAAAGTAATTTTTAACCAAATAGTGACATTTTCATCTAATAAGATGAAATTTCTATTTAAAAAATCTTTTGGGTTTCAACCAAAAGAGATGAGTTTCTAACCAAGATATTAAAGAAAAAAATTGCAACCAAATTTTTGAATTTTCTAGAAAAAAGTTAATTTTCAAAAAGATTAATTTGCTACAAAAAAAATAAGTTTTCCACCCGAAAATATGAAATTTCAACAAAAAAGTTAAGTTTTCAACTACTTAGTTGAATTTTCAAGATAAGAAAAAACAGCGAACTACAAAAGAAATGCATTTTTTACCAAATTTTTTATCATTTTCCTACCAAAAAAGTGATGAGTTTTTTACGAAAAATATAATTGGTTTTAACCGAGAATTCAAATATTCTATTTTAAGTTAAAGTTTCATCTTTTTTTTTTGATGAAAATTAACTGTTTGGTTCAAGATTGATATTTTTTATTTAGAAATAAAACTAGTTGTTTGAAAACTTATGAACTTGTGAAAAATTCGCCTTTTTGTAGAAAATTATTCCTTATGGTTGAAAATTATTTTTTGTAGTTGAAAAAAATTTCACTTTGAAATTTATTTTCTTAAACTGAAACTTTCACAGTTCCACTGGACCTTTTCTAGTTGAAAATTTAATAATTTAAATGTAATTTTGTCTTTTTTTGTTTGAAAAACGATCCACTTTATTAAAAACTTGTTTTTTCTTTGGACGAAAAGGGATTTTTTACCGAAATTGTAACTATTTTTTTTTAATCCGATTTTTTTTTGCTTAAGACTTAAATTTTGAACGGGAAAGTCAACTATTCTATTTTTGGTTGAAATTTTATTTTTTATGAAAATTCAACTGTTTGGCTGTAAATTGATATTTTTTATTTAAAATTTAAACTATTATTTAGAAAATTCATATAATTTCTTGAAAATTTATATATTTTTTTTATAGAAAATTAATCTTATAGGTTGAAAATTCATTTTTTTTGTATGTATAAAATTCTACTATGCAAGTTAAATATTCATAATTTTAGTTGAAAATTTATCGGTATGACTTTGAGTTGAAAATTAACATTTCTAGTTCCAAATGTAACAATTTGGATGTAAATTAGTATTTTTTAATGGAAAATCTATTTATTTTGTTAAAAATTTACCTATTTTGTTTTAAAAAATATATTTTTTTGTCGAAAATTATCTGTTTCTTTCAAGGTTAATCTTCTTGTTTAAAAATTCTTCTTTTCTATTAAAAATTCAAGTGTTCCAGTTAATTATTTATCATTTTAGTAGAAAATTCATCTTTGAGGTTGGAAATAAAATTATTTGTTTGAAAGGTACTCTTGTTAAAAATAATTTTTTTTTTGCTTAAGGTTCAAAGTTTTAATTAAAAAATAATATCTTTGCTTCAAAAGTGAGCTGTTTAATTGAAAACTTGTTTTTTATTTTGATGTTTTTTGGTTAAAAATTATTTATTTTTTACTACAAATTTAACTATTATTCGAGTTGAATATTCCATAATTTATTTTAAATTCATCTGTTTGGTTGAGCATTCATTTTTTGACTACAAAAATTTATTATTCAATTTTTAGTTGAAAAATTAATCTTTTTAGTTTAAAATTATTCTTTTGGTATAAAAATCATCTTCTTGGTTGAAAATTAATCTGTTTTAGTCAAAATTATTTTTTGTAGTGGTTGAAAGTTCAACTATTTGAATTGAAGATTCGTTGTTTTAGTTGAAAACTAATTTTTTTTCAAAATTCAACTATTCATCTATTGAGGATTCATCATTTTCTTCACCCGTTAAGATAAAAATAAAGTTTTTAAATAAAAATGTAACTATTCCATTTTCGATTTCAAAATTCAACTGTTTCGTTAAAATTCGTGTATTTTGTTTAAAGAATTTTATTTTTTGGTGGAAAATTAATATTTTTGCCTGAGAATTGAGCTCATCAATTAAAAATTCATCTTTTTCGTTAAAAATTCAAGTCATCTTGATCTATGAAAGAAATTACAAAATAATTAATGAGAAAGATAAAATCTTATTAATGTTTTTGGACTACGACGAACATATAATTTTTTGATTGATTTGATTCTTATCAAATCTACTGATTAAAATAACAGGGTGGCCGCTAACCCGGGAGAACCGGGAGAAATTTAAATAATTAACATTTTGGGACCATTTCGCTATTAAATATTTCAAAATTTTTAATTAAAAACCTTCATAGTCATTTTTAAATTTAATAATTTTGGACGTAAATATAAAGCAATTTCGGATTGAAAATCATAAAATTGTACAATTTCAAAAAATGAAATCATATCATAGCAAGATTGTTTTTTATTTTTTATCTTAATTTTTAGTTCTCTATCTAAGATCTTAAAATTATCTTTTTTTAGTTGATGATTTAAACAAATAAGTAAGTTCAAATTAAAAAATTGTATATTCGAGAATTTCTAGAATGAATACTAATTCTAAAGGAGGATTTTAAGTTTAAAAATTAAAAATTGAGTTTAAAATAAAATCAGTAAAAGGAATTTTTTTTCCTTTCATAGGTTTTAATTTTCAATAAAAATTTATTTGGTTAAATTCTGGAAAGTATTATTAGCAATTTAAAAATTACCAATTTTTAAACGATTTAAATTTACTTCCAATAATTGACATTTTAAAGGGTTTGGTATAAAATGTTTAAATATCATAATTTTTGGTAAATAAAATTCTGTTCAGATTTAAATGGAAATTTAAAATTTTAGAATTTTAGAAGCTTGGCATTTGAAACATTCAATTTAGTTTTAAATATTAAATTGTCAAATTTTAATCGCTTTGAATTCCAATTTAAAATTTTTCAATAATAAATTATTTCTTTTGAACGATTTTAAATATAAAGAATACAATGTCCATTCCTCTGAATTTTTAATGGTCCATTTCCAAAATTTGAATCCCAAATATTCAATTTTTAAAATTTTAACATTCTTATAATTAAAAAATTTTAATCCAAGATAATCTAAGAAGATAATCTAAGAAGATAATCTAAGATCGAAGATAAGATAATCTAAGAAGAATTATTTAATTTTTAGCGCTTCGAATTAAAAATTATACAATTCAATCACGAATGTGCACCGGGAGAACCGGGAGAAAACCGGGAGACCAAAATTTTAAAAATAGTGGCCACCCTGAAATCACAAAAATTAAAATTTAAGATATTTAAATGAGATTGAAGTCAAATTTAAAATCCTTTTTTAACGTCCAATAATCTAGTTAATGTCAAGAATTCCTGAAATAAAATCAAGAATCTAACGACTAAATTTCAACAACGACCAAAAAAAGGATCCCATTGCTATTTGAAAAAACCTTCCTCTTCTCCTTTCCCACAAAAAATAAAATTAAAAATATTTTATTTTTATTTTATTTTAATTTTAATTTAATTTTAATTATATTATATTTTTTTGCTTTTTATTGTGATTTGATAATAGTAAAAATAAAAAAGACGAAAGAAATACAAAAGAGAAGGACGGGGATTTAGTTGATTGCCTTCTCATTTCCCTTTCCTCTTTTTTATTTTTGTTCAAATGGAAAACAAGAATTTTTTCCTTTCTTTTTAAGGGGAAAGGATAAGAGGAAGGTTGTTTTTCAGATTGCAGTAGAAACATTTTTTGGTCGTTGTCCAAATTTAGTCGTTAGATTCTTGATTTTATTTTCAGGAATTCTTCACAAAAACTACAAAAGTTCAGATTTCTATATTTTCAGTAGAAAAATCCGTGCCTTGTAAGACAAAAATACATTGTTGTGCCTTAATTTTTTTTAATTCGAAATATCTCTGAATCTTAATTATGTACGTGGCAGTAGAAATGAACTAATTCGCAAGGCAATAAATAATATTGAACAGTAGAAAAAGGCTTGCTTTGCCAGACACCAATATAATTTATTATTATCATATTGTAAAGGTTTTAAATTCAAAATAGCCGCGCAGTAGAAAAATTAGTGAATCTTGGTTGGTCACGAAATGTCAGGGAAAAACTAGGGAATTTTAAAAATGAAAATTTTCAACCACCCTGACATACTTTTCTTGTCAGTAATTTATTTGGCTTGTAAAAAACTAACTTTCAGTTGAAAATTCATCTTTTTGGATTTATAATTAGGTTTTTTGATTGAAATTATTTTTTTAACTAAAAATTTAACATTTCGATTTTAGTTGAATTTTTTTTTATTTGTCTTTTTGATAGAAAACTAATCTTTCTGATTTGAAATATCTTCCTTTTTGGTTTAAAATGCAATTTTTTGTTTAAAAATTAATATTATTGATTTAAAAAAATCCACTGTTATTCATAAATTTAGTCTTTTGAGTTAAAAATTCGACAATTTCAATGAACGCTTTTTTAATCCTTAATTGAAAAATCATTAAATTATTTTTCGGAAAATTCAAATCTTTGGTTGAAAAATGAACTATTTTGTTGAAATTTCGTAATTTTGTTTAAAATAAACTTTTCAAATTGCAAATGTGACTTTTATTGTTGGTTATAAGTTGATCTTCTTCAGTTTAAAGTAATCTTTTTGGTAGAAAAATATTCTTCTTGGGCTTAAATTTCCTCTTTGCTGTTAAAAAATGCAAGTTTTTTCGTGGAAAATGAACTTTTTCGTTGAAAAATAACTTTTTGGTTAAAAATTCACATTGCAAGTCTAAATAATTAAAAAAATTTATGTCGAGAATGTTTAAAGTTTCCTAATTTGAAAATCAATGATAAAAAATAATTAATTTCATATTTAAATTTATAAACCAACAAAAGTTCACGTTACATAAAAAATAAGGCTTTTGATTGTTAGTCTATAAAAAATTATTAAAAAAATTATTACACTCTAAAATTGAAAGTTTTAATTTTTTATTATTTTTAAATTGCTCTAAATTAATATTCTTGCACTGTTAATTTAAAAGATTAACTTATTTATTTTTCGATTTTTTTCATAATTATATAATTTTATTTGAATGTTCAATATTACATAACTTTTAGTTGAAAGCGATTAGAACTTAATAATTTGAATTTAAATTTTCTAGTTTAAAACGCGTAAGTGGTAAAATACTATTAGTACTTGGAAAGGGGACCTTTTGAACCAAAATCTTGGTAAAAAGAGCCGGATTTTTCCCATACACATAAACGGATAGAAAATTTTTTCTTTTACGCCAAATTTTTCTTTTTTTAAAAAATCTTTGAAATCTAAGAAAAATAATTCTATTATCAAACTTTGTATTAGTACAATTGATCTATATTATTGTAAATAATTTTTAATTTGCAAATATTTAAATTGACAAAACACTATAAATCTCTATGTAAACCACTTTAAAAACCTGTAAATTAAAAAAAAAAATTAAATTCAAGTTAACACAAATTGAAAATGAATGAAAATGATAAATTTATATCACTTGAAAATAATCCGCAAGACATATTTTGGATATTTAAAAAATATTTTTAAAATATTTAATTAAAAAATAATATTATATTTTTAATAAATAAAAAGTAAAGTTTATTACAAAATATATTCAATGTAATACTATTTTTATTATTACCTTTTTATTAACAATGTTGTTAACGGAATGGTTTTAAACAAAAAAAGATATTTCCGTTATTTATTGTCTGATATTGTTTTTTTGCAATATCATTAAAAATGTTAGACAACTATTTTTGTATTTTATGCGACTAATTCAACTTGCCGCTTTGTGATTGCAACCGTCAATGTGCACCATTTTTATTAGTAAATAGAATGAATGAAAGAAACACAAACATAAAAAATTAATTTCTCATCCTCCCATAGTGGAATTCGAATTCAGGATCGTTTGATTCACACTGACTCTTACTATAAAAATAATTAAAATCAGTCTTTTTATTAAAGTTTTCAAAATTGACTTTTTATTCATTTTTAAAAATAAATTTTTTATTTTAATTTTAAAACTTGGACACTCGTAATATATGCATTATAAATTCTCAGGAGTGCCATAATTTATTTTGAAAGAAAGCATTCATTAAATTGCCTAATTCTGTATTCCGAAGTAGAAATTACACAAGTCGTAAGTTAATCATATTTGTCAGTAGAAAAAGCCATATACGGTAAGACAAAAATACATTAATGTTCCTTAATTCTTTTTTAATTCGAAATATCTCTGAATCCTAAGTATGTATGTCGCAGTTGAAATTATCTAATTGGCGAGACAATAAATAATATTGAACAGTAGAAAAACGCTTGCTTTGTCAGACACCACAATTATTTTTTCTGATTAGATTGTATAGCTTTTCAATTCAACAATTTTTCTAAACTAAACTATCCGCGCAGTTGAAAAATTAAGGAATTTTATTGGTCAGAAAATGTTAGGGAAAAATAACAAATGAAAAGAAAGAAAAATATTACAATGTTAAGATTCTGGTATTTGTTTACTAATTCAACAATTCTGTTAAGAAGTTATCCTTTTTGGTTGAAAATTCAGTTGCTTTGCTCAACATTCGTCTTTCTGAATTCTACATTCAAATATTTTGGTAAAAACTTCACTTTTGGTTGAAAATTCATCTTTTTGGTTAAAAAATTAGATTTTTTTGTTTGAAATTAATTTTTTAACTGCAAATTTAACATTTCCCTCTTTGATTCAAAATATAATTTTGTTCACATTTGGGTTTTTATCAGAAAACTGATCTTTCTGGTTTGAAATGTTTTTTTTTTGCATGAAAATCCAATTTTTGGCTAAATGTTAATATTTTTGTTTTAAGAAATTTAACTATTTTTCAGAAATCTTGTCTTTTTAGTTAAAATTTCGACAATTTTCGTTATAGCATTTAATATTAAATTTTGGTTTTAAAATTAATTTTTGTAGTTTAAAAATTGAACTAGTCGGTTAAAAATACCACTCATTTCTTTAAAATTGAATTATTTTTTTGAAAACTCAAATCTTTGGTTGAAAATACAATTATTTCGTTGAAAGTTCGACAATTTAGATCAACTTTTCTCCAGACTAAAAAATCTTTATTTACTGTAAAAATTAGTCCTTTTGGTTCAAAAATTTATAATTTTATTTGATAATTCATATATTTGGTTGAAAATTCCTCTGTTTGGTTTTAAAATTCATCTCTTTTTGTAGAATTTTCATATTTTTTGTTTGAAATCTCAAGTATTACGTTTTTCTTTGAAAATTCATTTTTTTGTTGAAAAAAAAAGTTTGAAAATTGATTTGAAAATTCTATGATGAGGTTTCAAATTAAACTATTTTTTTTAAGTTAACTGATTTTTTTGAAAAATCAAATCTTTGCTTGAAAATTAAACTATTTGGTTGAGAATTATTTATTTGTAGTTGTTGTTAAAAATTGAACCCTTTTTTTAATTAAAGATTTTACTACTATACTCGAAATTCTTCTTTTTTTCGTTGTTAAAAATTGAAATTACTTCTGAAAAATGCAATTATTTTGATGGAAATAAATAATTTAACAACTTTATTCTGAAATTCTTCTATTTCTTTCATAAAAGATTCTATGTTAAACATGTTACAAGAATAATTTTCTAGTCTTCTGATATTAATGGCAAGGGTAAATAAAAAATAGATCAGTAATTTTGAAAACGAAGATTTCCAGGATTTCTAATTAGATTTCTTGAAAATTATTTTATACAAATGATAATATCTATTAAATATAATATTTATAACACTGAATTATCACATCCGTAAATCACTTGTAATTCGCTAAAAGCAACCTTCTGATTAAAAAAGCGAATATCTCCCCGGTAATATCGTTATTAAACACTAATAAATAAACACATAATTACAAAATCCGCTTTCGCGTTATTATTACTTGTGCTTTACGTTTTGCGTCAAAGGGTTAAGAAGGAAGGCAATCATCCTCTAATCTGTAATTAATTACGACTTTTCCAAGTTGGGTAATATTGTACGAAAATTATAAAACCTTCATCTCCATATTTACGATACTCCCGGAACATTCCCAGAGATAGAGTCTAATTGCGCTATGAAAAAAAATCTTCAGTTAACTTCAATATCGTCGTATCGCTCATCGCCGCTATCAGCTTCTCCAACGTGGTCAGCAAATCACGGTGAAGGTCGACCTGTAATCCGTGAGCGCGTCCTGCAAAAGAGCATGCTCTGGTGCTGAAGAGGAAGTGGTACCAGCAAAAAGAGAAGGAAGAATTGGTACCAGCAAAAGAGAAGGAAGAAATGGTACCAGAAAAAGAGAAGGGAGAGGGGAAAATAGAAGCAAGAGGTGAAAAGAGAAGCGAGAGGTGGAAAGAGAAGCAAGAGGTGGAAAGAGAAGGAAGAGGTGGAAAGAGAAGGAAGAGATGAAAAGAGAAGGAAGAGGTGAAAAGAGAAGGAACAAGAAAGAGAGGAAGGGTGAAGAGGAAACATATAGGAGAAGAAGGAAAAGGAGAGAAATAAAAAAAGAAGGTAAAAAAAGGATAGAAAAAAAGAGTAGAAGAGGTTGGAGGCGAGTCGATGCGCAGAAACCGGTCGCCTTTCTGGTCCTCTTCATAAGAGATACGCCGCATGCCGCAGATACGCGGATACTTTTATTTTAACCGTAATGCGCTAATGAATTGATACAGCGCTGAGCAGCTCCTTGCTCTTCTCTTCGAGCTCTTCTTTCCTCCTTACACTCACCATTGGCAATATTTATTTCTCTTTTCTTCGATCTTCACTTCTTATTTTATTCCCCTTGACCATTCTCTGCAACAAGACGGACAAGAATGGAGGAGCCATACAGAAGAAAGACTGCAGGTCCTTCTTGGAATCGCGCTTACGATTTTTTTTATTGGTACTCAATTTTCGTGGTAAAAGGGAAAAAATTAATTGGAAATATTTTAGGTCATTCGATTTTAGGGAAACCGGGAAAGAAGAGGGTGAATTTATTTTTTTAACTGGGCATTTTTTCTGTTCTTATTTTTCTTTCTTATTTTTTTATTTGTAAAAATTTAGCGCGATTTCAAGAAAGACAGGTAGTCTAGTTCTTCTTGGATTCACGCTCATTTTTTATTTTTTCTCAATATTTTATTTTTGACTGAAAATGGACAAAATCAATTGCAAATATTGTTCGTTTTGAGATTTTAAGAAATCTGGAAAAATTTTTCAAAATTAATTGTAAAAATTACCGCAATTCAAGGACCTGCAGTCTGAGGTTTCATGGAATCGCACTCATTTTTTATTTCATTTTTTGGATCGATAGTCGAGTATAATTTTTAAGGATAAAACTGAACAGGCTGAACTCAAAAATCTCTAAATTCCTATGCAATTACAAATTTAAGTTCTTTTAATACTTTAATGATTATAAATTTACTGCTTTCAACTTCGAAAACACGAAAATTAATAATAGTACAAAATGAACTCAAAATAAATGTTCTACAATTTCTAATTACAACCGCTTCAAGTAGTACAAGTTTTAATCAGACCCTTAAAAATTATTCCAATAAAAATTGAAATTATTAGAAATTTTACGACTTTAAATTAAAAGCCTTAATAATTTAATTGAAGAGGTCAAGCATATTAAATAATGTTTAATTGTAAATTTATGAATGAGATAATTTAAATTTATTTTTTCAATTCTTCGGATTTTGGTTACCCTATTAAATTTCTGGTGCTTTCATTTACAGCTAAGTTTGATTAAACTCAAATGAAAAAGTCCTTAGCTTTAACAGTTAAAAAATTTTAATTTCAAGAACAGGGACAAATTTTTTCGAACCAACAAAAATAGGGAAATGACGCGAAATATTTTCTGGCGATAAAAGTGACTGGTATAAAAACAGAGAAGGAAAATAAAAAAATGTCGAAATAATAATTGCTTTAATTCCTGTTTTTTCAGTAGAAAAGCCTATTTTCAGTTTTTTGGACTTTTAATTTTAAATGAATAAATTTTACAGATGTAAAAATAGCTTAATTTCTAAAGTTTAAAATAAAAAATTGAATTATTAAGTCTCTTGATTTTTATTTGACTACATGCATCATGAAACAAACTGAGGTTGAAATTTTGAATATTAGACAATTTCAAAATAAAACCGTTACAAGTTAGACTTCTTTAAAATAAATCCTTAAAAGCTGTATGACTTGATATTTTAATTGTTGAAAATTCTAAAATTTTTAATTGAAACCCTACTTAATGAAATAATTAAATTTAAAATATTAAAAATTTAAAAAATAAGAAGGAGCTTTAACAAAAGAGAATTCAGTATCACCAAATTACTGTGGTCGATGCTTTGATAATATTAAGAAAATTAATGTTATTATTATTTTCGGTTTCATTGAATTGTAATCTTTTATGAGTTGAGTTAAAGGTTTTAATATATTTTTTAATCTTATCTTTAGCAATAATTAAAAAAGTGTCATTGCCATACCTAAAGTATGCAATAATTTGGAAATCTAATTTATTAAAAATTTCTTATTCTAAATCTTGCATTACGAACTCCGCTAAATTATAAGACATAGGAGTTCACATGGGAGTTCCAAAAGTTTGCCTATACAATTTTTGATTAAATTGAAAGTTTCATCCATTAGGAATTTTATTTCTTCTTTAAATGATAATATTACTAATTTTTTTCTATTGGACGATATTGAAGGTTTACATCAAGAAAGTAATCCGACAAAAATAATCTTTTCTGAAATGATTTTTATAAAAATAGAACTAGATAAATGCCTTAATAAAATCACTGATTTAGACCATCTTAAGGAATCAGACAATTCTATTTTAGAACCTTTGCTGTAAAATTATCACAATATTAGTATCAATTAATTTTCTTTCTTTTTATTAAAATTACCGTTAAATTCATTAACTAAAATTATCTTGCTTTTTTCTACTTTTTTAATAACTTCAGCACGTCATCCGTTATTATATAATCAAATATGTTTTAAAATTGGCGCCTTTTCTTCTGAGTCATTGTATGTTAGGTTAGTCGGTATTATTTTTGTCGACTTATTATGTTTTATCAAAACAATTTTACACCATAAACAATCTTTTTGGAAATTTGGTAAGGTCTCAGTTTACCCAAATTTTATTTCTCCCAACATTTATTTTCCCCAAACTTTCAACCCTAGAAGTAAGAGTTCGTAAGTTGGAAGTCCGCGTACTATAAAGTCACGAAAGTCGGTAATGACGAAAATAAATAAATAAATATCTAAAAGATGTCGCCGCAGATATGTTTATTGAATTAGATAATCTTAAATATTTATCAAATTTAAACTACTAAATGCTTTAGTTTCTGAAGTTTTTTTGTCTCTAGGGAAATCTATATTTTTTAAAGAAATCTAGACAAAAATGTTCAGGTTATGTTAGGGAAGTCTGGCCGGAATTAGCTTTTTATCAAACAAGAACAGTGAGAGAAAAATTACAAGTTTGAAAAAATATAGGTTATGTTAGGGTATTCTCGTGGCAATTTGATTAGAACAATTTGAGGTTATGTTATATAATTTTACCCAAACTTGAATATTTTCAATCAGAAACAGTTAGGTAATTCCGAAAACTTAATAGTTTCAACAATTTTAGGTTATGTTAACGATCTCTCTTCGGAAATGAATATTTTACAACAGAAGTACTTGGGCCTTTTATCAAACATCCAAATTCGAACAATTTTAGGTTAACGTAGTGTAATCTAGCCGGAATTTTAGATATTTTTATAAAGGAACAGTTAAGAACTCATTTTACATTTTTCAACAGAAGCAATTTGTGTCTTTTACAAAACTTATGAATTGTTTGCCTTGGATATTTTACAACATAAGCACTTGGGTCTTCTAGAAAACTTACAAATGCACACAATCTAAGGTTATGTTTGGAAATTTAAGCCAGACTAAGTTATTTCTCAATAAAAACAGTTAGATCTTTTAGGAAACTTAGAAATTCCTATAATATAAGGTTATTTTAGACAATTTTCGGTGGAATTGGATATTTTTCGACAGAAACAGTTATGTCTTTTCGAACATTTGTATAGATTAGAATAATTTGAGGTTATGTTATGGAATTTTTGCCGAATTTTGATATTTTTCATCAGAGACTGTCAAGTCTTCCCGAAAACCAAACAGTTTGAACGGTTTTAGGTTATGTTAACCATTTCTCTTCGTTAACAAATATTTTACAACAGAAGTACTTGGGCCTTTTATCAAACATCCAAATTCGAACAATTTTAGGTTAGGTAGGGTAATCTAGCCAGAATTTTAGATATTTTTATAAAGGAACAGTTAAAAACTCATTTTACATTTTTCAACAGAAGCAATTTGTGTCTTTCACAAAACTTACGAATGGTCGGAGTTGGATATTTTACAATATGAGCACTTGGGCCTTCTAGAAAACTTACAAATGCACACAATTTAAGGTTATGTTTGGAAATTTAAGCCAGACTGAGTTATTTCTCAATAAAAACAGTTAGATCTGGTAGGAAACTTATAAATTTCTATAATTTGAGGTTATGTTAGATAATTTTCGCTTTAATTAAATATTCTTGAACAGAAGCAGTTACTTATTTATGACATTTATCAATTAAAAAAATGTAAGGTGATGTTATAGAATTTCTGACAGAACTTGATATTTTTCGTCAGAAAGAGTTAGTTCTTTTATGAAAACATAACAGTTGAAACAAGTTTAGGTTATGTTAGTGATTTCTCGTCGGAATTAAATATTCTACAACGAAAAAAGTCCTTTAAAAACTTATAAATTCGAACAATTTTAGGTTATAAATAATTTGACGTAATTTATTTTTTGCCTATTGATATTAGACAAATATACAAAAAGAACTAACATCAAATTACTCATAATCTAAAATTGTTCGAATTTATAAGTTTTTAAAAGACTACTTTTTCTGTTGTTAAATATATAATTCCGACGAAAAATCGCTACCATAACCTAGAATTGTTGTAACCATTAAGTTTCGGAATTACCTAACTGTTTCTGATTAAAAATATCCACGTTTGGGTAATTCCGGCCAGATTTCCGGCCATCCAACTAATGAACTCATACTTAAATAACTTAATGGAAAATAATTTTTCTCTTTTTTTAAAATTAATTCGAATATAATTTGGATTTCAATAATTCACTCCAAAAATTACATCTATTTTTACACTGTTTCTAGAATTTAAATTGTTAACAATGGTTAAGCCCCTGATGATGAAAACGGTCAGTTATCGAAACGTTGATATGGAATGGATACAATTTAGTAGATTTCAGGAAGCTGAACAATTTTAAACTATGAACTCATAGTTTGCATCGTTTTCGAGAATAATTACATTTTTAATTATTAAAAATAAAAAATATTTGTTCTTAAAAATGCGCAGTACGATTTTTTCTTTCTTGGCTCAAAATAACCTGGGGCATCCCCGAAGCAAATACAAAAGAGAAACTGAATGTGCATGTACTTTTGGGTACTCAGGTTAAACTTAGCGAGAACCTTCTTGTTTCTAAATTGAAGAATTTCTTTAGAGTTCTGTCAGTGAAAAAAATCAGGTGAAAGGCGATTGTAGAAAAAAGCGAAGATGCGTGATAAAAACTTGGTTGTAAAGTACACCGAGTATCGATTCAGAGTCACTACACGAAGTACCTATCGTGATTATTTTCTTCATTAGCTGGAATTAACCAAGTTAATTTATGATCCATTAATGCAAAGAGTTATCGATGCTCAAAGTAAGATCAGGTGTTTCTTTTCTTTTCTCTCAAATTTACCCTTGCCTCGTTACGTGCCATTAATCGTATTCTTTTCAATCAGAGTCATTAAGCTCATCCTAATTAGGGAGATTTTTTCCAAGTGTCTTTCTGGATCGTCAGGAACAACGAGTGATCTTTTTTAAAAGTTTCTTTCGATCTCCTATCTCTCTGAAGCGAAAAACCTCAGCTTCGATGACCGGTCCCTAATTATTCGAATGGTCAATTAAACGTACATCTCACCGTGTGAATGTGCACCGACGACTATTTACGATAATGTCTCTTCGCTTGATGGACCAGCGATTTAGATAGCAAAGCCACTGGTACGAGTCCCACTGAAGCCATTTCGGATCGATGACACTACTCTGCCAACCAAACCTTGCGAATCCGATCGATCCCGAAGCCCTTAAAAGTTTTATTGCTCGATAGATACCTAATTTCTTATTTTATCGAGAGGTCCTTAAAGCCAGGGATTTCGCGCCGTAAATCTCCCGCCCTTTCGAGGCAGTATCGACCTAGAAGGAAGGAATTACTCTTCTGTATTTGATGGACCTTTATAGACTGTACTTTGTAAATAAATTTTCTTTTTTTCAGTCTTAGAAATTTATGTAGCAACTTTCAGAAAAATGTCAATAAAGCTTTGGGAACGTACTTTTCTTTATTCATGATGTGTCCACTAAGGGTTTACATGACTTCAATTCCTTACAATCTTTCCGCGTAAATATTAAAAAAAAAACTATTATTACTTTAGGACTTGTTAGCAAACGAGTGAGAGAAAGATCGAAAGTGAGAGTGCAAGGGAGATAGAGAGAAGACGAGAACGCAAACGCATCTTAATCTACCATTCTTCTCCTAATCCATCCTCCCCTAGAATCTTAACCATATTCTCTTGCCAGCTTACCAATCTAAACCTTGCTATTATGCTCCACCTTCTCTCTCCCCATCCCTTTTCTAAATACTTTGATAAACCTTTCCTTTTTTATCATCTTATACCATTTATTGTATCTTGATTCCTCATTCACCCCGCATCTTTCTATTAATTGTCTTTCCCGGACCTTTTTTTCCAATTCTTGATAGTTTCCTCCAGTCCCGTCTTCTGTGTCTAGCACTAAAAAACTCCCTCCTTACTTCTTCCCATCTCGTTAATTCTTTCGCCCACCCTCTCCTCTTTTCTACCTCCATCAAACACTCTCTCGCTAACTCCACTCCCTTTTCCTCCCTCAGCTACGTCTCAAATTTCCATGCCCTCTTTCCTGCTCTAAGACCTAATTTATCCCTTTGCGCTGGCGTCCTCCAATCTAGCCCTAGTGTTCAGCTTATATATACCGTTATTGTAAATTCTCAATATCTTTCCTTTTTTTCCATCACCGCATCTCTGCTCCATAACTTAACACCGACCACACCAGTGTATCAAATAACCACCATATTTGTTCCATTGCCCCTGTTGCTTTTTTATCCTTTCTCTTATATGGGCTCTATGATCTCCATTGGATTGCATAATATATCCAAAATATTTAAACTCTTTTACTTCTTCTAACTTTATTCCCTTCCACCTCCCCGTCCATTCTTTCTGTCTCCTCCCTCCTTTTCTAAACCTCATTATCTTTATCTTTTCTACATTTAAATTCAGGATTTTGCCATCTAAGAATTTCTCTAATCCTGTAATTAAGCTGGCCATCCCTTCTTCATCCTCTGCCATCAACACTATGCCTTCTGCGTATCCTAGTGTAGATATCTTTTCCTCCTACACCAACTAGAAACTATCTCCTACTTGCTCTCCTACCTTTACCTTGCTTTTTGTCTCACTAAAAACTTCTGATACTCTCTTTATTAATCCTTCTCTTATCCTTTTTTTAACCATAACTTTTTCTATTTCGCCTCTGTCTAATGAGTCAAACGCCGCCTTTAAGTCCTATTCAGTGGTTCTATCTTTTCTCCTCTACTTATTTCTTTAATCTCTTCGATCAAACGGTTACATATACCTTATACAGTATTGGCATCAGCGTGATATCCCTATATAATCTTTAACCTCCTTTTCTTTGCCTTTCTTCACTATTGGTATAACTACTCCTTCTTTCCATAATTCTGGCACCCCTCCTCTCCATAGACGATTACACATAATCCATGCCCATTTCTCTAGTTTTGCCCCTCCATATTTCCATACTTCATTTGTAATTTCATCTATACCAGGTGCCTTTCCATCCTTCATTATTCCTACCACGTTGACTATTTCTTCCCTTATCATGTCCTCTCCTTATCTCTTTCTCTACCATATTTTCCTCCCATTCTAACTTTTCTCTCTGCTCCTACTAGCAACTGCAAAAGATATTTTTTCCATTCTACCATTTCAATATCTTGGTTTACTCTT
>JAWWLR010000148.1:19180810-19190973 GCA_035041075.1 Acraspis erinacei | reverse complement strand
ACAAATTTATCCTAATGCCTTTTTTCACAAACCCAAAAATTACGAGAGGTATAGCATTTGCAAAATTTCAGAAAACATACGAAAAGGAACATTTCAAACTAAATAACGCACGATATGAAAAAAGGCAAGAGAATAAAAACCTTGATTTTTGAATGCCCGACAAGATTATAATCACAACTTTTTGACTTTTCTTGAAAAAAAGAAAATTCAAATTTTGACAACATAAAAAATAATGGATAATCCAAAAATTACATTTTTTCAATAACATCGAGACAATTAAACTACGACTGTTTTAATATCAACACATGTGATGCATTGTAATAATATACATTTATGGAACTGACATGCGAATGGAGGGACAGATTCGAGTTCGAAGCACGAGAAACGTGATAAGAATGTTTTCGTTAAAGCTGAAGGAGCTTTAACAAAAGAGAATTCACGATCACCAAATTACAGTTGTCGATTCTATGACCTTTAGTTTTACAAAGCATGTGCACAAGTGCGCCCTAGGCGCGCCCAAACCTGCGAGCCGCGCGCCCAGCGCGCGATGAGAATGTGCCCGCCCAGCAGGCAGATTTTTTTATTTGTAAATTCATAAATCTTCATGAAGATTGGTATTGTTTGGTATAATACCTACTAATCTTCTTGGTTTAGAATTCATCATTTTTGGTTGAAAATTTAACAATTTAAAAAAAAATTTGAACTACTTTCCTGAAATTTCAGTTTTTGGTTGAAAATTCTTTGCTTTAGTTAAAAATCCATTTCTTTGGTTAAATATTGAAGAATTTTGTGGAAAATTCGTATTTTCTTGGTGGAAAATTATGTTTTTCTTTTAACTGTGAATTTAAATATTCCATTTTTTGTTAACATTTTTTTTAGTTGAACATTAATCTAAGTGTTTAAAATTAGTGTATCTAATTGAATATTGAACCATTTCGTTAAAAATTGATGTATTAAAAAAAAATGTTGTTAAAGATTCGTTTTTTGTTGGTTGGCGATTCATCATTTTAGTTGAAAGTTCGTTTCTTTGGTTGTAAATTTAAATTTTCTATTTTATTCAAAAATTAATCTTTTTTTAGATAAAAATTAATGCGCTTTCTTATAAATTTATTTTTTTGGTTAAAGATTCATAATTTTAGTGGAAAATTAATTTATTTTCTCAAAATTTAACGGATCTATTCTTATTTAAAACTTGACGTCTTTAGTTGAAAATTCGTGTATTTTGTCGAAAATTTGTCTCTTTAGGCTCAAAATTAATTTTTTGGTTGATGATCCTTCATTTTATTTGAAAAGTCATTTCTTTGGTTGCACATTGAACTATTTTGTCAAAAATTCTTACTTTTTTTAAAATTCTAAATATAAATATTTTTTGTAAATTAGTGTCTTTAATTGAAATTTTTTTTCTTTGGTTAAAAATTGCTTTTTTATTTTTGGTTAAACATTCATCTTTTTGGCTGAAGGTTTATCATTTTTGCTGAAAATTGATTTCTTTCTTTGAAAATTTATCTTTTCTATTTTTATTTACAACTTAATCTTTATATATATATATATATAAGATTCTTTATTTTCGTTGAAAATATATTTTTGTGCAAATTCAACTATTCAGTTAAAAATTCGTATTTTTTATTGAAAATTATTTTTTTTAAAGTGAATTTAAATATTCCATTTTTTGTAGTAATGTTTTTTTAGTTTAAATACAACTAATTGTTTGAAAATTAGTATATTTAATAAAAAAAACTTGAGCTGTTTGATGAAAATTCCCTGTTTCATGGGGAAATAATATATTTTGTTGAAAAATTGTTCATTCCTTTCTTTGTTTGAAAATGTACCTGCAAATTTAACTTCTTTATTTTTATTTTAAATTTGATCTTCTTTGAGTTGAAAATTATTATTTTTTTGAGTTAAAAATTAATCTTTTTGTTAAAGATTCTAATTTTTAATGTAAAATTCATTTGTTCGGTTGTAAATTAAAGTATTTTGTTAAAAATTCTTTTTTTTTATTTAACTTTTTTTCAAGTGTAAATTTAAACATTCCATTTTTGGTTGAAAATTAATATTTTCTGGTGTAAAATTCAATTATTTGTTTAAAAATTGAGGTATTCAATTAACAATTTAAAATTTCTATTTTTATTTAAAACTTGATCTTTAAAGTTAAACATTCATGTATTTTGTTGAAAATATGTCACTTTCGGTTAAGAATTAATTTTTTGGTTGCTAATTTTTGATTTTAGTTGAAAATTAATTTTCTTGGTTGAAAATTGAACTATTTTGTCAGAAATGCTTACTTTTTTATTATTTTTTTTTATTAAAGATTCTTCATTTTAGTTAGAAATGAAATTTTTGGTTGCAAATTAAACTATTTTGTTAAAAATTCGTATTTTTTTATCTGTGTATTTAAATGTTTCATTTTTTGTGGACATTTTTTTTTAGTTTCACTTCACTAATTGTTTGAAAATTCGTGTATTTAATAAGAATCATGACTTGTTTTTTAAAAATTCAATGTTTTATTTAAATTATTAATTTTGATTTAAAAGTTGATCTTTTTTTAGTTGAAAATTAGTTTTTTTGGGGGTTAAAAATTATTTAGTCGTTGTTAAATATTCTTATTTTTAATGTAAAGATCATTTCTTCGGTTTTAAATTGAATTTGAAAAACAAAATTTTTTTTGAACATTTTTTTCGAAGTGTAAATTTAAAATTTCCATTTTGGGTTAAAAATTAATATTTTCTAGTTGAAAATTCAACTATTTGTTTAAAAATTAAGGTACTCAATTTTTAAATTTATATATTTTGTTGAAATTTATTTTATCTTTAATTCAAAATTTATTCTATTAACTAAAAATTTAAATTTTCTATTTTTATTTAAAACTTGATATTTTTCAGTTGAATTTTGTTTTAAGTTTGTCTTTTTTGTGAATATTTATTATTTCAGTTGAAAATCTGTGAAATAAGCTGGATTCAAATGTGGGTTACTAGGAATTACAAGTGGATAATTTCAGACTGCAAGTGAAATAATTGGGATTAGAAGGTGGATTGCTGGGGATTACAAGTTAAATGGATTAATGGATTACAATTGAATAGCTTTAGATTCCAAATAAATAGCCTACGATTAAAAGTGGATTAACACAAATTACAAATCTCTTAAGAAGGATTACAAATGGATTACCTTAAATTACCCTTATTTTTTATTATCCTGGATTACAAGTGGTTTGCAGTGGATTACATGTAGATCAATCTAGATTACCAGTGGGTGACATGTGGATAACTTAGGATTACAAGTCGACCTCATAGGGTTGCACGTGTCTGTTACAAAAGTATAGGATTACAAATGGATTACCCGTTATTCCTCACATTAATCTGGATTAAAAGTGGAGACCTTCAGATTAGAAGTAAGTAGCCCAGGATTAAAAGAAGATTACAAGTGGAATACTAAAAATTAAAAATGTCTTAAGAATGATTACAAGTGGATTACAATTGGAATACCTAAAATTAAAAATGGCTGAAGAAGGATTACAAGTGGTTTAGCTTAAATCACCTGCAATTTTTTTATTATCATGGATTACAAGTGGTTTGTCATTGATTAAATGTAAATCAATCAAGATTATCTGCGGGTGACATATGGATAACATGGGATTACAAGTAGATCACATAGGGTTACACGTGCCTATTATAAAAGTCTAGGATTTCAAATGTATTACCTAGGGTTACAAGTGGATAACAAGTGGATTACAAATTGAATGGTGAGGATTCTGAGCAGATTAAAAGAAGAGCATCCATGATTATCTAAGATTACTAATGCAATACTTGTGATTTATTTGACATAGGGGTACAGGTGAACATTTTCTTTATTAGATACATATTTATTTTGTTTTTTGTATATTTATTATATAGTTTTATTATTTCGGATAACGAGTAAACTAGAAGTATATTAAGTGGATTGCAAGTGGAATACATACGAATTAAAGGTTGATTGCCTAGGATTACAAGTGGAATACAAGTGTATTACGA
Organism: Acraspis erinacei; assembly: GCA_035041075.1. Lineage (NCBI taxonomy): Eukaryota > Metazoa > Arthropoda > Insecta > Hymenoptera > Cynipidae > Acraspis > Acraspis erinacei. The sequence goes on along the minus strand of JAWWLR010000148.1, from coordinate 19,186,966 downwards.
TTTAATTACTTACGAATAGCATTACAAGAGGATTACCCCAAATTACAAGTGGTTTATTCATGATTTACGCACAAATTACAAGAGGGTTACAAGTTGGTTATCTAGGATTACAAGAGGATTACAAATTGATTACCCTGAGTTTTTGGATTATTGTGGATTAAATAATACTACAAGTGGATTAAAAAGAATTAAAAGAAGACTGTCTAGGATTACGAGAGGATTACAAATGGGTTATACTTGATTACAAATAAATTACCCTGATTCTTCTATTATTCTGAAATACAAGTGGACTACCTAGTATTATTAGTGACGGATTACATAGGTTCACAAGTCGACTGTCTGGGATTATTCTGGATTTGAATAATTATATGTATATTGTCTAGGATTGCAAGAGGATTACAAGCGAGTTGTCTAGAATATCCAGTAGTTTACCCTGAATTACAACTGAATTATGAGCTATTAAAACTAGAAATACGCAGGGTAACAAGTCAATTTTCTAGGATTACAAGGGGATTACAAATATATTACTCTGATTTCTTGTATAATTTCAAATAAAAGTGGCTTAAAAAGAATTAAAAGTAGATTGTCTAGGATTACAAGAGGATTACAAATAGATTCCCCTGATTCTTGCATTACTCTGAATTACAAGTGGACTATCTAGTATTATACGTGGCTCAACAAGAATTCAAATTTGATATTCTAGGATTACAAGAGGATTAAGAGTTGATTGTATAGAATTACAAGTGGATTACCTTGAATTACAAGTGGATTAACTTGAACTACAAGTGGTGTATACGTGATTTAAACAAGGGTCATGTGGTTACAAGACAATGGTCTAGGATTACTAGACGATTACAAATTTATTACCTTGATTTCTTTGAATATTCTGGATTTCAAGAATTGTAAGTTGATCGTCTAGGATTACAAAAGCATTACAAGTGGATTGTCTAGCATTGTGAGTGGATTAGTCTGAATTAAAAGTGGTTTATACGTGATTAACACGCGAAATAAATAGTGTTAGAAGTCAATTGTCTAGGATTACAGGGGGATTACAAGTAGATTACCCTGATTTCTTGGATTATTCTGGATTAAAAGTGGCTTAACAAGAATTGCGAGTGGATTTTCTAAGACTACAATATGATTAGCAGTAGATTAACCTGAATAAAAAGCGGTTTATACTTGATTTATCGACAGATTACATAGTGTTACAAGTCGATTGTCTAGGATTACAACAGGATTACAAATGGATTACCCTGATTCTTGTATTATTCAGAATTACAAGTGGATCACCTAGTATTATAAGTGGCTCAACAAGAATTAAAAGTTGAGTGTCTACGATTACAAGAGGATTACAATTGGATTATCCTGATTCTTGTATTATTCTGAATTACAAGTGGATTACGTAATATTATAACTGGCTCAACAAGAATTAAAAGTAGATTGTCTAGGATTTCAAATGATTGTCTAGAATTATTAGTGGATTACCCTATAAATTAAAAGTGGTTTATACGTGATTTACCGACGGATTAAATAGGGTTACAAATCGATTTTCTAGAATTACAAGAGGATTACAAATTGATTAGCTTGATTTCTCCGATTATTCTGGATTACAAATGGCTCTTCAAGAATTAAAACTCGATTGTCTAGGACTACAAGAGTATTACAAATGGATTACCCTGATTCTTGTATTATTCTGAGTAACAAGTGGATAACCTTGTATTATGAGTATCTCAACAAGAAATAAAAGCAGATTGTTCAGGATTACAAGAGGATGATAAGTTGATTTCCTAGAATTACAAGTGGATTACCCTGAATTACAAGTAGTGTTTACGTAATTTACAGACGGATTATATGGAGTTACAAATTAATTGTCTAGGATTACAATAGGATTACAGATTTATTAACCTGATTTCTTTGATTATTCTATATTGCAACTGGATTACATAGTATTACAAATGGCTTAACAAGGAATTACAAGCAAATTTTCTATGATTACAAATATATTATGTCTAGGATTACAAGTGTATTTCCTAAGATGACAAATTTATTATTTTTTACAAGGGTATCACAAGTGCATTGATCAAGATAACAAGTGGATTATAGAGTATTACAGGAGGGTTGCCTGGGCTACAAGTCGGTTATAAGTTTCACTTTTGTTACCTAGGTTTACACTGGTTTACTTGGATTAGTTTGGATTACCATTTCAGATAACCGAGTGGTCCAGCAGATTACAAGAGTTTTTCCCCTCGATCATAGCAAAATTGCGCAGAAACTGAAGCAGAAATTTGGCAAAAACTAGTAAAGTAATTGTTTTTTCAATTCTTCACCAGCTCTTTTACTCACCTAGCCTAGATGATTAAGTTTAAAGCATTTATCGCCACAATTCCTGAGGAAACAAATGAGAGGTACTAAAAATTATTCAAGGAACAGGATAACTACGGAACCTTCAGGAAGAGGATTAAGTATTAGAGATCAAGTAAGGGAGTGAAAAAAGAGGAAAAGTGAAAAGTGAGGAAGGAAGACAATGAAGATCGGATGGACAGGGGAAAAGAGATAGAGAAAAAGAAGCAAAGAGAAAAGAGATGGAAAAGAGGAAAAAGAGAGGCTGAACGAGTAAGAGAAGAGAGGGCTCACAGACCTCACCTCCTTCTGCCCGAGGCTGGTAATGAATTCCTCTAATGGGTCGTAAAGAATGCGATCTTATGGAGCGAAGAGAATAAAATAAAACACCAACGCGAAGGCTACCGATTCCCGAATGGTCCTTAAACTAACCCTTGCTTCAAAGAAGGACTTCTTTTCTGTCTTCCTCCAAGCTACTCTTTCATCCTCATGAGGTATTAAAATTGCTTGATATTTGTCAGAAAACAAACCTACACTCCCCAGTCAAATATCGAACGTCTTTGATTTTTTTTATATCTTAAAATATAATCGAGAAAACATTCCAGTGCTTGGGGATTCGTGTATAAATTCGAAGACGACCCTTAAAAATAGAGCCTTTTTTTATTTATTTATTTAAAAAGTGGCTTCTGGTATTATAATTTATTATAATCACATATTTAAGCCAGCATATTGGACCAGAGGTTTTTAATTTTTGAAATTTGCTGATTTTTCGGATTTCTTGAACTTTTCAAGCCGCCATATTGGATCAGTTATTTTAAGTTTTGAAATTTTGACCTCGGATTCATGTTCTACGACCCCAAAAACTCATAGGGTCAAAGTTTTGTGAAAATTGGAACAAACCTTAAAATACATACATTTGACGCCTTATGGTGTCCATGTCCCCCGGGTTACGACTGAAATTGACTCCGCTCTTCTCAGATATTTCATATTTTTGGCCTAAATAGTTTTTTCTTTCGTTGAAAATTTAACAGCTTTGCAAACAAAAATTATTATTTTCAGCTTAAAATTTTTCAGTTTTCTTGGAAATTTGTCACTTTTGCTTGAAGATTTGGTAGAAATTAAATCTCTCTTGGTTAAAAATGCAACTGTTAGGTTGAAAATGAGTGTATTTTAGTCGAGGATTTAATTATCTAGTTAAAAATTCATCTTTTTCTGATAAATTTTCAACTTTTTAAATTTAAAATAAATTTGTTGTTGTTGAAATATCAAATATTACATTTTGTGCTAAAAATTCGTAATTTTTTGTTTAAAATTCATTTATTTGGTTAAGTATTAGTTTCTTTTCGTAGATGATAAATTTTCGGGTTAAAAAATTCGGTTGAAAATTAATTTTTTTTAATATTAATTTTTTTGTACTTTTTACAAAATGCAAAATACAATATAAATACAAAATTTGACTATTCCATTTAAGACGCAATATTATCATTTATTTAAAAATTCAACTGCTTGGTATAAATTTAATGTATTTTGGTGGAAATTTGAATTTTTGGTAAAAAATTAATCTCCTGTTTGAAAATTTACCTTTTTAGTTGAAAAATCAACTATTTTGTTAAGAAATAATTTTTTTTGATTGATGATTTATCATTTTTATTCGAAGCTCATTTGTTTAATCGAAAATATAACTATTTTGTTAGAAATTTATTCTTTTGAAATTAATTTTTTTATTGATAATTTACCGACTCCATTTTGAATGTAGAATTATCTTTTCTATTTAACAATTCAACTAATTGGTCAACATTTTTTGTATTTTGTGGAAAATTCTTTTTTTGTGTAAAAAATAAATCTTCTTAGTTAAAGATTCCTCTTCTTAGTTAAAAAATTTAATTGTTTTGTTGAAGAAGTGTTTTTTATTGAAAATTAATTTTTCCTAACTGCCAATTTAATTATTCCATTTTTGGTTGACAATCGGTCTTTTTTCGTTAAAAATTGCTAATGTAAAAATTTGGCTAATATAGTTGCAAGTTCATTTATTTTTATTGGAAGCTTAATTTTTTATTGCAAATGCATCATTTCTATTTTTATTTAAAACTTGATCTTTTTTAGTTAAAAATTTATATATTTCGTTGAATTTTTCTTGTTACAAATTAATTTTCTGGATTGAAAATTGATCCCTTCCGTTGTAAAATCAATTATTTGGTGAAAAATTAATTTTTTTCGTTGATTTATCATTTTAATTAGAAAATCATTTCTTGGTTTGAAAATTAACCTATTTGGTTGGAAATTCTTCTTTTTTTAAATTTTATTTTTTTTTTGCTGAGAATTTGCTTCCTCCACTTTGAATGAAAAATTATATTTTTTATTTGAAAATTTAACTAATTGGTACAAATTTCATGTATTTGTTTTAAAATTCGGCTTTTTGATGAAAAATAAATCTTTCCGGTTGAAAATTCCTTTTTGTGTAAAAATGTAATTTTATTTGTTATGGGTTCGTTTTTGATTGAAAATTAATTTTTTTGACAGTAAATTCAACTATTTGGTTGAAAATAATGTATTCAGTTGAGAATTTAACTCGTTTGTTGAAATTGTAAATATTTTGATAACAATTAATTTATATATTTTATTGAAATATTTTTTTGAGATTCATAATTTTAGTCGAAAACTCTTCTCTTGAGCTGAAAGTTTAACTGTATTTTGCTGAAATTTGGTTTTATTTTATTGGAAATTTAAAATCTGAATTGTAAATTCAACTTTTAAATTTTTGTATGGAAGGTACTCTTTTTTAGTTGAAAATTAATATATTTCGTAGAGTTTTTTGCACTAATTTCTTCTGTTGGAAATTTAACAATCCTATTTTTGGCACAAACATAATCTTCTTGGTTGAAAAAGCATCTTTTTGGCCCAAAAATTAATTATGTGGTTAAAAATTATTTCTTTGGTTGAAAATTTATCATTTTATTTAAAAATTCATTTCTTTGTTTAAAAATGTAACTATTTCCTTTGAAAGTCTTTCTTTTTTAAGATTTGCTTCGCAGGGATGATTTACTTATTCAGTTTTAAGTGAAAAATTATTTTTTTATTTGTACATTGAACTATTTCGCTAGAATTTTATGTATTTTGTTGAAAATTCGTCCTTTCTGGTGAATGAATGGTCAATGAATCCTCTTGCTTGAAAAATCATTTTTAAAACTTAATTATTAAATCAACTAACTATTCCATTATTCAATTTTTTGTTCAAAGTTGATTTTTTAGTAGAAATCCATCAATCAGGTCTGAAATTCAAGTTTTTGTTGAAAATTTTTCTGTTTTGGTAGAAAATTTATGCTCTTATTTTAAAAATCGAATTTCTAGTGTACCACCCTCCAAGTTGCAATATCCCCGAAGTCATTAAATCATTATTTTTTTACTAAAAATTCTGACGTAAGACCCTCCGACCCCCCTCCCCTGCCGCCCTCATAAGAAACAGTAACATTTTACCAAACCCTTATTCACCTTAAATCGTCTAGAAACTAATTTAATTAAAACCCCAAAATTCCTCTCTAAACTGATGTCCTACAAATTCAATCTGAAAGTTCAAACTCTGAAAGTTAAATCTCTTATTTGATTAAATCATTAGTTTTTTTACTACAAATTCTGACGTACCCCCCCCCCCCCCGATTCCCTCATAAGAAACAGTAAGATTTTACCAAACCCTTATTCACCTTAAATTGTCTAGAAACTAATTTAATGATGACCCCAAACCTCCTCTCTAAACTGATGTCCTACAAATTCAATCTGAAAGTTCAAACTCTGAAAGTTAAATCTCTTATTTGATTAAAT
>JAWWLR010000148.1:19137424-19147584 GCA_035041075.1 Acraspis erinacei | reverse complement strand
ACACTCCCAGCACATTTGCAACACAACACATCGAAAGAAAACAAAAATTAAGGTTATGTTCGAGGTTATGTTGCATCTAGCGCATATAACTTATTAAGATGGCGCTGCAAAGAGGCTATATGACGTCACAGTACATAGCCCGGTCTGGTGTGAGTCAGGGCCACAGGATTTTTCCTATCAGGACCAGATAGTACACATCGGATCAGGCCCTAATCGGTAATCGGTAATATATATATAGCGATTTCTGCACGGGAATGGACACACTGTTTCTTCCCATTTTAATCTTGCGCATCAAAAATATTTTTCATTGCTATCATGATATTAGAATGTAATATCTCATGTTTCAAGAAGCTTAACAACTTTTGGTACCAGCGCAGCAGTAATAACACCGAGATGATAAGCTGACTCTTGAGGCATAACCTTCTCATCGTTTTCTTCATAATTCAACTGACTTGCGTGCGGTGTACAATAAACTAACACAAAGTGAAAGCGCCGACGCGAGTGCATAAAACATGCTCGGAATATGAATGTCGATAGTCGACGATTCCTCGTAAAACGATATGTTGGATGATATCTCAGGATATTTCCAAGGATGCAGGTTCTTCAACAAAATAAACCACACGTGAAAGTCTTGACAATCATAGAAACTTGTAACACTGTCATTACAAAGATTCAACATAAATTTTCATGATTTGATGCAATAAATTCTGAAACTAACATTTCAAGAATCGGAATGATTAAAGGATTGCAAAGGACGAGAGTGTTGGTTAGAGACGTATAGAAAAGAAAAAGTATATGAGTGATTGTATATTAAAAAAATAAAGAAAAAGATGAATTTGATACAAGGTGGATAGAGACTGATACGTTTTGAGAAATGAAAGATTCTTGAGATAAATATAATAATAACAATAATAATAAATAGATAAACATAAGATTTAAGAATAAGAATATATGATAAGTGATTAAAGGACTTGTAGAACGTAGCATCACACATGGACACTTTAAATATGAACAATTTTTTTTTAAATGCACTTAATATGAAAATTATTGATTTTATTTTACAAGCAAAGCATCCAGAAATAGTCTTCATGATCTTTTCCCTATACAACTCTATCCCTTGTTTTAATTAACATTTTTCCCCTATTTTTCAGAAATTTCCCCTATTTTTCGTTTTCTGCTCGGAATTCATCCACTATGATTGAAGATTGAACTATTTTGTTCTAAATTCATTTTTTTAAATTAGTTTTGATTTATTTTAAATGTAGGATTAATCTTTTTAGGTTGAAAATTTAACCGACAGGTTAAAATTTGAACTGCTTTGTTAAATTTTCATTTTATGTATTGAAGATTGAACTAATTTGTTGGAAATTAATTTTTTTCTTTGTTAAAAATTAATCGTTTTCCCTGAAAAATTAAACATTTCTTTATTGGTTCAAAATTGATAGTTTTTAGTTAAAAATTGAATAATTTGATTAAAAATATACACATTTTGTTGAAGATCCATCTCTTTAGCCAACAATTAACTTTTTGTTAAAAATTGATATTTTAGAGTTAAAAAATCCACTGTTTAGTAGAAAACTTCTGTTTTTTTAAAACTCTCTTCTGTTTTTTAAACGTCTTTTTTAAATTCTATTATTTCTATAGAAAACTCTACTATTTGGTTAACAAATCATATATTTTAGTTGAAATTAAAAGTTTATCGGTTACAATTTTTTTTACAAAGTTATCCTTTTTGGTTAAAGTCCAACATTTTGTTGAAAATTTATATTTTCCTATAAAAATTTATCTTTTTTTTTGTTAGAAAATTCTTCTTTTTGGATTAAAAATTCCACAGTTTAGTTTTAAAAAATTGTTCTCTCTTGACTGTTTAATCTCTTCTGGTTTCAAAAGTTTAGTTGGAAATCAACTTCTCGGTTGAAGATTTAAGTTTTGCTCAAAATTAAATTTTTTCGATAAAAAATTCAACTGTTTTGTAGAAATTTGAATTTTTGATTTTAAAATTCCATAATTTAGTTAAAAAATCTTGTTCTCGCTTGACTAATTAATCTGTTCTGGTTTCAAAAATTTAGTTGAAAATCAAATTTCGGTTGAAGATTCAAGTGCTTTGCTAAAAATTAATTTTTTTCAATACAAAATTCAACTGTTTTGTAGAAATTTGCATTTTTTGTTTGAAAATTCCACAATCTGTATAAAATTCAAAAGTTAAAATAAATTTTTTTGTTTGAAAATTTAAATGTTTAGTTAAAAGTTCATATTTCCTGATTAAAAATTCAACTTTTTTCTAGAAATTTGCCTTTTTGGTTTAAAAATTCGACTATTTGAGTATTTGGTTTAATTTTTTTCTTATTGGACTTGTTGAAAATGTATTTCGTTCGGTATAAAACAAAAACAATTGTTTCGAAATTCTTTTTCGGTTAAAAATTTTTTTTACAAAGTTATCCTTTCTGGGTAAAAATTCCACATTTTTGAAAACTTATATTTTTCGATAAAAATTTATCTTTTTTGTGGAAACTATTCTTTTTGTTTTAAAAATTCGGCAATTAGTTGAAATTTTTCGTTTTCTCTCTGGACTGTTTAATCTCTTCTGGTTTAAAATTAATTTATTTCCATAAAGAATTGAAAAATTTTCTTAAAATTTTCTTCTCTCCTGACTGAAAAATCTTTCTCATTTGAAAATTCATTTCTATTAAAAAAAATATAAAAATAACACTTTTTTGAACACTTTAATTGTTTTGATGAAAATTCAAGTTTTTCGAGTAAACATTCAAATTTTATGTAGAAAATTTGCCTTTTTGAGTTGAAAATTCTACAGATTAATTGAAATTTCTTTGAACTTTTAATTTGTTAATTTTTCCTGGTTGAAAATGAATTCTTTTCTGATTAAAAGGTCATTTCTGGTGTAGAAAATTCAAAAATTTAGTTTAAAATAAACTTTTTGGTTGAAAACTCAAGTGTTTTGTTGAAAATTCATATTTTCTGATTCAAAATTGAAATATTTTGTGGAAAGTCGCCTTTTTGGTATAAAAATTCGACAAATTGATAAAAAAATTTTTTCTTTCCTAACTCGTTGATAATTTATATCTTCCAGTATAAAATCAAAAAATTGTTTTGAAATTTGACGTCTAGCTTGAAAAAAGCATTTTTCTGATTAAAAACTCATTCATTTTGTAGAAAATAAAAATCAGCAATGGATTCGTCTCGAAACAAGAAATCTTTTCTATTCTCGCATCAACAATAAATTAAGAGGGTAAAAAAATTTTTTAAATAAAAATAGGTTTTAAATATAATATAAATGACGGTAACTTCACTACTATTTGATCAAATGTAGTATTATTATAGGTCAATCCGATTTGTCTGGAATCAACACATCTTTTCTATTCTTGCATCAACTTTAAACTATGAAAATGAGAACATTTTTATTATAAAAATAAATTTTCAATTTAATGTTAATGACTTTAACTTTGAAAGATTAGTGGTGAAAAAAGCCATGCAAATTTTTACAATTTATCTGTAGCCGTTTTTAACTTATCGTGTTCACAAGAAAGTGTCAAAACACATCCACACATTCCCACACACACATATCCGGACAATTGCTTGCAATTATATTAGACTTTTGTTCAGTGACATCTTTACTGCTTTTTTGAAAAATGACGGATTTAATTGACTCAATTATTAAATTTGTTTTTAGAATTATATTAGATATTTTTAAATTGAGAATCGTTTGACTATGAGCAAACAAAAGTCTTAACAATTTCGTTATGAAGATTTTGATTAGTTTCGAAAATGTATGAGAAGGAGAAATTCGCACGGTGCGAATATTCTGGAATTAGTGAATTTTGTATATACATATATCATGCTTAGATTTTATGTACAAAGCGGGCACTGTTTAGCTGTTATCAAGAAGGCAAAGTCCTTGCTCAGCCCGCAGGTGCCAGGATGGTATTTTATTGCCTTGTAATCGAGGCGACAAACGCCGGAAGTGGTCATAGATATAGAGACAGGAAACGACCGTGAGACCTCACAGCATGTGTATCCAATAACCGAAACGTTTACTGTATAGTAAAGAGGGTTCATTCTTTTATTGCCTTTCTCCAATCACATACTCCAACTAAAATATCCTCTTCTCCATCAGCAAGAAAATCTCTTCTTTTGCGATCAAAATGAAATCTGTGCATACAAATCAGAACACCGAAAAGGTTCAGAAATAAAAATTATATTTTCAGCTACCACCTTCTCGGCTCATTAGAGACAAATATATGACAATAAAAGAAAATGAAATTTTTCACTCTTTCCTTATTCATTGTCAGTCTTTTTTGTATTATGAGACCGAATTAATCTGAAACAGCATGAACCGATTTGTCAATCCTCTTCAACTCTTTTTAATCTGTCATTAAACCTCAAATTAAATTTTAATCTCAATAAATGTTTTTACCCGAAATTCAATCCGAATGGATCCGAGGCTCACTTATCAATCCTTCTTCATTCATGTATCAGCACCAACTTCAATGCCAACGCCTCCGGAATCCATTTTTCAATTCGTGCCTCCATTTCTCTTAAAAGAACGGGACTTTTTGAATTCAATCCGTTGAATCTGACTGAATCCGACATCATTCCGAATGGATAAGTTTGAATCGGAAACCAAACCGAATAACCCACACAAACATCGGAAACAAATTTTCACTCTATACAGGTGAACTGGAAACCAATCCAAACTTAACTTTCAAACCTGGGAGAGAACAGGTGCATTCCGCTAGCACCTCCACAACGGAATTTGAATATTTTCCTTATGCCATAATTTTGAACTTTTTTAGGTTTTTTTCGGGAACCGATGCCGATTTTTGGACTCCTTTAGTTTTCTCAAAAAACCGACTTTTGGGTCGAGGTGCTGGCCGCTAGCACCTCCACTACAGAAAATTGAACAAATTAAAAAAGCAACTGCGCCAGAATTTTGGGCTTTTTTGGGCTCACAAAAACGGCCAAAATTAATTTTGGATAATCAACCCCTATCTTTTAAAACTTATCCCTAAAATAAAATATGCACTCAAACTAAGTGTAAGCATATCAGAATTTCGGGCTTATTTGGGCTCTTCTTGGGCACTAATCCCGCTTTTCGGGCTCTCTTATTTTTCTCAAAAACCAGACTTTTTGGTGGAGGTGGCCGCCAGCACCTCCACTACAGAAAATTTGAAAAATTGAAAAAATCAAAAGCGCCAGAATTCTTAGGTTTGTTTGACTCTTCAAAAATGCAAAAATTAGATTTCAAAAAACAACCTCTATCTCCGAAAAACTACCCTTAAAATAAAAAATCCACTTACACTAAAAGTAAGTATATCAGAATTATGGGGCTTTTGGGCTCTTCTTGGGCACCAATACCGATGTTTAGACTCTTCTATTTCTTTAAAAAAAACGGAGTTTTGGGTGGAGAGGCTGCCCGCTAGCACCTTCACTACAGAAAACTTGAAAAATTAAAAAAATCAACAGCGCCGGAATTTTGGGCTCTTTTGGGCTCTCAAAAACGGCAAAAATTAATTTTGGAAAGACAACCCGTATCTTTTAAAAATTACTCTTAAAATAAAATATGCACTCAAAATAAGTGTAAGCCTATCAGAACTTCGGGCTTATTTGGGCTCTTCTTTGGCACTAATCCCGATTTTCGGGCTCTCTTATTTTTATCAAAAACCAGACTTTTTGGTGGTTTTTGGTGAATTCTTAGGTTTGTTTGACTCTTCAAAAATGCAAAAATTAGATTTAAAAAAACAACCACTATCTCCGAAAAACTAACCTTAAAATAAAAAATCCACTTACACTAAAATTAAGCATAACAGAATTATGCGGCTTTGGTGCTCTTCTTGGGCACCAATACCGATATTTTGACTCTTCTATTTCTTTAAGGAAAACGGAGTTTTTGGTGGAGGGGCTGCCCGCTAGCACCTTCACTACAGAAAATTGAACAAATTAAAAAAGTAAACGGCGCAAAAATTTTTGGCTTTTTTGGGCTCTCAAAAGCGGCAAAAATTAATTTTGGAAAGGCAACCCCTATATTTTAAAAATTACCGTTAAAATAAAATATGCACTCAAACTAAGTGTAAGCATATCAGAACTTCGGGCTTATTTGGGCTCTTCTTTGGCATTAATACCGATTTTCGGGCTCTCTTATTTTTCTCAAAAACCGGACTTTTTGGTGGAGGTGCTGGCCGCCAGCACCTCCACTACAGAAGATTTGAATCTTTAATTGGGCTAGTTCGAGTTGGTCGAAAATAAACCCCCTTTGAAAAAATATTTAAATCTACTTAGTGTTCACGTTGCTATGACTGTTTCCGAGACAACACAAAATTTGTATTTAAAAAAAATTGTATACAGATTGATATGAGAAATTTATTTGGTCTAATATTCAATTATTTTTGGGGAAATTTAATTAGCATATAAAAGACTTGAATATCGAAAAACAAGAATCAATTTATCCAATTATTAAACCCATCTTAAGGTTTGATATATCTCTACAGACCCTTTTTAAATGAATAGATTTTTTTCCCTCTCTTTTTAAAAATAACCTGTCCATGAATCCTTTCTTTTTTATTTATTTTATGATAAAGTATACGGAAGTCATCCCAATTCAAATCATTACCATGTGTCTATATCTAGGATATTGTTGTAATATTTTAAAAATAGGATCTTTTATAAATGGAATAAAACAATATTTCGTATAAAAAATTAATGTTCAATTTTATTTATTCATTTTAAACCAAAAGAATAACTTGTCTACAGTAAAAGATGATTTTTTAACAAAATTTTGAATTTGAAACCATAATTACGAATTTTCAACAAATAATCATTTTTCAGTCGTGATGGAAAAACATTTTCATTTTAACTGTTGAACTTTTAATCCAAAAGATCGATTTTCAATACAAAGATTGAATTTTCAACCACAAAATATAAATTTTCAAGAAAAAAAATTAATTTTTATCAAAATCGTTAAACCTTCATCCAAAGAGATGAATTTTCAACTGAAAAAATATGAATCTTCAACATAAAAAAAAAGATTTCTTTATGAAATGGTTGAAGCAAAAGTCTAACAAAATACTGAAATCGTCAGGCAAAGAAGATTAATTTTCAACCAAACAGTTGCACTTTTAGCCAAGAAAGTCCAAATTTCTACTAAAACAGATGAGTTTTCAATTAAAAAAGACAAATTTTAAAAAATTTGAATTTTCATTTAAAACATTAAGTTTGTATTTTCAATATCAAAATATAAGTTTTAAGCAAGACGCGAATTATCTAGGAAGATATAGGATTTTTTAACCCAAAAATAATAATTTTAAATTGATAAGTTGAATTTTTATCCAAGAAGGACGAAATTTCTACTAAAGTAGATGAATTTTTCAATTAAAAAGACAAATCAAGAAATAAAATTTGTATTTTAATTGCAAAAAGACATCATTTTTTCTACTTAAAACAAAAAAGAACTCTTAAACAAAAAGACTTTGCAACTACAAAATATTTATTATAAAAAAAAATTAAACAAAAACATGACTTTTTATTCAAATTATTGAATTTTTAACCAAACAGTTACATTTCTATACACAAAGGATGCAATTTGACTAAAGTAGATATGTTTGTAAATTAAAAAGAAAAGTTTTCAAATAATAATTAAATTTTTATCCAAAGAGGATTTCACTTAAATTTTCTACAAAAAAAATGTAAACAAAAAGTACATTGTCGACAAAAATAGTTAAATTTTCAACCCAAAAGGATGAATTTTCAATAAAACTGTTTAATTCTCAACCAAAAAGGACGACTAAATTTTTTATGCATTTTCAACTAAACAGTTGTATTTTTATCCAGGAAAAATACAATTTCTACTAAAATAGATACATTTTTTAATTAAAAAGATAAGTTAAAAATAGCTACATTTTCATTCATAAAAGATTTCAATTTACTTTTTAACACCAATATATGAATTTTTTGACAAAATTGTTGAATTTTCAAGCTAATAATAAACTTAAAAATTATAAATCTTAATTTTGATTTTACAAATACTAATTTTTCCTAGAAAAATCTTTTATTTTCCCTGATGATTATTATTCAAATGTCAGAATGTTAAGCTTATAAAATTATAAACCTGGAATCTTTTATAAACGGAATAAAAAAAATTTCAAATTAAAAGTGAAACATTTTTATTTATTTTTCTTGACAGCTACTTAAAGTTATAGAAATACGCTGACTTTTACAAGATTTCTTAAATTCTCATGAGAGAAGGTTTGTATAAAAATTGACCCCTCCTCCTATTTTTTTTCAAATGTCTACGTTTTGAGAACTACTGAATCCGAAAAACAGATTTTTACGAATGTATCTGTCTGTCCGTCTGTCTGTTAGTCTGTATATTTTTAGTTTGTGATGACGATAAATTTTGAAAGAATTGACAAATTGGATTGACCTTTGGTATAACCTTTTAATGTTTTAAACTAAAGATGAAGTTCGTTAGCCAGGGTATTGAAAAAAAGTCAAGGGACGAAACATGTTGTGTTTTGAATGCCCTACGAGATTATCATAACAACTTTTTTAATTTTCTTGAAAAATCGAAAATTCAGTGAAAAAAATGAATAGACAAAAGTTGCTCTTCCATTTGTTGCAAAAAGCTACAAATTTGTCATCAGTAATTTTCTGATAGGATGCGTACTTTTTGTTTTAATTTTGAAAAATAACATTAAAAATAAAAAAATTAAACTTGGGGAAAAACGAAGTAAGTCACAATAAAATGTTTAATAAATTTGTTATTTAGTAGAATGCGCGATTTTTTTAAATATAAAATAATAATAGTTGAGAATAGAAATTAGTGCAAAATCAGGAACAAATATTAAAGCAATCTTGAAAAATAAAAATTTTACATTATTTTGCAATATCTGAATAAGCAATTTCAGGCCGAGGTACATAAATAAATATAATATTTATATTTGATATAATAATGTTGAAAATAACGTAGAAAAGTTCACATTCTGGACAAAATCGAGTGCGAAACACACGATGCTCGATGAGACCCGAAGGAGCTTTAACTAAAGAGATTTCACAATCACCAAATTACATTTGTCGATGATTTGACCTTTAATTTTAAAAGGTCTGTGCGGGTAGGTTTAAACTCATATTAACTTTCCCTAGAATTACTTTCAGTTATTTGCTTAATTTACAAATGTTTCAAAAACTGTTACATAATTTAAGAACGGTTCCTAAGTAGCATTACTTTATACGCCCATAATATGTACATTATATGTACATAATAAGTACGAGTATACTCTATTATATAGGTGTCGCGGGCAATGCTAGCATGAGGGTGTCAAAGCGTGTCCGATTAATCGAAGGAAACCGAGTTCAGATTATGATCACACGTGATACATGTACACCATGCATGCGCTCATAAGAGTTCTTCACGCGTGAAAATGATGTACTTTAAACGCCACATAAATATATCCAATTATTTTTTTTACTAGAGCGTTAATTGCCGAGGAACCCGGTATTTAATTAAGTTATAATTAAAGATGTTTATCGAAGGATTAACGAAAGTTTACTCAGCTTTGATGAAAAACAACCTAATATCCTTAGGTCCATCACCATCATTTTCTTAAAAGTAAACAATCAGCGTTTCTTATCCTTGTTGTGAATATTACTACATCATTAAGCCGTTTCCCTCACAGGGTAGGCGTGACTGCCATCACAACCTTATCGTCTGCGAACGCTAACCCACGTACCTTTACTGTTTCGAGATTCACACCTTCTTCGTGGAAAAGCGCCATTGTAAAACACTTGTCCATAAATAATAAAAATATTATATTTATCCTTACCCTCTTATAGCTTGTAGGAGCCATCCATTTACTCCATATTCTTTCAGGAATTCCCAAAGTTTAATTCTATCTACCTTGTCGAAAGGTTTTTGTAGGTCAAAAAAATGCACATAAAACTTTTTTTCCTACGCTCAAACTTTTTTCTGTGATTTGTCTTAGCTACATATTTCATCCGTACATGACCTTCCTGGCATGAACCCACTTTGGACTTCCCAAATCTTTTCTTCTGTTATTTTCATTGCCGTACGAATAAGTATTTTTGAGTACATTTTACTAACGGTACTTGATAAGATGATCCCTCTGTAATTATTGCAGTCGCTTTTATGT
>JAWWLR010000148.1:19122350-19137324 GCA_035041075.1 Acraspis erinacei | reverse complement strand
AATGGAAGGCTTCAAGCAAGGATGCCTTATGTCATCATGGCTATTTATTTTATTTATGGGCAAGTGTTTAGGCATGGCTCTGTTCGACGAAGAAGGTAGAGATCTCGAAACAGTAAGGGTACGTGTGTTACCGTTCGCAGACGATAAGGTTGTGATGGCAGAGTCAATCAATGACTTGCAAAGAATGTTGAATAAATTGAGTGCAAACATGAAGAGCATAAGCCTCAAAATTAACGTGAATAAAACAAAAACAATTGTGTTGGAAGGAAAGAGTGAGAAAACAATATTCAACATTGTAATAGATAATGAGAGAATAGAACAAGTTGAGAAAGTCGTATACCTTGGTAGCTTATTTACTAGGGACGGGAAGATAGATTAGGAGTTAGATAGACGAATAAACGAAGGTAAAAAGGTTATTGGTAGAGCAGACCCCCTTATCAGAAGTAAAAATATATAAAGTTAGGCTAAAATGGCAATACATAATTCTATATTTGTACCGACTTTACTATACGGAAGTGAGAGACATGGACCTATCATGAAAAAGATAAGAGTAAAATTAACACGATTGACATGAGATGGAAGAAGGAATGGTTGGAATGTTTGAACGAGACCCTAGTTAGAAGAGATATATGAAGGCATAGAAACACGTGAGACTGTATGAAAAAACGCACGGACGTTAGAGGAGCTAGAGAAGTATGCCAGGGCAGAAAAATATGGAGGCAAATAGTTAATAAAAAGAGTGTCAGTAGAGTGAATGACGCCTGAAACAAAATACTTGGGAAACTAATGGACCCAAGTGGGGAACCTCACATGACGACTTTCTGAGGATCTTTACTTGGGGTGATTGCTAGAGAGATTGATCAGCAACCCGGGTCGGAGCAGTGTTGCGGAACTACCTTATTATTTGAACAAATAATACGATAGTTCTAGACCAATCTAAAAATCCTATAACCCCTTCCTCACACTACTCCCTTCCCCACCGAGTGAGTCACGCCTACCACGAAAGGTGTAATAATAATAAAAAAACATACATAGCTTGAATGGAATTGTTCAATTAAATTCATAGATTTTTTTTTGATCAACAGTTTAAAAAAAAATATTTTATCTTATATTCAATAGTTGAGCAAAAAACAAGATTTTTTATTTTTAAAAATATGCATCATCTTTAATCGTCTGATACCTTAGAAAGTTTTGAGTTGAAAGACATCGAGAACAGCCATAACTCGAAAGAAAAAACGTTACTTCTCAATCAGTAAGTTAAAAAACGTCAACTTTTGATGAAATCGACGGCACACAATTTGTTCCTAAAAGAAATGTCTTCCATTTGAGATACGAATGTTATCATTATAATTATCATAATACAAAATGTAAAATTTCATAATTATCTTCTAAAGAAAATCTTGACGCTAATAAAGTCGTTGTCTAACATGTACATGTTAGATAAGGAATACTTATGTATATATTTGCACTCTGATGATGCAACTGAATATTTCTGAGATGCTTTTGTGAACTAAATTATTCACCTTAGCTTTTGCCAGTTTTTCTCCTCTGTGCGATAATGAGGATGTTCTATATTTTCGGTATCACGTGGGCAATCATCTTTAACTATGTTGGTGAATATAATACTGCAATCTACACTGTTGGAAATTTATGTATGAATTTTCAGAGACGCGTCACATATAGCTTTATTCAGAAACCGCTTCTAAATTTTCCTAAACTGTAACCGAAAGTTCGGCAACGGTAACTGCATAAACCTCTAGTCACATGATTTAGAAAATTCTGTTAGAGTTTAGGAATTTTCAGTTACTGTAACTGAAAATTACAGTGGGTTAAAAACTTTGCTTCGATTAATTAATTTTAATATGAAACATCCAATCTATTTTGTCCTGAAAATATAGATAGCAAGAAAATATGAGAGCAGTTAATACAAACCACTTCTTATGTATCTATGTTATTTATACACTCAGGGTATTAAATATATATTCAAGGCCCATCTTTTATGATCAGAAGTTTTTTTTTGGCATTTGATTCATTGAGTATACTATATTACATAGTTATTTATATATAAACTTCGCTCGAATATAGTTTAAATATCATTTTTATTTTTAAGACAAATGTATACTTCAAATTTATATTAAAATTAATTAAACAGTAGCATTTTCCCATGAAAGCTATAATTTCTACTAAAAGAGATGAATTTTTAAATAAAAAGTTAAAATTAAAAAACAGTTTAATTTTCATCCGAAAAAGACTTTATTTTGAAATGCTAACGTCAAGATATGAATTTTCAAAAAGGAGAAGTAAATATTCTGCGAAAATTATACTTTAATTTTTAACCCAATGATAAGATGTTTAAACAAAACAGTTGAAATTTGAATTAAAAACGACAACTTTCTGATGTTAGACAACTTTCTGATGTTAAATTTTGCTGATTACTGGCAAAATAATATTCTGATGAAACGAGAAAAAATATGCGACGACCTGGATTTGAACCGGGAACGCCAGTTTTCGTGAGTGGAGTGTTAACCAATGACGCCAACGAGGTATATTGTTTCTCTTTTCTTCAGAAAATTATTTTGACCAGTAATCAGCAAACTTTAACATCAGAATTAGTTAGTTAATTACCCGGGTCGTCAAAACAACATCATTATTTTTATTTAGTCGAAAATGCAAATTTTCTAAAAATAGCTGAATTTTCAACGAAACAAGATTTTAGTTTGACCTGTTAGCACCAAAATATGAGACTTAGAAAATAAGTCAATTTGCTATGAAACCAGTTAATTTTTAAACCTAAATGGACGGATTTTCAACATAAAAATTGAATTTTCAATAAAAAATTATATCTTTTCGACGAAATTGATGACTTTTTAAACAAATAAGAAAATGTATAACTAACAAGGTTATACTGTGGGGAATCTACTGTAAACAATATAAATATAAAGTAAACAAATCAGCAGCAAAAATATTATACCAGGGTTACCTCAAAGCTTTATGTTTGACCTGAGCATATTAATATTGAAAGTGCAAAATCTCAAACTTGTGAAATGTTTAACTTAGAATCTTGTATAGTCAAAATAAAATAATTTCAAACTAAAATTTAAAAAATTTCAAATTTATTCTACTATCCAGTGGAAACTGACATGAATTTACTGAATTTTACAATATTTTTGCTTTTAAATCCCTGAATTTTCCCTAACCAATAAAATTCTCTGACCGATACTGAACCTCCATGCTTCGTATACTAACCAAACGTCAATATAAAAGTTACTGAATTTATTTTTCAGCAACCTAATTTCGTAAATTTCAATTACTTCAGTATCATAAATGTGTCGGAATTTTACAAACATTTATAACGGTGTAGCTATAATTCTTATTACATTTTATATAATGCTAGCATGAATACGGCTACTGTTCAGGGTTATGGAACGAAGCTCAAGCCCCCTTTTTCTGCTTATAATAATTTGTGTAAATGTTTGCGTATTTTCACTGCAAAAACTGAAGATTAATTTTTAATGGTATCAATTTTTTTGCGTCATAAATTGTTTTCATTGTTGATTATAATACCATTACATTTAAAATATTATTTCAGTCTAAAATATTCCATGTTTAAACCCTTTAATTTTAAATTTTTGAATGAAGAAACAAAACAATTATTTAATATTTAGCAATATTGGACTGCTCATTCAATATGAGTAAAAAAAAACAAATATTTAAAAATAAACAATTTAACACTGAATTATTTGACGTAGAAAGCCTTGAAACGTTAAAATGTTCAGAAGTTCTGAAAACAACTTTAAAATAATTAAAAATTTGAAAAAATGTTAAACAGCATGTAGATGTTTCAAGATTTTAAATAAAATTTTGAAGCATTTTAAGGATGCTCAATCATTTAAAATAAAAATAATTCAACGTTAACTTTCAGAAGATTTCAATTTGATAACAAAAATTAATCATTTATTTTTCAATGTTTCTAGCTAAAATTAAATATAAATAATATTAAAGTTTTTAAAAGTTATTGATTGATTCTTCAGTTAGAATACAACATTTTTGAATTAAAAAACTGATGAACTATAAGATTGAGATGCAATGATATAAAGTCTCCGGTAGTCACTTGAAATAACCTGAAATACCTCTAAATGTCCTAAAATACTTTAAAATATAAAGTATTCAAAAATATTCTGAATCATCACGAAGTACTTGAAATATCTTGAAGTATGTGAAATATCTTGAAATATGTAAAATCTCCTAAATTATCATTAATTATCTTTAAGTCAGAAGTAGGTGTATACATTTCAGTCACTTTCTTAAACCTTTTGGGAGTACTGAAGTATAATCCAATAGGCTAATTTTTACAGTTGTCGTGTTGACAAAAGCGAAGACAAAAAGAAACCGAAGTAAAAACCATAAGATTTCATTAAATAAGCACAAGAACGTCAAATGTCGATTACATCGGCCATACACAATTTTCATATTAAAGCAATACCTTACATTGGAGATGAAAATGTCATGGAAATGTTCATCATAAGAATGGAAACTAATGTAATTATCGATTATATATTTATTAAATATAATAAGAATCTTTTAAAAAAATATTGAATTCATTTAAAGGTATTAGACATAAATGTTCTGAAGAGAAAAACACTAATATTCTATTTGTTTCTGCAGAATGCAGTTTACAGTCCGACAGAAGCTCTCATAGCGGACATAATCCTAGTCCTTCTTCATCATCTGGCCAGCAAATTACGCCTGACCGGACTTCTACGGAGGGGCCTTCTATTCGTGCGAGGTCAACTGGTATATATTCGGCTCATTCCTCGCACAAATCAGAACATTCGATTTGAATTTCGAAGTTACGTTTTTTCACCTGGTACACGAATTAAATGGAGAGCAGTTGGCAAAACATATAGTCCTGTGAGAGTCCAAGAAAATATTGTATTATCAACATCCAATGGTGATATTTTCGCAATATTATCCAATAACGGGATTCTCACTAGAATATATCGTTGTTAAAGAGATAAGAACAGAGTAAAGATTAACCCTATCTCCAAGAAAAATTTTATTAAAGCTTTTGCAAATGACGATTCGCTAAAGTTTAAATGGAACCCTAATGGCGAACGCAATCCTGTTCCTTCTTCTCCTTCTGTCAGAAGACATTCACCTGATTGGCCTTCTACTACTGACGAGATCCTTATTCGTGAGAGATCTGTGTCTCCTCCTTTCAGGCCTCCTTCTGATAAAGCACTTGGATACACAATGGAACAACTTGGATATGTTCGGCTTATTCCCCACATAAATCCAAATCGGCAATTCAAATTTCGAAGATACTTTATTCCTGCTGATAGACTAATTCGAATAAAGTTTGAAACTAATAAACATGTGCCGGTACCAACCCGAGAATATATTGTATTATCAACATCCAATGGTGACGTTTTTGCATTACTGAAGCATACTTACCGTCTTCGTGGAATGCATCTGGCAAATGCGAATCATTCCAGAATAAGAATAAACATGATGAGCGGTGAAGTTGTCACTATGACCACATTTGAAATGCAGGAATGTCCGATAGGCAAACGCCACTCAATTTTACCACGTTTGTTTAGTGTAGTTGTCTCAAATGAAGAATCACTACAGCATGCGCATCATTAATGTAATGGAAAAGAGATAAACTAAAAAAAGATGCTTTGTAATCTGTAGTCTTATCAAACTTAAAATAAAAGACCTAAATGTCCATGCATAATGGTTAGCAAGGTTAGGTCCTACGTGACAAATTGAGGATTCTTGAGTTTCTGACAACGAGTTTGCTTACCCTCTATAACCCAATTAGCGTTGGTCAACCAAATCTGTCGAGTGCCTACATAGCCGCAATAGCCCCAAAAATTCCCGGTCACTGACATCACAATCGGCCATCGTGTTTTCCTCCTTCACGAAAACATAACGGCAGGACCTAAGCACGCTGCCGTAAGGAGGAAGAAGTTTGCCGCCCCGAGGAGGAACGAGCGCTACGCGAGGAGGAAGAACGATCTCGTGCCGACGCAGAAGTCGGAGTACCAGTTCGGGCTCGTACTGGCTACTATCCCGGTTCACCCGGATTATTAATACCAGGGGGTTGGAACCTCTTGGAGATACGACACGGAACCAACGGTACCCGAGATCCGCGGAAGAAACGCCCGTTCCAGAGCAAGAAGAACCCATTTGTACAGCAGGTACCTCGTTTCGTTGAGGACAGTTCGCCGGTAAACGGACCCAGCTGATCAGTAATGTGGGACTGTCTAAATTCCCTGCCTTGTCCGTGCGGCCTGGAGGTCGCTCCATCGGTGCCATTGCCGGCGCCCGGGGAGTTTTTGAGCTTCCTTTTAATCCCGATCCTGGCGCTCCGGCAGCAATTCTGCCATAACCAGGAGTCCTCTCCTTTCATCATGGACAATGGACAATGGACAATGAACTATAGAACATCCTCATTATCGTAAAGAGGATAAAAACTGGCAAAAGCTAAGGTAAATAATTTATTTAACAACAGCATCTCAGAAATATTCCATTGCATCGTCAGAGTGCAAATATATACATAAGTATTCCTTATCTAATATGTACATTGTGGACAATGACTTTATTAGCGTCAAGATTTCCTTTAGAAGAAAATTATGAAATTTTACATTTTTTTATTATGATAATTATAATGATAACATTCGTATCTCAAATGGAAGACATTTGTTTTATGTACAAATTGAGTGTCGTCGATTTCATAAAAATTTAACTGTTTATCACTAAAAATCTAAGAATTTAATTGAACAATTCCATTCAAGCTATGTATGTTTTTTTTATTATTATTACACCATTAAGCCATTTCCCTTTCGTGGTAGGCGTGACTCACTCGGTGGGGAAGGGAGTAGTGTGAGGAAGGGGCTATAGGATTTTTAGATTGATCTAGAACTATCGTAATATTTGTTTAAATAATAAGGTAGTTCCGCAACACTGCTCCGACCCGGGTTGCTGATCGATCTCTCTAGCAATCACCCCAAGTAAAGATCCTCACAAAGTCGTCATGTGAGGTTCCCCACTTGGGTCTATTAGTTTCCCAAGTCTTTTGTTTCAGGCTTCATTCACTCTACTGACACTCTTTTTATTAAATATTTGCCGCCATATTTTTCTGTCCTGGCATACTTCTCTAGCTTCTTTAACGTCAATGCGTTTTTTCATACAGTCTCTCGTGTTTCTATGGCTTCTTATCTCTGTTCTAACTAGGGTCTCGATCGCACATTCCAACCATTCCTTCCGCGGTCTGCCACTGTGTACGCTGCCATTTACTTTACCTTGATACAATTGTTTCGTTAGTCGTTCATCTTTCATTCTCTCAACATACCCGAACCATCTTAACTGATTTCTTTCCCATGTGTCACCTAATGTCTCTTCCGCGCCACATTCTTTGAGAATTATCTCGTTACTCACTTTGTGCTTCACAGCTTTCGCGCATATTATGCGCAGGAATCTCATGTCAATCGCGTTTATTTTACTCTTATCTTTTTCTTGATAGGTCCGTATCTCGCTTCCGTATAGTACAGTCGGTACAAATGTAGAATGATGTATTGCATTTTAGCCTTGTTAGATATATTTTTACTCCTCATAAGGAGCCATGCTTTGACAATAACCTTCTTAACTTTGTTTATTCGCCTAACTCCTCATATATCTTCCCGTTCATATTAATAACGTCATTTAATACAATATTGCATATTGTTTTCTCACAATACTTCCCAAAGTTTAATTCTGCCTACCTTGTCGAAAGCTTATTCTAGGTCAACAAATGCACAGAAAACTTTTTTTCCTACTCTCAAAATTTTTTCTGTGATTTGCCTTAAGCTAAATATTTGATCCGCACAGGACCTTCCTGGCATGAACCCACTTTGGGCTTCCCAAATCTTTCCTTCTGTTATTTGCATTACCCTGAGAATAAGTACTTTTGAGTATATTTTACTGACGGTACTTAATAACCTGATCCCTCTGTAATTATTGCAGTCGCTTTTATCCCACTTTCTTTTATATCTTTGTATGATAATAGATTTTTTCCAATCACCTGGGACTTCTCCTATTTCGATGCATAAGTTTTTCAATTCGCAGAGTCTATGTAGTAGGTACTCACCACCGTGTTTAATCATTTCAGAGTTAATACTGTCTACCCCGGAAGCCTTAACGTTTTTCAAGTTCTTGTTTATATCCCTAACCTCAGGGAAACAGCCTTTCTCAATTGAGTTGTTTAACGCATCGTGTTCTACATCGCAGTTGTGGTTATCTACAGCTTCATCTCCAGATTGTCCCCTAAAATGGTCCCTCAAAGCGTCTATCATCCCGCCTGCTTTATATTGCATTTCCCCTTTACTATTTCCAATGTTTTAAAATTCTGTGCTTTTATTTCCCTTAACTGCTTTGTAAAATAGTCTCTTTATTCCTTCAAAGTCGTTTTGTGTTTTCTTCTCTTAGTATTCTTTAATTTTAGTCTCAATTTCATCATTCCACCATGCATCACCAGACATTCTTCCTACAACCGCTGTACAACACACTTCGACCGCACATCTAACAATGATATCCCGGAAAATAGTCCATGCGCCTTCTATATTTTTATTTCGTATAAGCGCCTCCCAAGTTGCCTTATCTATGCTTTCGTTTATCTTCTTTTGGAAATCTATTCACAAATCCGGTTTCTGTAGGTTCTCAATTTTGAAGTACATATTGGATAAACTTTTCTTTATATTCTCATCATAATGAGAAGGTAATGGTTTTATGTAAAATTTCACTCTGTCGGTTATCATAAAATCTCCACGTTTTGAGACCTCCTGAGCCAAAAAAAAATTTTTTATGAAGGTTTCTGTCAGTCTGTCTGCCTATAGCGTGTAGACTGTATTCTGTATTTTGTAGGCAAAATAAGTTTCAAAAGATTGAGACTATTCTTTTCAAGATAGAAAAATTATATGTACGGCTATTTATAGTACTCGGTAACTAGAACAATTTATCCTTATAACTCTTTTTGATCAAATAAAAATTGTAAGATTTGTAGCATTTTCAAAATCCAAAAAAATTACCCAAAATATACATTCTAAGCCAAGTAAAGCATTATATGAAAAAAGTCAAGAGAAGAAACACGTTTATTTTTAAAGCCTGACAAGATTATCAAGCCAGATTTTCGAATTTTGTCGAAAAACTGAAAATTCAAATTTTGATAATACAGAAAATAACGAAAACACAAAAATTGCATTTTACGGCCAATCTATGCAGGATAAGACAAAAATGAATTAACTAAAATTGCACGCTGAAAAGATATACAAATTTTTATTAATCAATTTTTGATAGGATGCACAGTTATGGTTTTTGGTTGTAAAAAACAAGATTAAAATAAAGAATTAAAATATTGGACAAACAGCACAAGCTATGAAAAAAATAAATAGACTCTTGCAAAAAACAGCGAAAACTCATTCAAATTTGTCATGAATAATTTTTGATAGGACTCGCAGTTTTTGTTTGAATCTTAATAAATAACATTCAAAATTAAAAAATTAAATTTTTCGAAAAACGACACAAGGTACGAACTAAGATTAACAGACTAAAGTTGTTCATCCCAAAAACATCTATAAATTTTTTATTAATCATTTTTGGATAGGACGAATAGATTTTATTTGAATCGTAAAAAATAAGATTAAAAATTTAAAATAAAATTTGTGAAAAACGGCACAAGAGACGAACAAAATTAAAAGACAAAAGTTATTTAACCCGAAATTATCTACAAGCTTGTTATAAACTACAATAACATTTTATTTATCAAAATTTTTCGCCTAAATTACATCTACATTGAATATAAAGAAATTTAATTTATGGCAAAACGACACAAGTTGCAGTCAAATGTTTAATAATATTTTTTATTTTAATAGAATGCCCATTTTTTTGAGGATACAAATAAGAGGGTAAAAATACTTTTGTTGCAATACTAATGTATTTCATGAATGGTAATAATATAATTTTTGGAAATGATATACATTTTTCAGGATGGCTAAGAATAAAATATAATTCAAAATGAGGAACAAGTATTAAATTAACCATTAAAAAGGAGATTTGTGCGGATATAGTTGAACATATAATGTGATGAGAATGTGTTCGTTAAAGCCGAAGGAGCATTAACTAAAGAGAATTCACAATCACCCAGTGACAGTTGTCGATGCTTGGAATTTTCATTTTAAAAGGCTTGCGCACAAATTTCGGGTACCGAGCGCAAAGCGCGAGACAAATATATTATCAAGCGACAATGCCATAGAATGTTATTGGTTAGTATTTTAGAACTTATGAAAGAATCGATGTTTTTTGGTTATTGGCCTTTGGTTTTGCAATTTAAAGGTTTCTAAATGAAGAAGTCCTTATTTGAAAATTTCAACGTCAATGCACTTCGCTGTGAATCACAAATTAATTTGAAGAAAAATTTATGCTTACAGGAAATGTATATCAAGACATTGAATTTTTATTTTTGGAAGATATTAAAACAAAATATTTATCCGAAAGAGTGATGTTAAAAGTTGTTTGAGTGTTACTTCACAAAATTTTTAAATATTAGGTTAAATTTTTATTGTTGATTTCGAAAATAACCTATTTTACTTATAATAAAATTAAGAAAATTTGCGAAAAATTGTAGCAGAGCCACATGTTTGTGGTCTGATCCAAAAACTTAGGACTTTCCCGAATTCCGTTAATTCCCTGAATTCCATAAAGTCCGTGAATTCCTAAAATTTGATGAATTCATTGGATTCTGTAAATTCCTTGAATTGCGTGAATTCTTTTATTTCCGGGATTTTCTTGAATTCATTGAATATCGCGAATTCCATCAATCCCGCGGAATATAAGAAATTCGGTAAATTCCATTTTTACAACATTAAGCCGTTTCGCTTTTGGTGTAGCCCTGACACACTCGGTGGGAAAGGGAGTAGTGTGAGAAAGGGGTTGTAGAATTTTTAGATTGATATGATTACAGCAATTCTGTTAATTCCTTGCATTTCATGAATTCTGTGAATTCCATAAATTCAACGAACACCGCGAATTCCATGAATTCCGTGAATTCTATAAATTCGATGAATTCTGTGAATTTATTCAATTCCGTGAATTCCATAAATGCTATGAATTCTATGAATTTCGCCAATCCAGCGAATTCCTATAATTCTATGAATTCATTGAAAACCATAAATTCTGGGAATTCGACCAATTCCGCATATTCCTTCAATATTGCGAATTTAGGAAATTTCTTTAATTCCATCAATTCCTTGAATTCCGTGAATTCTGCGAATTTCAACAATTCCATAAATTCCTGCAATTCTATAAATTCCGTGACTTCTGAGAATTCCGTGACTTCTGAGAATTGCATGACATCCGTGAATTTTATTAATTCCGTAAATTTCTTGAATTACCTGGATTCTGCGAATTCCATGGATTCCGCGAATTCCGTGAATTCTGCGAATTCCACGACTTCCGTGAATCCCATTAATTCTGGGAATTCGATGATTTACTTGAATTCAAAGAGTTTCTTGAATTTGACGAATTCCGCGAATCCCATGACTTACGTGAAATCCATGAATTCTGCGAATTTCTTGACTTCCATGCATTTCCAGAATTCTGGGAATTCCGTGAATTTAATGAATTCCGAGAATTCTATCAATTCTGGGAATTCCATCAATTTCGTATATTCCTTGAATCTTGCGAATTTCGTAAATTCCATCAATTCCTTGAATTCGACGAATTCCGCGAATTAAGTGGTTTACGTGAATTCCATGAATTCTGCGAATTTAATGAATTCCGAGAATTCCGTCGCTCCGTGAACTTCACGAATTCTGTAAATTTCTTTAATTCCTTGATTTCCCTAAATTTCATTAATTCCGTGAATTCCGCGAATTTCGTGAAATCCTTTCCCAGAAGTTCTTTCTTTCTCCAATTGTCAGGCTTCTCAAAAGTGTCTCTTTTTGACTTTTTAACGGATATCATGTAATAATTCAAAACTATTATTATTAGAAAGAAAATTCCCCATATCCCTAAAATAATCTGATTTTTTCATACCAAAAGTAATACTGCCTTTATCAGCACTCATGCAAACGATATCAGGGTTACTGAAATCTTGACCTAATCTGAGAAAATCTGTAACTGAATCAGGAATTTGTATGTCTGTAAAATTTAAAAACCAAGGATCCTTATGTCCTTCTTGAAAGTTCGTATGCAAATTTAAATTTTGCTCTTGAATATTAGTTTGCTTGTGAATTAAAATAGAACGTTTGTTCTCATGTTTTTCATCACGACTTAAAAATCTTTGATTGAGGAGAATCCAATGTTTTAAGCCATTAATAATTTCATCTTGTTGTAAACACTCTTCTAATTCCCTTCTAATTCTGAAATTTTTGCCTTAAAAAAATGTACATGATTTGAAACTTATTTTAAAAATAAATTTAGAAGTGAGAGTTTAAAATTGTTTTATATTCTTTCCTCTCTTTTATCTTTGCCGGAAATTTTTGTTTTAAAACAAAAAACCAAGAAAAACAAAAAAATTTGTTTCAGATTCCAATTTGAGCATTTTTCGTTTGTTCGCTGTCGTCCAAATTTGGTCGTTGGATTCTTGTTATTTTACAGGATTCTGCATTAATTTGATGATAGTATGTTAAATAAGATTTTTAATTTTGATTTTAATCTAATTTAAATTTCTTAAATGATAATTTTCCAGATTGGGGCCAAACTTGTACTTGGGAAAACATTTTGTAATTTCCACAAGGGATAGAACTATTGCAATAGTTATGGAAAGTATGATAATTTCATTGACTAATTGATCGTACAAATACCAAATTGAGATTTCTCTTCAAGTGATTTACGAGGGATAGTCTCAACTACAACGGATTCGTGATCGGATGGTAAAATCGACCTAATCTTTGCACAAGACGATGGTACCCGGTATACGTGGTTCCATGAGATACATTGTATGAGTGTGTTGCAACCTGGAATGTAATCGAACGATCCGAGTCTTCGCTGGAACACA
Source organism: Acraspis erinacei (assembly GCA_035041075.1). Lineage (NCBI taxonomy): Eukaryota > Metazoa > Arthropoda > Insecta > Hymenoptera > Cynipidae > Acraspis > Acraspis erinacei. The sequence continues at coordinate 19,124,288 of JAWWLR010000148.1, read as the reverse complement.
GCCAGTTCGGAAGGCAGTGCTTTCGTCGAAATTTGTGTATGCGGACTAACGCAGCCCGACGTGTATATCGCTAGAGAAAGGACACCTATTGTCGCAGAATCGGCCATTTATCAGAATAGAAATGGAAACTGCAGTGTACACACAAAGTCTCAAGATTGCCAACGGAAAGCATCACTATTGTTTTCTGTTTATTTTACAATCAATGTTTATTATCATCCTTTCGCAAAGGAACATTATAGTTACAACATCCTGATGGCGTAAGCCATTATTCTGCAAGCCAATTCTTCTTTCTTCAGATTTTATCCTAAAATATTTTATTTTATTTTAATCTTTGCTTCCAAAAGAGTGCATTTATGTAATACTGTTTTCTGGGTTCGTAGTGTTTAAACAAGGTTTGAAGGAGCAGTAGAAATTTTATTTGGACTTTTATGCAGTGTAGAGATGGAGTTTCAAGATTGCAAACCGAAAGCATCACTATAGTTTTCCGCTTGTGTTACGATTGATGTGTGTTATCTTCTTTTAGCAAAGGATCATGAGCATATGGCATGATGTCGAAATTCTACGTTTTTGAGATTTAATTCTAAAATTTTATTTTTTATATTCATCTTTGCTTCCGAAAGAGGATATTTATATGATAACATGATAACATGATGTTTGCAAAATCCGTATGAAGTAAAATGTTATTCTGCTAACCAATCAACCTTAACTAATTGATTTAAATTTTCGAAGGACCTTTTATGTTGAAACTTTATATTACTTGCCCATACATTTTTTTAACAATTTGTAGCATAAGCTATTTAATTTAAATCAAATTATATCTAATCCAATTAGGTCATATCATTCAGAAAAAAATTTTTTGATTCACAGAAAAAGTTAAAAAAAAATGGAAATTGTTTAAACAACTATAAATTATGTTTCATTCCATTTAAGAGTTACATTTCAGCAATAGAAAAATATTTAAATAATTAACAATAAAGCTAATAAATCTTGTTGATTTTCGAGTTAAACTAAAATTAGGTCATGCTCCTCTGAGAGAGTGTCTAACGTTTTAATTTGTTTAAAAAAAATTGTTCCAACCATCAATAAGTATTGAAAAATACATGCCACTTTTTAATTTCCTTATTAAAAATGCTCTATGGTATAAAAAATACACAAAAGTAATCTTAACAACCAACATACCGTGAAAAACTTGATCCTAGTTCAGAGGGGCCAATGGAAACATCAATATTGTCTTCTGTTTCTTTTACAATCAATGTTTAATAGCAATTTTCACGAAAGGAAATTCTTATGGCGTTAACCATTATTCTGCCAACCAATTCTGCAATCTTCATATTTCATCCTAAAATATATTTTTTTTAAATGTTTGCTTAAAAAAAAAAAACATATTTGTATGACAATATTTTCTTGGTCTCGAAAGTGTTTCAATGGAGATTTAAAGAATTGCGCAATATAATTCGATTTTTCATGAGATGCATCACTATTATCTTCGGTTTGTTTTATAATTAATGTTTACTTATGAAGATAAGATAAAGATTTCACACCCCTCAGACCTGTTGCTAATCTCACTTGATGCAAAATCCCTATTCACCAATATTCCTAAGGAACTAGTACTTGAATTCTGTTTGGACAATGCATATTGTATAATTTTTTCGACATCACATTGATTAAATCAGAAGGAACAATCATCACCAATTAGCATAGAAAAAATACCTGGTCTGGTAGATACATAAACTTTAATTCGAACGCAGCATTTAAAAGCTATGTAAACCTGACAGCACCAAGTCATAAAATTATCATGTCTCCTATTTCATAATTTAGGGCTCATTTAGGGCCCATTTAATGCCTCATTGGCGAATTTTCGGCTCTTCATTTTTTTTTAATATGCATGGTGCTGCCAGCTTTACTTCAAGCCAGCAGCGCCACTCAAGAAATCGGTCA
>JAWWLR010000148.1:19072706-19082949 GCA_035041075.1 Acraspis erinacei | reverse complement strand
TGGCCCGGCGGCGGAGTGCGCATGTGCGAACGTCACTGGGCTGAAAGCGGCCACATTACGCCTGCTTCACGTGCATGGAATGGGGAGTTTTCAAGGGGGGTCGAACAAAAAAAATATTACTATTGGTATTTTTTTTTGCCTTTACAATTGTGCTGTATGAATGCCGAAAGAATGGGCAATATTTTTTACAAATGTTTGTTTATTGTGATTTGATAAGAATAAAAAGGAGAAAAGAAATAAAAAAGAAAAGGAAGTGGATTTGGTTGGCTGCGTTCTCATGTTTCTTTCCTCTTTTTGGTTTTTTTACAAAGGGAAAATGAATTTTGTTCTTTTCTTTTTTAAGGGGAAAAAAGGGGGAAAGCTTTTTTTGTCAGATAGCAATCGGAACATGTTATGGTGGTTGTCCAAATTTGGTCGTTAGATTCTCGGTTTTATTTTTAGGAATTCTTCTAATCAATTTGATTTTTAGAAATTTTGTAAAGAATTATTTATATTTATAATAGTGAGAAGTAAAATTATAATTATTTAAGAGGTTAGGTTTCAAAAGCGAAATATTATAGTTACCATATTAAATTTCCAAGAAGATTTTTTCGGATGTAGAATTGTTTAAAGAAAAACTGAATTTGGATAAAAACAAGTTTAACTAATAATGTTTAAAAATGACATATTTATTATCAGGAGAGTAGGATGTGATTTCATCCTGCTTCCATAAGAATAACTCCAAAAGGGAATGTCAAAAATATAGACTAACCTATCATACAATGACTCAGAAAAAGAGGCGCCAATCTTAAAACAGATTTTATTATATAATAGATGACCTGCTAAAGTTTTTATGAAAGTAGAAACAAGTGAGCTAGTTTTAGTTGAAGAATATAACAGTAATTTTAATTCAAAGGAAGAAAATTAATTAATAGTAACGTTGTGAAAAATTAACACAAAAATTCTAAAATAGAATTGTATAATTCATCTAGATGGTCTAAATCAGAGATTTTATTAGAGAAATTATTTGTTTATTTTTCGATAAAAACTATTTCAGCAAAGACTCTTTTTGTCGGATTACTTTCTTGATGTAAAACTTCAATATCATCAAATAGAAAAAAATGAGGAATATTATCATTAAAATCATTATTTAAATGGTTGTTAAGAACATTATCATAATTTAGTCCAACACTAGCTTGATTTTCTTTTAGTCTAATTTGTAAGGGTATTTTTGTTTGTCCAATGTAACATTTTCAACAATTACAAGTAAAACGATAAACTGCGTTTTTTTGCTCAGGCTTCTAATTGATCCTTACGTACTTTCATCCTTTTATCATGTTTAGTTTTTATACTGAAAATAATGCTAATTTTATAATTTTTTAAAAGTATTTTAATATTTTCTGAAATCTTACCACAGTAAGGAATAGTAATATTGCTTTTTGGATCAAATTATTTTTTGATAATTTTATTAGGATTATGAATTAAGTTTTTGTTATTAAGAAATTCTAATCTATTATATACATGTTTATCAATAATCTTTTGTGAAAAAATAATCAAAAAAGTATGTTTTACAATTTTCAAGTTATCTTTATGATATTGATCATCCGAAAGCAAAATAGCTGAAGTGTGAAGGCATAATAGATTACAATTCATACATAAAATAGAAAATAATACCGTTAACTTTCCTAATATTAGCATTACGAAAATGATATTGGTTTCATTTCTACAAATTAATTTTGCAAATCAACCTACTCTGGTCGCTTACTTAACTTTCTCTCAAAAAATCCTTTTGAACCAAAAATTCCTGTAAAGAGTTTGCTTTCTGTTGATAAATTTCATTAAGATAACTTGAAAATTGTAAAACTTTATGTTTTTTTATTAATTTTCCACAAAATATTATTGATAAACATGTAGATAATAGATTAGAATTTCTTAATAACAAAAACCTAATTCATAATCCTGATAAGGTTATCAAAAAAGAATTTGATCTAAAAAGCAATATTACTATTCATTACTATATGGTAATATTTGAGAAAATATAAAAAGACTTTTAAAAATTGATAAAATTAGCACTACTTTCAATATAAAATCTAAAGTTGATAAAATTTTTAAACTAGGTAAGGATTAATTAGAAAACTTTGAATAAACTCAGGTAGTTTGCCGTTTTTCTTGTAATTGTGGAAAATGTTATATTGGACAAGCAAAAGGACGCTTACAGATTAGATTAAAAGTACATCAAGATATTGTTAGACTAAATTACAGTAGTGTTCTTAACTACCATTTACATAATAATCTTTTTAATAATATTCCTCATTTTTTCTATGGGATCGTATTGAAGTTTTACATCAAGAAAGTAATCCGCCAAAAGCAGCATTTGCTGCAATGGTTTTTATGAAAGACGAACTAAACGGATCAAAATTGACGGTCAGTCTGAAAATCTAGAGTGTCATACTACCTCTATTTAAGTTCTGACTTGGAGACAGCGCCGTAGATGGTTGGAAGTACCATCCGCGGAGTGTCAAAATTTGATGGTCAGGTTTACTATCCCCGAATGTCAAGGTTACGATTCTTGAGTGTGAAAATTTAAAGGCTAGATTCACTATCTCAGAGTGTCAAGCTTACGCTACTGGGAGTGTATACTAGAATATCTTAGAGTGTAAACTTGAACATTTAAGAATATTCAGCTATAATATATCAAATGTAGAAATCTATTATGTTCATATACGCAAAATGATTATCTCTGTTAGACAAAGCAACTATCGCGGACATAGATTTATTCGCATTTGAAACTCCATAGGAAACTTCCTTCATCAATTCGGATATGTTCACCCAAATTATTGAACTTTAAAGGCATTAATTTTGCACTAAAATGTGAATTTTAACCAAAAAATTGCATTATAATCATTACATTTTTATTTAAAAAGGTTAATTTTTTAACACAGTTCAACTTAACCAATAAAATGTTACCTAGGTATAGGTCGATGATCTGTTGATCTTGATGGTCAGTTTGGCCGCTCTCGAATGGTACAAGTAACTGAAAACAAAATATTTAACTTAACCATCCCAGAGTTATGATTTGACCCTCCTTGAAAATCCCTGACACTAAGGCTGATTCTGTGCATATTGTGAAGTTGAACATAAAAAAATTTGAAACTTGAGAATGTGCATAGAGTCTTTGCAGATTGTCAAGTTGAACATCAAATGAGTTTCTCTTTGACTATGGACAAAAAATTATGGATTGTACATGAAACTTTCTGAAGTCCAACCTGAACATTCCAATTTTGATACTGAAAGTTTGAATATCTATTTTTCTCCGAGTAAATAATTGCCTTACTAAAATCTCTGACTTATACCATCTTAATGAATAATATAATTCTATTTTAGAATTATTTCTGTAAAATTTTCCACAACATTGATATCAATTTCTTAATATCTTTAGCATATCATCTGTTATTATATAATAGAATCTGTTTTAAAATTGGCGCCTTCTTTCTGGGTCATTGTATGACAGGCTAATTATTGAATTGGGTTTATCGACTCATTAAAAAAGACCCGCAGTGCTAGGAAAAACGCAGAGGATTTATTTTTTGAAAAATAAATATGGTTTTTCCTTTTTGTTCGTGAAATTTTATTTGACTTCATGTCGACCGGGCCACCGACTATATTGGACCGTGGACCTTTAGCATAATTTTTTGCAGCCATATTGGATCCGACATTTTTAATTAGGAAGTCTATGCATGGATTCGTCATCAGCGGCTTGAAAAACCCCTACATGCGAATTTTTATAAAAATCAGAATGTTCCAGTATCTTTTTGTAGCCATATTAGATGCGCCATTTTGAATTTTGAGAATATTGTTCTTTTAATCATGTAATAATTTTAACATAGAATATTTTTTAAACGGAACAAAATAGTTATTTATAATACAAATTTCAAATTTTCAAACTTATTATTTTAAACAAAAAAAGTCTTTTCTGCTGTAAAAGATGGCTTTTCAAACAAACAAAATTTGAAGTTTCCACACTCAAAAGATAAATGCCCAAAGAAAAAGTATCATAGTTTATATTTCAATCAAAAAAATCGAATTTATAGAAAACAAGTTTAAAATTAAAAAGACGAATTTTCAACAGAAGCAAATTTTTCATTGATTCAAGAAATAAAAGTTTATCAAAATTGTTAAACCTTCAAGCCAAAAGACAAATTTTCAGAAAAAATATTTTTCATCAAAAAAAGATTTCTGTTAACATATCAGCAACAAAAACATGAGTTTTGAACAAAATATTAATTTTCTACGACAAAATTTAATTTTTGAATAAAAAAAATGTTTTTACAAAATAGTTGTATTAACCAAAAAATATTTCTTTAAGAAAACTGTTAAATTTTCGAAAAAATAATAAAATTGATTAGTGAAAAGATAGCTTTAGGTGAAAGTTTATGCCAATTAGCAAACATTACGGTACCTTATATACAAACCAGCAAAATTCTCACCGCTTGTGAGAAACGACCAGTGCCGGGTGAAAAATTGGTGGTGCCCCAAGTGATATTTCATCTTCTTACTTTAACGTCCCATTTTTTTGAAATGTTTCAAATCTAATTTAGGCCTAAGGCACTTACTAGGACTAGTTTTTAATAATAAATTTTTTCCACAGACAAAGGTTACATATCTTTTGCTGCTCCTATTCATAATATGCCCACGGAGTTTGTGGTAGGTATTACTTATAATGATGATAAGAGAATTTCAATAATCGAATGGAATCCTGCGGAAAATACTGAAGCACCTAAATTCAAGAAATTTAACAAATTCCACCAAAAGATCATGGATAACACAGTTAGTCATGGAACTGTCGACCCGCTTGGTGGACTATGGTTTTGTAAGAAAAATATACTGAATTTAAGTTTTCGTTTAAGTTTAAGGCTTCAAATTAAATTTAAAGGGGAAACAACCCAGAAAAATACGATTATCGAAGATTTATAAGGACTTTTAATAAAAAAGGATTAATTTTTAACAAAATATATGAAATTTCAAACTAATAGTTGAAATTTTAACTAAAAATATAAAATATTTGAAATATAATGCAATATAATATAAATATTTATAAAAAGTTGAATTTTCGATCAAGAAAATTATTTTATTCTTTATTTTTCTACAGAGCAACAATATATAAACAAATAAGAGTGACAAAATTGATCTGAAAAGATTTAAAAAAATAATAATTTTCCTTATATTCGCTTAAAAATTTCAGGTAATTTTTTATTATGAAAAATGAACTTAAAGCGAACGTTAAAAAAGTGTTTTAAACATATAAAGCGATTTCCTAAAGTTTTGAAAAAAGTTTAGAATATTTTTTTTGTAAGATTTCAAAATTTTAAACTTTAACATATTTTTTGAAATGTAGATTCTTAAAGATTTCAAAACTAAACTTTAGAAGCTTTAAAATAATTTCAAGAGTCTTTCAGAGAAAAAACAAATTTTGTTTAAATTTCTAGAAAAATTTAGAAGATTCTAAGAGAAATTTTTAAATTTTTTAAATGATATTTTACCATTTTGAGCAAAATTTGAGTAACTTAGAAATATTTTTAGGATTCTAAGATGTTTTCAATAGACTAGAAATATTTCAAAACTGGAAAACATTTCCGAAAGTTCATCCAATATTTCTTAATCCCTTCCTAACGTCTAAAAGCCATAAACATCTTTTAAAAATACTCAAATTTTTCACAATGGTTTCTAAAATCCGATAAAAAAAATTCTTTAAAATCTTCTAGATGTTTTTCTGACCCGTCTGAAATATTAAAAAATATTTTTTAATTTTCTCAAGAATCTTATGAAAATTATATTTATAAAAATTTAAAAACAAACTTATTATCTTTTTCTCAATTTTCATAATTTAATTTTAACATGGATTTATTATAACACTTCAAAATTTGTGTACTGACAAAGATAAAAAATATTCGTTCATGATCTTTTTTTAAGAGTGACTATACACACTTAAAAATATTTCAGCTTCTTTACAATGTTTATTTGATGAAAAAAATATCATAAATTAAAATTAATTAAAATCTTTTTTATTTGAAATATCAACTATTATATTTCTTGATAAGAATTTACCTATTTTGATTAAAAATTGTACTACTCGGATGAATTTGGTACTGCTGTGTACAAAATTCATTAGTTCATTTAAAAATCCCACGGTTTGGTAGAACATTATATTTTTGGTTGAAAATTTATATTTAAGAATTAAAAAATTTAACTTTTCCGTTTTAAAATTAACTTTGTTTTGAAAATTCATATTTTAGGGTTAGAATATTATATTATTTTGGTAGAAAATTTAATAATTTGGTTATAGTATTTTTTTTACTTTTTTGAAAGATAAATCTTATTTTGGTTCAAAATTCGTATGTTTTGGTAGAAATTTTGGCTTCTGTGGTCACAATTCGAACTGCTTGGGTGATAATTCGTTTTCTTTAATGAATTCCAAAGTTTTTAATTTATAATTCAAACATTTTTTGGTCGAAATATCAACTACTATTTTTTTGATAAGTATTCATCTTTTTTGGTATAAAATTTGATTTTTTGATTTTAAAAGTAAAAAATTTGTTAGAAAATGGAAGTATTAGGTTGACCAAAAATAGGTTAACTCTTATCAAAAAGGTAATATTTAATATTTCAACCAACAAATTTAAAAAATTTAGAAAGACAAATATAATTTTTTTAAAATTTAATTGAATTTTTGTTCCAAAAAGACGAATTTTTTATAAAAAAGTTGAATTTTCTACCGAACTAGAAGACTTATCAACAAAAGTATTAAATTTTCAAAAAAAATAATTCAACTATTTGGTTTTAAATGAACTTTCTGATGAAAATTTATATTTTTTTAGTTAAAAATATAACTGTTTTTAAGAAAACTCGTTATTTTGACTTGGAAATTCAACAGTTTAGTTCATTTTTTTACTGAAAAAATTTTTATTCAACTTTAAACAATTTACTTGAAAATTCGTCTTTTCGGTTCAAAAAATAATTTTTTTAAACATAAATTTCGTTATTCTAAGCCAAAATGCAACTGTGGTTAAAAATTAATCTATTGATTTAACAGTTTCATTGAAAAAACATTTTTTTAATCAATTGAATTCCAATAAGAAATATAATAGTTGATATTTCAACCCAAAAAGGTATTCATGTTAAATTAAAAACTATTCAAATCATTTGTGAACCAAATAAGTTTTTACTCGTAAAAAATAGAAATATTTGAACCAAATTGTTGAAGGTTCAACCATAGTAATATAATTTTTAAACCAAAAACTATTAAATTCTCGAGCGAAAAACAAGAATTTTCGAAAGAACCATTATATTTTAAACTCTAAAATATGAATTTTCCACGAAAAAGTTAATTAACTATCAAAGAGTGAAATTATTAAGTAAAATGATAAATTTTGTACAAATTAGTATAAAATTTAACCGAGAAGTTGAGTTTTTAACCGAAAAGGGTGAATTCTTATCAAGAAGTAGAATAGTGAATATTCTCATAAAAAAATATTGCAACTACAAATTGAAGGAATTTAAATTTATTATTTAAAAAAACGAATAGGTCATAAAACTGTAGAAGCCTCGACCTAAACAGATTAACTTTGAATCAAATAGTTGAATTTTTCTCAAGAAAAATTGAATTTATAAATAAAAAGATAAATTTGGAACTAGAAAGACGAATTTTCAACAAATTAGTTGAAATATTCATAAAAAAAGACTTTTCAGTCAAAAAATTGTCAACCACATAATATAATTTTTAACCAAAAGATAATTCCAATTGTTTGAATACTTTCTTTCAATTTATTTAATAGTTTTCATTAAGATGAATTCTAAATAAAAACTTAAAACTAAACAGTTGAATTTTTTAGTAAATTCATAATATTAATCATATTAATATTTATAATGTGCAATATTAATCTATAATACTAAATTTTAATAAACAATATTTTTAATGATGAATAATTTATTTTAATAATATCTTAAATTATTTTTTAAAGAAAAATGGTAACAAGTTGAATGAATTTTATTTAAAAATAAAGAAAAATAAATTCCTTATGATTTATAATAATCCATTTTTTTTATGAATTTGTTCATCATTTATTTGCTGTCGATTAGTTGGATCTAATTTTTCTTATTTTTTGAGCTTTATTTGTAAACTGGACACTCTTTCGATACAGATTTTTTATTTTCACAAGAACCGTAATTTGTTGAAAATATAAACAATTTATTTAAACAAATGAAAACGATTATAACTTCTCTATCTCATTTTTTTAGGATCGAATATGAATTTTTATTTCATAGGGCATTACATAAAACAAGAAAAACATGAAAACTTTCATCGAGTCGCAATTTATTGCCTTTTCCGTTCGGCACTTGGCACGTCTGCTGTCTCGCGCGTTCCGTGACACAGTGGTGTCAAGTGTCCTTGAACAAACTAACCTTTGGCCCAAACTATTCGACCGATTTTGAATTATTTTTCTCAATTATTATTTGTGTATAACCAATGGGCCTTTACTGTAATGTTTTGCTGTTATAAAACAATTAAAAATTATAGTCGATTACATAAGAAACAATATGTTGTTCCCATTAAAGATGGCCTTAGAGTAATTTCTTCATTAAATTTGTTTAGAAATTATGAATTGTTTTTGAATAGCAAAATCTCGCAGTAAAGACACATTATTTATACGCATTTAATTGATTGTGTAAAGAAACTAAATTTATCGACTAAAATAGGGCCAAATTATGCATTTGTTTATTAAATTTTTTAACAACCATTGATAATTCTTTAGTATCAATACAAAATAACTCGATAGAGCTACTAGCAAGACATTAGGAATTTATTTCTCTGAAAAAACGAAATCTAATGCTTGAAAACATAGAAAAACAATGAATTTTTTATTTATTATTTTAAACAAATACAAATTATTGTTTTATAACCAAGTATCAAATCGAGAAGTATGTTTAACCGATCTGCAGTTGATTTAAAAAAAATTACTTCTACTGAAAATTGACAATATTATTCATTTGTTAATTAATTTTGTTTAAACAAGTAAGATTAATTGGTTGTAATTAAAGAATCGCACAAGAAAGCTATAAAAAATGGCATCTTCATAATTTTCTTTAAAATTAATTTTCATTGTTAAATAAAAAAAATTAAACAACTTTTTTTTTAAATATGCCTCGACAACTTTGCTACAAATTTCATAAGCCATAATTTGAAGAAAAAAATTAAAAAGTGGTCAAACAGTTTGGGCTAAAAGCTGAACCTGTCAACCGATTTGGATGTTTGAAAAAAAGATGATAAAATTTCAAAGAAAGTTGCTCAGCCAGATGCTTAATTTAGTTTTTCAATTTTTTAATAAATAAATAAATATGACGAAAAAAATGCCAATTTTTTCTATTTTACGTTCCCGGTGCTCGTCTATAATAGGGAAATGGTTTTAATCGCTGAATTTTCACAGATTTAGATTATATAAAGATATTCCATCGTGATGCAATAAATAAAAAAATTTTATAAACAAATTATATTTTCAAAATTTGTATTCTATAATTTTCAATAATTTAATTATTTTTAAGTTATATTGCAAGACATTTTAATGGAAACAATACCTTAATTTAAAAAATTTGTCTTAAGACTATTCTTGTTAATATTATAAACAAATTTAATAAACAAATGTATTATTCAGGCATTTGTCGACAGAAAAAATCGTTTTTTTCGATGACATTTAAAAAAAATTAGGAACCAATTAGGAACAATTAGGAACAATGTTAGTAACATTAAGAATTAGTTGATTAATTTTATGTTTTTAAAACAAATTTAATAAACAAATACATTATTCGGGCATTTGTCGTCAGAAAAATTCGTTTCTTTCGACGACAATTTTTAAAAATTAGAAACCTCATGATTATTTCAGAAAAATTTAGAATTTTTTGATAAATTTTATAATTTTTTAACAAATTTAATAAACAAATGCATTATTTGGGCATTTATCGACGGAAAAACTCGTTTTTTTTTAATGGGTCTCCTTTTAATTGGAAACTTTACGAAAATTTTAGTAACATTCATAATTCGTTGATTAATTTCATGTTTTTACAACAAATTTAATAAACAAATGCATTATTCAGGAATTTGTCGTCAAAAAAATTCGTTTTTTCTATGTCAATTTTTTAAAATTAGGAACCTCATGATTATTTAAGAAAAATTTATAATTTTTTTATAAATTTTATGATTTTTTTACAAATT
>JAWWLR010000148.1:18976662-18991034 GCA_035041075.1 Acraspis erinacei | reverse complement strand
CATTTATTTAAACATTTAACTAGTTTGTTTAAATTTCGTTTTTTCATCAAGAATTAAGTTTTTTATTTTTAACTGTAACTTTATCATTTATGGTTGAACAATTATCCTTTATAAGTTGAAGATTCGAATTTTTTGTAGAAAATTCATGCATTTCGTTAAAACATTAATTATTGTCTTTGTCTGCCGTAAATCCAATTGTTTTGTTAAAAATTCGTCTTTGCGACTCGAAAATTAAAATCTTCTAAAAATGTATAATTTTGGCTGTGAAATTCAATTATTCGGTGGAAAATCCAACTACTAAGATTTTTTCTTTTGCATAATTGAATTTAAAACTAGTTTTGAATCTCGCCAGAGATGTCGGAAATCCGTCAAATCCTTGAGAGGTCCTATGAAATCAATCAGGTGACTTATAAGAAAATTGATATTAAAATATAAGTATATTAAAAAAAGCCATAACGAAAATAAATTTTCCAAACATTATTTTTGTTTATGTATATTGTAGGCCTTAAAGTCTTTCCTTATTCACTTTTTTCCTACCTAGGATTTAAATATTAAATATTGAGAGTTTTTTGAGCTATTCATAAAAACTTGATATCAAAATCTAAAGAAATTAAAATGAGCCGTAAGAAGAACAACAAAATTTTACATACAAATTATAATTATTCCCATTTATTTATGGAAGGCCTTGGTCATTCCCCTTTCCACGTTTCTTTTTTTTTCCTGCCTAGGAATACAATTCTCAATAGTTACAGAGTTTTGTAGGCTATTCATAAAAATTGGTATTAGGATGTAAATAAATTATACAGAGCAATGAAAAAATTTTTTAGAAAATAAAAAAAAATATTTCAATTCATTTATCATAGGCTTTAAAGTCTGTCTACTTTTCCTTATTCACTTGTTTTCCTGCCTAGGAATTAAATACTAAATATTGAGATAGTTTTTTAGATATTAAAATCAACTTGATATTAAGATATTAATAAACTAAAAAGAGCCATAAAAACAAAGTTGCATAAGTTTATTTAAAATTTTTTATATATTTGTTTATTGTAGGCTTTATTAAAGTATTTCCCCTTTCTTCATTCACTTTTTTCCTGCCTAGGAATTAAATACTAAAAATATTAAGAGAGCTTTTTAAGCTATTTACAAAAAATTGATTGTAAAATATAAATAAATTGAAGAGAGCTATAACAATAACATAAATTTAAAAAAATTATCTATTATGTAATTATGTATATTGCAGGCCTTAAAGTCTTTCCTCATTCATTTCTTTGCTACCTAGGAATTAAATATTAAATATTGAGAGCTTTTGAGCTATTAATAAAACCTTGATATCAAAACATAAACAAATTAAAAAGAGCCGTAAGAAGAACAACAAAATTGCAAATAAAAATTCAGTTTTATTCCCATTTATTCATCGTAGGCCTTGGTCATTCCCCTTTCCATGTTTCTATTTTTTCCTGCCTAGGAATACAATTCTCAATAGTTACAGAGTTTTATAGGCTATTCATAAAAAATTGGTATTATGATATAAATAAATTATATAGAGCAATGAAAAAAAATTCGAAAATAAAAAAAAATTCTATTCATTTATTATATGTTTTAAAGTCTGTTTTATTTTTCTTATTCACTTGTTTTCCTGCCTAGGAATTAAATACTAACTATTGAGATAGTTTTTTTAGATATTAAAAACAACTTGATATTAAGATAGTAATAAATTAAAAAGATCCATAAAAATAAATTTTCATAACGTTCTTTAAAAAAATTATTTGTATTTGTTTGTTGTAGTTGTAGTCTTTCCCCTTTTCTTTATTCACTTTTTTCCTACCTAGGAATTAAATACTAAAAATATTAAGAAAGTCTTTGAAGCTATTTAAGAAAAATTAATTATAAAATAGAAATAAATTAAAAATACTTATAACAATAAAATTGTTTAAAAATTGTTTCCTAATTATTCTTCATTAATTATCACAGGTTTCAAGTTCTTACCCCTTTTTCTCGTTAATTTTTTTCTCTATGTAAGAATAAAATATTTCATATTTAGAGTTTTTAAGACATTCATAAAAAGTTTATATTAAGATATAAGTAAATTTAGAAAAACAATGACAAATAGAAATTTAAAGAACTTTAAAAAAGTTCTATTCATTTTTTGCAGATTTTCAAGTCTTTCCAATTTTCCTCATTTACTTTTTGTCTACTTAGAAATAAAATAACAAACATTATAAAAGAATCCATTCAACAATTTGAAAAAAATATGCTAAGATATAATTAAATTAAACAGAGCCATAAAAAAGAAATTTTGAACATTAAAAAAAAATATTTCTATTAATTTATTGTTGGCTTTAAAGTCGGTCTCCTTTTCCTTATTTACTTTTTTTCCTACCTATGACTTAAATATTAAATATTATAAAAGAGTCGTTTGAACTATTTACAAAAAATTGATGTTAAGATATACATAAATTAAATAGAGCCATAACAAAAACAAATTTTCAAATAAAAAAAAGTATTTCCATTGATTTATTGTAGGACTTAAAATCTTTTCCTGATTCAATTTTTTTCCTACCTAGGAATTAAATATAAAGAATATTGCGTTGTTTTTTAAGCTATTTACAAAAAACTGAGTTTAACACATAAATAAATTGAAAAAGCCATAATAAAAAAAAATTTCAAATTTTTTTTCTAATTATTCTTATTTATTTATCACAGGTTTCAAGTTCTTACCCCTTTTTCTCGTTTATTTTTTCTACCTAGGAATAAAATACTCATTATTTAAAGTTTGTAAATATATTCATAAAAATTTAACATTAGGATATAAATAAATTAAAAACAGTTATAACAACAAGAAATATTTAAAACATAAAAAAGTTATATTTATTTATTTTGCAGGCTTTAAAGTCTTTCTTCTTTTCAGCAATTACTTTTTTTTGCTATCTAGGAATAAAATACTCAATATTTATTTATTTTTCTAAGCTATTCATAAAAGAATTAATGTTAAGGTAGGAATCAATTAAAAAGAGCCCTAATAAGACATTTTCAAAAATTAAAAAAATTATTTCTATTCATTACTTGTAGGCTTTAAAGTCTTTCTCCTTTTTCTCATCTACTTTTTTCCCACCTATAAATTAAATACCAAATATAAAAGAGTCATTTTAAATATTTATTAAATATTGATGCTAAGATATAAATAAGTTAAAGAGAGATATAATAAAAAAATTGAAATTAAAAAAAATATTTCTATTCGTGTATTGGAAGCTCTAAATCCTGTCGCCTTTTCCTTATTCAATTATTTTTCTTCCTTGGAATTAAATACTAAATATTGAGATAGTATTTTAAGATGTTCAGAAAAACTTGATATTAAGATACGAATAAATTAATAAGAGGCATAAAAACAAATTTTCATAACTTCGTTTACAAAATTATTTTTATTGATTCATTTTTGTTTTTATTCAGGCTTTAAAGTCTTTCTCCTTTTCCTGATTTACTCTCTTTCCTACCTAGGACTTAAATAAAAAATGTTGTGAAAATTGTTTGAATTTTTTACAAAAAATGATGCTAAGATATAAATAACTTAAACGGAGACATAACAAAAACAAATTTTAAAATTAAAAAAATTCTTTTCGTTTATTGTAGGCTCTAAAGCCTGTCGCCTTTTCCTTATTCAATTTTTTTCCTCCCTAGGAATTAAATACTAAATATTGAGACAGTATTTTAAGATGTTCAGAAAAACTTGATATTAAGATGCGAATGAATTAAAAAGAGCCATAAAAAATTTTCATAACTTAAAAAAAATTTATTAATTTATTTATTTTATTTATCCATTTGTATTTTTATTCAAGCTTTAAAGTCTTTCTCCTTTTCCTCATTCACTCTCTTTCCTACCTAGGACTTAAATAATAAATATTGAAAAAGTTTTTTTAACTATTTACAAAAAGTTGATATTAAGTTATAAATAAAAAAACGAACCATAACAACAAATTTTCAAAATTGAAAAAAATATTATTTTTATTAATTTATTGTAGGCTTTAAAGTCTTTCTTCTTCTCCTTACTTACTTGTTTTCCTAACTAGAAATTAAATACTAAATATTGAGATAGTATTTTAAGATGTTCAGAAAAACTTGATATTAAGATATGAATAAATTAAACAAAGCCACGAAAAAAAACAAAATTTAAAAATGAAAAAAAAAATTTCTATTCTTTAGTGCAGGCTTTAAAGTCTTTCTTCTTCTCCTTACTTGTTTTTCTACCTATCGAAATTAAATACTAAATACTGGGATAGTTTTTTAAGATATTCAAAAAACTTGATATTAAGATATAAATAAATTAAAAAGAGCCATAAATACAATTGGGAGAAGGATTTCGTGAAATTCCGGTTCTCGAATTAGTATCTCCTCTTTGTGGTGTAGTATAAAAGATTAAAAGCGACACCAATAAGCAACGTCCGCAGAACGGTTTTTGGTAAGTCCAAATGTCTCAAACACGTGCGGTTTGGACTAACCGGACCTATAAATTTTCGTGAAATACGTCAAATAAATCTGATTCTTTCCCAGGATACTATCAGAACAAAAAGGAACCGAGGCTGAGTGATGGTCCGATGGCCGCGAAAAGGGTGACCCCTATACTTATTGCCGAATTAAACCGCGTCACCATTAATTTGCATACCATTGCCGCTTGCATCAGAACTCGCAAAAGAGCTCGATTCGCTATGATGATACTTTCGTTGAATAAAATCGGTCTACATTTCAAAGGTTAGCATTAGATTTATCTCGATTTCATTTTTAAGCTTTGAATCGATTTGCAAGTCTTTTCTGCTTATTATTAGATTTATAACCGTATCTAAGTCTATTCTATTTTTTATTAATCTTACCCTACATTCAACATTTGGTATCATCAGGAGTAACGATCACCGAAATATTTATTATCAATTTGATTAAAAGTATAAGAATTTTCGTGGATGAACAGGGCTTTTACACTAGTTGGAAGACCTAGAAAACCTGGAATTGTCAGGGAATTGTTATATTTCCGGAAAAGCCTGAAAATGTCAGGGAATTTTTTTTCAAAATTAGGAAATTTTGAGAACGAATTTCAGGAACCAATTAAAATGTGATTGATCGCCTTATGTTTAAGAACTGTCTTGAATTCATAAAAGAACAGCAATGTGGTTTATCGTTTTATGTTTCACAACTGTATGAAATTCAGAAAAGTATGAAATGTGAATGATCTGCTTATGTTTTAGAACTACATACATTTCAGAATCAAGTGAAAATGTGATTGATCGTCTTATGATTTAAGACTGTATGAAATTGATAAACAAGCAACAGTGTGATCGATCGTCTTATAATTCACGATTGTAAGAAATTCAGAAACGGATAACACATGAGGGATCGTTTTATGTTTTAGAACAGCATGCATTTTAGAATCCAATGCCAATCATATGGATCGCCTTATGTTTTAGAACTGTATGAAATTCATAAAAAAGTAAAAATGTGATTGATCGGTCTATGTTTTAGAAGTACATGCATTTTAGAAACCAATGACAATCTGATTAAACGTTTTATGCTTCACAAATGTATAAAATGTAGAAACACATGAAATGTGAGTGATCGTCTTATGTTTTATAACTCTATGAAATTGATAAAAAAGTAACACTATAATAGATGGTCTTATATTTCTCGATTGTATGAAATTCAGAAACAAATAGAACATGAGTGATCATCTTATTTTTAAAACTGCATAATTGTACGAAAACCAATGAGAATTAAATTAATCCCCTTATGTTTTAGAACTGTATAAAATTTATAAACAAGTCAAGATGTGATAGATCGTCTTATGTTTCAGGATTGTATGAAATTCAGAGAGGAATGAAACATGAGTGATCCTCTTATGTTTTCAACTGAGTTAATTTGAGGAACCAATTAAAATGTGATTGACAGCCTTTTGGCTTATAATGATCTTGAATTCATAAAAGAAAAACAATGTCATTAATCGTTTGATGTTTCACACATGTATGGAATTGAGAAAAATATTAAATGTGAATGATCGTTTTATGTTTTAGAACAGTTTAAATTTTGAAGAAAAGGAAAATGCGATTTATCGCAATGTGAACTATATGTAATTGATAAAAAAGGAACAATGTGATCGATCGTCTTATGTTTCAGGATTGGATGATAATCATAAACGAAGAAAAACCATGAGTGATCGTCTTATGTTTTAGAACTGCGTTAATTTCAGGAACCAATTAAAATGCGATTGATCGCCTTATGATTGAGAACTGTATGGAATGCATAAAAGAACAAAAATGTCATTAATCGTTTTATGTTTCACAACTGTATGAAATTCAGAAAAGTATGAAATGTGAATGATCGTCTTATGTTTTAGAACTGCATAAATTTCAGAATTAAAGGACAATGTGATTGATCGCCTTATGTTTTAAAACTTTATGGAATTGATGACCAAGTAAAACTATAATCGATGGTCTTATATTTAAAGAATGTATGAAATTCAGAAAAGAATAGAACGTAAGTGATCAGCTTGTGTTTTAGAACTTCATGAATTTCAAAAAACTAATGAGAATGTGATTGATCTCCTTATGTTTTAGCACTTTATGAAGCTGATAAACAAGTAAAAATGTGATCGATCGTCTTATGTTTCAGGATTGTATGACATTCAGAAACGAATAAAACATCAGTGATCGTCTTACGTTTTAGAACTGGGTGAATTTCATGAACCAACGAAAATGTGATTGATCGCCCTATGTTTAAGAGCTGTTTGGAATTCATAAAAGAGAAACAATGCCAATAATCGTTTTATGTTTCGCAAATGTATGAAATTCAGAAAAGTATGAAATGTGAATGATCGTCTTATGTTTTAGATTTGCATACATTTCAGAATCAAATGGCAATGTAATTAATCTCCTTATGTTTTAAAACTCTATGAAATTGATAAAAAAGTAACACTATAATCGATGGCCGTATGTTTCGCGATTGTATGAAATTAAGAAACGAATAGAACGTGAGTGATCAGCTTATGTTTTAGAACTTCATGAAGGTCAAAAAACCAATGAGAATTTGATAGATCTCCTTATGTTTTAGAACTTTATGAAATTGATAAACAAGTAACAATGTGATCGATCGTCTTATTTTTCAGGATTATATGACATTCAGAAAAGCATAAAACACTAGTGATCGTCTTATTTTTTATGACTGCGTTAATTTCAGGATCCAATTAAAATGTGATTGATCGGCTTTTCTTTCAAACTACATGAAATTGATAAACAAGCCTTATGAGTAATCGTTTTATGTTTCAGAACTGCATAAATTTCGATAAAATAAGGAAAATGCGATTGATCGCTTTGTTTTTTGAGAACTGTATGGAATTGATAAACAAGCAGCAATGTGATCGATCGTCTTATGTTTCACGATTGTATGAAATTCAGAAACAAATAACACATGAGTGATCTTTTTATGTTTTATACCTGCATGAATTTTAGAAACCAATGCCAACGATATTGGTCGCCTTATTTTTGGAACTTTATGAAATTGATAATGAAGTAACAATGTGACCGATTGTCTTATGTTTCGGGATTGTATGACATTGAAAAACAAATAAAACATTCGTGATCGTCTTATGTTTTAGAACTGCGCTAATTTCAGGAACCAATTAAAATGTGAGTGATCGCCTTATGTTTTAAATCTGTATGGAACTGACAAAAAGCAAACAATGTGATCGATCGTCTTATGTTTCACGATTGTATAAAATTCAGAAACGAATAATACATGAATGATTGTTTTATGTTTTAGAACTGCATGAATTTTAGAAACCAATGACAATCTGTTCGAAGCTTTTTTGTTTCACAACTGTATAAAATTGAAAACCGAATGAAATGTGAGTGATCGGCTTATGTTTTAGATCACCTTATGTTTTCAAACTGTATGGAATTCATAAAAAAGCAACAATGGGATCGATCGTCTTATATTTTACGAGTGTATGAAGTTCAGAAACGAATGAAATGTGAATGATCGTCTTATGTTTTGTAAATGAATCAATTTTAGAAGAAAATGAAAATATGATTGATCGCCTTATGCTTTAGAATCGTATGAAGTTCATAAAAAAGTACAAATGTGATTGACCGTCTTAAGTTTCACGAATGTATAAAATTCAGAAACGAATGAAATGTGAGTGATCGTCATATGTTTTAGAACCGCATAAATTTCGAAAAAATGTGATTGATCGTCTTTTTCAGTTTAATTAAAATGTTTTCGATTAAAAATTAAAATATTCTTTGTTGAATCTAATTACATTTTTACTTAAAAATTCTTTTTATTTTTAAATCGATTCCTTGGTTTAAAAAGTTGATATACATTTTGAAAAATGCAGTTTTCTTGTAGTTTCAAATTTACAATATCATTTAAATATTTAACTATTTTGTTGTAACTGAACTTTTTTGTTGAAAATTGAGGTATTTTCGGCGTGAAAATTAAATTTTTTCGTAAAAAAATCGTCTCTTTGGCTTCAAAATTCAATAAATTTGTCGATAATTAATACTTTTATTAGAAAATTAAACGTTTAATTGGGAAATTTATCTTTTTATTGAAAATACATTTCTTTGGTTGAGAATTTAAATACTAGGTTGAAAACTTCTCGAAATATTAAAATCTTAAATAAAAATTTCAGTATCTTGATAGAAATTGATGTTTCTTGCAATAAAGTTAAACTTATTAGTAAATATTTTATTTTAAGTTTTTTCTTTTTTGTCCTAAAAAAATGGTTTGTTTGAAAATCCAACTATGTGAAAATTAATTGGTTTAGGCTAATAATTAAATTTTTGACAACAAAATTAATATTTTTGTGTTAAATATCTACTGTTTTGTAGCAAATTCATATTTTCAGCTAAAAAATTAAGTAATTTAGTAGCAAAATTAAACTATTTAGTCGAAATTTAAACTGCTTTATTAAAAATTTATTCCATTTTTTAGTAAAAGATTAATAATTTTCAACATTTTGTTAAAAAGTGAAATGCTTTGTTAAAAACTCATTTTTTGTTGTTGTTAAAAATTACATTTTGAAATTGAAAATTCATACTTTTGGCTTGAAAATGCAACTGATAAGTAGAAATTCCTTATTTTAATACATGAAAATTAAACAATTTTATTGTAAATTTAACAGTTTGTTTGAAAATTTAACCATTTTGTTAAAAGTTGAACTATTTTGATAAAAATCCATTTTTTAGTTAGAGATTCATCATTTTAGTTCAAAGTTAATTTCTTAGTTTGAAAAATTATTTGGTTAACAATTCATATATTTTGTTTGAAGATTATCTTTTTTAATAGAAAATTAATCAGCTTGGTTGAAAATTGATGAATTTTATGGAAAGCTTCTGTATTTTTTTTTAAATCGTCTATTTTGGTAAAATATTTTTCATTAAAAATGCAACTATTTGGTTAAAAACTAATCTGTTTTAGTTGAGAATTAAACTTTTCTAGATAAAAGTTAAACTGCTTTTTTAACAATTCATTTTTTTGAAGATTCGTAATCCTAGATGAAAATTCATCTCTGGTTTACAATTCCTATATTTTTCCGTTGAAAATTAGGTTTAAAATTAGGAAATTGGTTGAAAATTAATTGTTAAATTGTCCTATATAATATTTTTTGAATTAATTTTGGCTTTACCAAACTTAAGTGAATTCAGAAAAAAAATTATTCGGAAAAAATTTAATGAAATAAAGTTGAAATGGTTCAAAATTTACTGACCCTAATGAAGGAAAGAACAGGTTTCTAAATTTTCGAAAAAAGTTGGTAGAATTTTATTTAAAAAAAAAATTGTTGCAGAAATTAAGTTATTAGTCTAAATATGAAAGCTCAATTCGTAACCCTTGTTAGTGGAAAAAACCCCATTTCCGTTTAGGGTCGTGCGACCCTACTTTGTTATGGACATTATTCAAAGCCCCTTAAAAATACGTAAGGGTCATTCATGTTTCGATTTTTTTCTCTACTGTGCAAGATTATCAGAACAAGGCTGGATAATAGCTTCCCGAGATTAATGTCTTTAATTTTCTTTTGAATTAATTTTTTTCAGACTTAATTATAAAATTTATTTTTCACCTGCAGATTGTAAATTTTCTTTTTTTTGCAGTTTGTTAGTTGAATATTTTTTTGAGAATGTGTATTAGAATTACGTGACATCGGCAAGACAGCAAGAGGAGGAAGAAAAGAAGAGAATGAAGAAGACGAGAAGGAAAGACGAAATTTATCGTTAAAAAGAAAAGGGGGCCACGGATATAAATCTCGGGTATTATAATGGGATCTGTCTATTATTAAAGAATGAGTGATTTAGGGGAGGGGTGGAGCTCAGCCGTACTTCGGCCTCTTCGAAGTGGGTGGGGAAGAAAGGATCGTGAATTTGATCGTCAATTCAAACGAATGTGTGGGTACGTGTGTGATTTTTGAACTGCCAGATAAGATGATATAATTTCAAAATTTATCGCTCAAAAATTCGAGGAGTTTATTTTTAAGGTGTAATTTATAGATCTCAGAAATAGAGATTGGTATTTAAAATCCTGGAATAGAAGGGGAAAATGAATATTCAATTTTTGAGAATGAATAATAAATTTTAGTGTTCTTTCGATTAAGAAAATTAAATAATTCATCAGAATGTACAGTTGGGTGATGCTTCGATTGGCGTAGAATTTTCAGCGAAAAAATATTTTAATAGTAGAGCAGCGAGGTTCTGAATAAAAATTTCAGTACGAATAATGAAACAGTGTCAAAGTATCTGATTGCCCAAAAATAAAATAATTTATATTTTAAGTGCTTAAAGCAATGGTGTCATATTACATTGAAAATGGTCAATTCTGGTGACGTTATCGTGGTTCAAAGAATAGTTCAAATTCATACGAAATATGAGACCTTTGTCACACGATGCAGCGCGCATTAAAGGGAACCGTGATTTATGGAGATAGTAACAGATCTTGGCAATTTTATATGTAATATGACACCATTTCCATAAGCATGTAATATATCAATCATATCAATTTCGGGGTAGTAGAAATGTAGGGTGGTTTATAGATACAAATTTCCGTACTATAGTGAAACTGCGGGTACAGGTTTGTGAGTTTGATGCCGCTCCTTGTGAGGACACTTGAATCAGAGTATCGAAGTATCCGATTCTCAATATCGATATTGAGAATTAATACTTGAATCGGTGAATTAAACTTTTTCTCCCAAGAGTTTTTAACCACAGAATAATATAATTGATATATTAAATGCTTTTTGAGATGGTG
Source organism: Acraspis erinacei (assembly GCA_035041075.1). Taxonomy (NCBI): domain Eukaryota; kingdom Metazoa; phylum Arthropoda; class Insecta; order Hymenoptera; family Cynipidae; genus Acraspis; species Acraspis erinacei. The sequence goes on along the minus strand of JAWWLR010000148.1, from coordinate 18,979,760 downwards.
TCATATTACAATGAAAATGGCAAATTCTGATGACGTCATTGAACTTCCATTTATTGTTGAACTTTATGTGAAATATGATACCTCTGAAGCATGGTGTCATCAGTGAGTCATTGTGATGGTATAGATCTTGGCATTTATTAATGTAATATGACACCATTTCTATAAGCATGTAATATATGAATTATATTATTTTGGGGGTACTAGTAGGGAAGGGGAAGTGTTCTGGATACAAATTTCCGTACGAATAATGAACATGCGGTTAGAGCATAAAAAGCTGTGAGCTTGATGCCGCTCCTTGCGATGAGTCATAAATCAGAGTATCGAAGTATCCGATTCTCAATATCGATATTGAAAATCAATACTTAAATCCGCGAATTAAACATTTTTACAAAAAATGTGAAATAGGATCAAATATCTGACTTTAGATTATCTATCATATTTTAGGAATTGAAATTTTTGCCCGCCCTATAATATAATTTATACATAAAATGCTTATCGCAATTGTGTCATATTACATTAACAAGTGTAAAGTTTGATGACGTCATTGTAGGTCCAGGAATTTTTTAAATGTGTATGAAATATAAGACATCTGATGCATGACGTCATCAGTGAGTGATTGTGATGGTAACGGATCATGACAATTATAAATGTAATATGATACCATTGTGCTAGAAATGTAATATATAAATTTTTAAGCTCAGATATGAATTTAAAAATATACTTTTTTATTTATCCTGGTTAAATATTTTATTTTTATTTAGGTGGCAGACAAAATGAAGAGCTATATTGTTTGGATGCATGTCTTAATGTCTTAATTCTTGAAATTTCTGAAATTCTCCCTAAAATTCTCTGAATTCCTTGAAATTTTTTAATTTCTTTAATGTCCTCGATATTCGGATTCCTTAATTATTCTGAATTCCTACAAAACCCTGAATTCTTTGAATTATATTAAATATTAGAATTCTCGGGATTTCCAGAATTCATTGAAAATACTGTATTGTTTGAATTCTCTAAATGTTCTAAAATTTTCAAAATTCTCTACATTTCTTGAAATTCTTGAATTCCTTGAATATTCAGAATTTCATTAATTTTTCAATTTCCTGAATTTCTTGAAGCTTCTGAATTTTTGTAAATCTCTTCATTCCTATAGTTTCATAAAATGCTGGAATATTCTGAATTCCTTCCACTCTTTGAATATTCTGAATACATGGAATTCTTTAAATATTTTAAATTGCCGAAATTCTATTAATATTTTTCAAAAAATAATAATAATAAGCCATGATTTATTAACATTTAAATATTTTTGTAAAATTCGTAAGAAGTAACAGTTAGGAAAAAATAATTATAATAATAATAATTGTCGAAATAATTCTCTTTTTTAAGTTTGAAACTTTGCATGAAGAAGTTTCTTTTCTGTATAGATAAAGAGGAAAATAAAGATGAATTATTCTGAAAACCTACAAAACCCTTAATTTATTAAATTATTCTAAATCTTGGAATTCTCTGAATTCTCAGAATTGACTGAAAGTCTGAATTCCTGAAATTTCTGAAATTCTCCCTAAAATTCTCTGAATTCCTTGAAGTGTTGAATTTCTTTACTGTCCTCGATATTCGGATTCCTTAATTATTCTGAATTCTTACAAAACCCTGAATTCTTTGAATTATCTTAAATATTAGAATTCTCCGGATTCCCAGAATTCATTACAAATCCTGTATTCTTTGGATTCTCTAAACTTCTGGAAATTCTTGAATTCCTGGAATATTCCGAATTTCAGTAATTTCTAAATTTCTTGAAGCTTCTGAATTTTTGTAAATCTCTTAATTCCTATAGTTTCATGAAATGCTGGAATATTCTGAATTCCTCCCATTCTTTGAATATTCTGAATACCTGGAATTCTCTAAATATTTTAAATTCCCGAAATTCTATTAATATTTATCAAACAAAATAATAAGTAAAATGTATTAACATTTAAATATTTTTAAAAAATTGGTAAGAAGTAACAATAAGGAAAAAATAATTACAATAAAAATCCTAAAAAAGGCTGAATGTACTCAATTATTCTAAATCTTGGAATTCTCAGAATTGACTGAAAATCTGAATTACTGAAATTTCTGAAATTCTCCCAAAAATTCTCTGAATTCCTTGAAATACTTTAATTTCTTTAATATCCTGGATATTCGGATTCCTTTATTATTCTAAATTCCGACAAAACCCTGTATTAATTGGATTATCATAAGTATTAGAATTCTCTGAATTTCCAGAACTCATTGGAAATCTTGTATTCTTTGAATTCTCTAAATATTCTAAAATTTTTAAAATTCTCTAGATTTCTTGAATTCCTGGAATATTTCGATTTCCTTGAATGCCTGAATTTCCTGACTTTCGTTAAGTTTCTGAATTTTTGGAAATCTCTTAATTCCTATAGTTTCATGAAATGCTGGAATAATCGGAATTCCTCCCATTCTTCGAATATTTTGAATACGTGGAATTCTCTAAATATTTTAAATTCCTGGAATTCTCTAAATATTTTAAATTCCCGAAATTCTATTAATATTTGTCCAAAAAAATAAGCCATGATTTATTAAGATTTAAATATTATTGAAATAATTCTCTTCTTTAAGTTTCAAACTTTTGTAATAAAGAAGTTTCTTTTTCTGTGGAGATAAAGAAAAAAATAAAGATTAATAATTATTCTGAACCCCTACTTTACGCTGAATTTATTCAATTATTCTAAACCTTGGAATTCCCAGAATTGACTGAAAATCTGAAAATCTGAATTACTGAAATTTCTGAAATTCTCCCTAAAATTCTCTGAATTCCTTGAAATGCTTGAATTTCTTTAATATCCTGGATATTCGGATTCCTTTATTACTATAAATTCCGACAAAACCCTGTATTCATTGAATTATCATAAACATTAGAATTCTCTGAATTCCCAGAAATCACTGAAAATTCTGTATTCTTTGAATTATTTAAATATTCTCAAAGTTTCAAAATTCTCTAAATTTCTTGAAATTCTTGAATTCCTGGAATATTTTGAATTCCTGGAATATCTGAATTTCCTGAATTTCTTGAAGTTCTTGAAATTTCTGAATTT
>JAWWLR010000148.1:18944302-18957583 GCA_035041075.1 Acraspis erinacei | reverse complement strand
TGAATTTCTTAAATTTCTTGAATTCGTTAATTTCATTAAATGCCATGAATTCTTTAAATTCCTTGAAATCCTTGAAGTCGATATACTTCTGGAGTTCTTTTCATTCCTTAAATTCATCGAATTTCTGGAATTCGTTGAATTTCTTGACTTCCTTGAATTCATCGAATCCTTCACTTGTTTAAATTCCTTCTATTCGTTAAATCCTTGATTTCTTTGAATTTAATGAATTTTTGAATTTCTTAAATTTCTTGAATTAGTTAATTTCATTGAATACCATGAATTTTTTAAATTCCTTGAAATCCTTGAAGTCGATAAATTCCTTGAGCTCTTTAAATTCCTTTGAATTCATCGAATTTCTTGAATTCGTTGAATTTTTTGAATTCCATGAATTCGTCGAATTCCTTGAATTCCATAGATATCTTCAAGTCGTTGAATTCCTTGAATTTCTTAAATTCCTCAGTTTCGCTGAATTCTTTCTTTGAATTCCTTGATTTCGTTAACCGTATGATTTATTTGAATTCCAAGAATTTTTTGAATTTGTTGAATTCCTTGAATTCCTTGAATTCGTTTAATTCCTTGAATTCAAAGAATTTATGGAATTCGATAGTTTTCTGAAAGTCGTTGAATTCATTGAATCCTTGGTTTCTTTGAATTCCTTGAATTCTGTGAATATCATGAATTCTTTGAATTCCTTAATTTCTTGATTTCGATAAATTCCTTGAATTATTTGAATTCCCTGAATTATTTGAATTCCTTGAATTCCATGAATTCCTTGAAATCCTTCAATTAGTTAAATTCCTTGCATTCGTTGAATTTGTCGAATCTTTCATTTCTTTAAATTCCTTGTATTCGTCAAATCCTTGATTTCTTTGAATTTTTTGAATTTCTTAAATTTCTTGAATTCGTTAATTTCATTGCATGCCATGAATTCTTTAAATTCCTTGAAATCCTTGAAGTCGATAAATTTCTTGAGTTCTTTGCATTCCTTAAATTCATCGAATTTCTTGAATTCGTTGAATTTCTTGAATTCGTGAAATTCCTTGAATTCACTGAATCTCTTAAATTCGTTGAATTCCTTCAATTCCATAAATATCTTGAAATCGTTGAATTCCTGGAATTTTTTGAATCCTTGACTGATTTGAATTCCTTGAACTCGACGAATGCCATGAATTCTTAGCATTTCTTAAATTCCCTAAATTCTTTAAATTAACTGAATCCTTTCAATCTCCGAAATCCTTAATTGTCTTAAAAATCCTGAAATCGTGACATATGCTGCATTTCTTGAATTCCTAGAATTCTTAGAAATCCCTAAATTCGTAAAAAACCTATGAATTCATAAAAAAATCTCTGAATATCTTAAATGATGTGAATTCCTAAGAATTGATCAATTCCTCAATTTATCTGAAATGCTTGATTTCCCTAATTTTCCTGAATTTATGGAATATGTAGAATTCCTGGAATTTTCTCTATTTTCTGAACTACTCGAATTCCTTGAATTCCCTAGATGATCTGAAATCCTTGCAGTTCTCATAATTTCCTGACGTCCTTGAATATTCTCAATATCCTCAATTCCTGAATTCCTGAAAATCTCTAAATTCACTGAAGTCCTCTAATATTCTAAATTCTCTGAAGTCCTTCAGTTCTTCAAATTCTTGTAAATTCATATGAAATTTTAAAGTTATTTATAAGTCCTTCGAATTTAGGAAATTCATGACCTTAGGGAATTTGGATAAATGAGGAAATTATACGAATTTGAGGATTTTAAATTATTCAAAGATTGCAGGGAATTCCAAGGATTTCAAAAGAAAGCAAGGAATTCCGGTAATTTAGACGAATTCAATTTTAGGGAAATTAAAAGAATTAATAAGGATTTAGAAGAGGGTAAACACATTTCAAGAACTTCAAAACAGTGATAAAGAATAAGGAATGTGAAGAACTCAAAAGAATGCAAAGGAACTAAATGCGTTTTCGAACGACCAACCCCAGACTCGTAGTTTTAGTCTTACGTTCCGAGAAAGATTTTTTTTTAAACCTCAAGGTATCCTATCTTTTAGAAATATTTATTTTTAAATTTTCTGTAGAAGGTATTACAGAAAGTTCGACAATACTCTTTCGAAATTTGTTTAATTCTCATTTTTCGGAAATCGAAGGTTGCGGTTTTACAATTCTTTCGCATGGCTCTGAAAATAACTGAGCTCAATGAACTGAAAGAGTGACGAAACACAATGACGCTAAACGGTACCTTTTTATTAATTCGCGTGACTACGAATATAAACTTGAGAAGGACCCAACCACAATTGAGTCATAAGCATCGCTCGAAAATGACACAGACGTTTTTGCTGTCTCGAGACCAGTTATCCACTGTGTACTAAGTGTGCGTGTCTAACATGACATCTTACACTATGAATGTGTACGGGTTGATGCCACCTTAACCTAAAACAGTATTGCTAAAAAAAGAATCACCTGACATCCGCTGATCAATAATGATACTGAACGTAAACCATACCAAAACACTATAAACTCCAGCAGAAGATTTAATATCTGATCCCGAACAAGAATAGAGGACACAGAGTGGATAGCGGATAAAAGATAAAATCCTATCACCGTAAAGCGACAAATTCTTGACCAGTTTGATCAATATTGATAAAGGACATCGAGACAGCTTTCGGAAGTAATCGGCGGTGATGAAGTTTCCGGTAACAATTTGATGGGAGACACAATCCTTCTGGAGGTAGCTGATCATCCGTTGGTAGCTACTTAGCAATAATGACACCAAACATACATCATACTCCAAAAATATAAACTCGCAGGTGTAAGATTAAATCTCTGATCCTCAAAAAGAATAGATGATGCAGACTGGATAACGGATAAAAGATCAATCGCTATCATCGAAAAAAGGCCAATTCTTGACCAGTTTAATCGAGATTGGTAAAGGGAACCCAGACAGCTTCCGGAAGTAATCGTTGGCGGTGATGAAGTTTCCGGTAGCAGTTTGATAGGAGAGAATCGTTCTGGAGGCAGCTGATGGTCCGTTGGTTGGTGGATGTCGCTGTCGCATAAATCACGCCGATATCGTCTGGTGCGGTAGCGGTGGCGGCGGGCTCGCTCATCACACAGTTCTTGTCGCGCCTTCGCGCCTTAATAATGCTCGGCGTCTATCCCGCGCCATACTTGCCCTCCCTTTGGTGAACCACCCACCCCCGGCACCCCATCACCTCTGGTCGTCGGGAGGCGCTCGGCCTCGCTACAAATCCTGATTATACTCGCTGCAAGTGACGTTATACCGTATAGGGGTGCGATGGCGGGTTGAAGTCTGGTTTTTGTTACCCTCCTCCGCCTGGAACTACCGTCGCCTCCACCTTCGCGATACCAGCACACAGACAGCAGTTCCACCACCTTCGAACTTGCTATCTGTCTGCACTGCTATGAGATCTCCTGTTAATGAAAAAAGAGGTGGGAACAGAACAAGAAATTGTGATTAGAAATAAGGTTTTGTGATTCATTTCCTCTGGATGCAATATTCCGTTTTCAGTGTAATATCGTTCTTCTGTTTTCCCTGGGAACCTATTAATTGAGGTTGGATCATACGGCCAAACTCTGATCTACATTTTTGTACAGTTTTATTTTTAAGGGTCAGTAAAATTCACCACTGATCATAATTTTTAGGGTATTCGTAGCCATGGGCAGGAACTCTTATAGTTTTGGTTGGATGTCTAATGTCTATCGTTGATATTTTTTCTTTGTCATGTGAAGTAAAGGAAGGGAAAGAAGGAACGGGTAAGGGTAGTAGAGGACAGAAAGTGAAGAAAGTTAAGGGTGATAGGGAGGGGAAGTATGATGAGAGGAAGTACGTTAAATTGGAGTTAAGAAAGTATGGATAGGATAGAAAAGTGAGGTGGTTGGATTATGGAAGGTCAGTATTCTGAAGGGTGGAACTATGGGAGGGGATTTGGAAAAAAGGGCGGTAGTAGACATGTAGAGTGGGATTTGAAAAGAAGAGGGCTATGAGGGAAGTGATAGTAGGCCGATGGGATTAGGAAGTGAGGCATTATTGACTATTGAAGAAAAGACTAGAAAGGAGGAGAGGTAGCGAAGATGATTGGGAGTAGGTAAACGGAGTGGAATGAAAGATAAATGAGGAGAAAAAGTGAAAGGGAGAATAAATATAGGCAAGTAAGGCGAATGTGAATTAAATAGAGAGGAGTAAGCTAGAGAAGGGAAGCCGAGATAAATGGTAGAAACTTACCTGTAAGAAGAAGTATTAGAAGAGAATAGATAGGTTCAGCAGACGGGAATTGGAAGCAGAGGGAAGTAGGACGTAGCACGAGGAAGTGCAGTCAAGAAAGTACGTCTGATAATGGAAAAGTAGGGGGTTGCAAATATGGAAGGTAAGTATTCTGAAGGGGGAAGTATGGCCGGGGATTCAGAAAAAACTGATATTAGAGATGTAGAGTGGGATTCGGAAGGAAGAGGGATAGTAGGGGAGAGGAATGCAGGTAGGAAGAGGGGACTAGGATGTGAGAAATTATGATAGTTAAGGAGAAGAGGACAGATGAGTAGAAATAGCGAAGAGAAGCAGAATTAGGGAAGCGGATTGGAATGGAGGATGAGTTAGGAGATAGTATAAAGGGAAAATAAATATAGAGAAGTGAGAGAAATTTGAATGAAGGGGAGGGGAAATGGTTATGGAACGTAAAGGGGGATAAGTGGTACTGACGGATGGGAAGAAGTATTAGAAGAGAATAGGTAGGTAAAGTAGACGGGAATGTGAAGAAGAGGAAAGCAAGCATTAGCACGGGGAATTGGAGTTAAGAAAGTATGGACGGGATGGAAAAGCAGGGGTGGGGTATTTGGAAAGAAGGTTGGTAGTAGAGATATAAAGTGGGATTAAGAATCAAGAGGGATAGTAGGGGAGAGGAGTGGAAGTAGGAAGAAGGGACTAGGATGTGAGGCAGTATAACTGTTGAGGAAAAGAGGAGCGAGGAGCAGCAACAGCGAAGAGGAGTGGGAGCAGGTGAACGGAGTGGAATAAAGGATAAGTGGATAACTAAAGATAAATATAATAGTGGATAAGTAATAGAGAAAAATAGGAGCGAAAAGTAATAATAGCGACGTAGAGGATAAGTGACGTATAGAGGATAAGTGAGGTGAAAGTGTGAAAGAAGGAATAAATATATAGAAGTGAAGGGGGATATTTGTTAGTTGCGGATGGGAAGAAGCATTAGAAGAGAGTAGGTAGTTTAAGTAGAAGGGAATGGGAAGTATAGGAGAGTAGGGTGTAAATAAGTGGTAAGGAGAGAAATAAATATTAGGGAGGTACGATTGGGGATGGGATAAATGGGAGGGTAGTAGAGTGGGTAAATAGGGAATAGGAAGTAAGGTACGATACAGTAAGAGTGGGGAGTGAGAGCAGGGGAGAGAAATGAAAGTAAAGAAGGGAAAAGAAGTGAACAAGGAGATTGCAAGGAAACTTATGTAGAGGGAAGTGAGTGGAAGGTGAATTAAAGAGAGAGGAATTAGGGGAGGCTATGAAAGGGCAAGGTGGAAAAGCGAGGTGAACTAGAGATTGAGTAGTAGGGATGGGGTGGGGAAAATAGAGAAATTATAAAAGCGTACTTGAAATAAAAGGAAGGTGGGATTGGAGGGGAGAATAAGTTTAATGGGGGAATGAAAGGGAAGATAAGTATAAGAAAAGTGAGGGTAAGGTGAATTAATGAATGAAAAATTTGGCTAGAGAAGTAAGGAAAAGTAGGGGAGGGTAATGTGAGTGAATTTGAGGAGGCTGAGGGATGGGATAGGCTAGGACGAAATACTTTGATTCACAAACCCTCGAGTAAATTTTTATTTTCAACTCTTCTTCTTCTTCTTTCACAATCTGAATCTAAAATATCCTTTTCCCTTATGTTGCATTTTCAAATCTAACACATTATATTTGCTGTGACTTAATATAAATTACAAAGTAATTAATTAGGCTCGGGTTTAATTAGAAAAAAAGTGGAGAATCTAATAAAAAGATTTAAAGTTGAAGAGAGTATAATACTGCTGCAACTCAAATCCTTGTTAAAAGATAATCAAGATCAGCCACAAAGCTGTAAATTCTATGTTCATTCAAAGTGAAATACTGTCCGGTCTGAAAATTCCTGTACGTGCCTTACAAGGGAGATTTTTTTGTCCTGAACCAGGCAACATCATCCGCAGAGTCCAAACGATCGCTCGATCCTCTCGTCTTTGCTGAGCCGACTGACGGCATGGACCACGTAAATCAATTTTCAATTACGGCTTTATTAGAAAGAGCAGACGCAGAGGAGGGCGATTACTTTATAGATTTTCCCCTCTGCTATGCATAAATGTCTTCTAAAATAAATAATGACGAAGTAGGAAACAAAAAACAAAATTACAATAAAAATTAGAGCTTAAAAAACTGGGTTTCAACCATCCCATTTGTGGGATAGCATACTATTAGGGCTTAACCCACATTTTCAAAATATTTAAAAGGATCTTTAAGTCTGCAGAAATCAAAAATATTATAAGGTTCCAAGGAAATGCAGAGGAAAATATTTCTTTTTCGCTTGAGTTGCACGTCTTTTCAATTTTGAAAGGCGATAAATTTAAAATTTAGACGATGATAAATCATCCAGTTTAAAAATTTTGAAAACAGTCATACATTTTTTCGTTTGTAGGGAATTTTTTTCGTCTGAAGGTAACATTTTTTCAATTTTGGATGGCAATAAAAAATAAAATTTTCAATACAAGAAAAAAATAAAACAAAGGGAGAGAGAAAATTTACTCTCTAGCTCTTCAGTTTCTGAATCGATCCAAGAAGGGTTTGAGTAACAAAATATGATAGTGATAAAAAATCCCATTCTCACTTGAACAAGAATATAATAATATATTTTCTAGCTTCTAAAATTCCCAATCGCAACAAATAATATTTTATTAAAAAATATTTTTATGTGGCAAGAAAGTCGCTGAAGAATTATTTTGCCCGAGTTACACGTATTTCGAAATTTGAAAGGTGATAAAAAATTCCATTCTTAATTTAAAAAAATGGAGAATTATATTTCTAGTTACTGATTTGCTGAATCGATACGAAGACAGTTTAATTCTAAAATATTGTTTACCTTAAAAAAAATGGAGGGGATTTTTTTGTGTCGTTAGTGGTGCAAGTTTTTTTTTAACTTAAGACGGTAATCAAAATTAAATTTTGAATTTCAAAAATGAGAATTCAATTTAGAGTTTGCTGAATCGATACAAGACAAGGTTAACAAACGATATTATTAGGTTTCAAAATAGTTGGCGGGATTTTTTTCGTTTAAGGGGCGCGTTTTTTAAATTTTGACGGTTATAAATAATCAAATTTAAATAAAAACAAGAATTTTTTCCTTCGTTGCTGAACCGATAAAAAATATTCAATTAAGAAATATATTAAGCATACAAGAAAATGGAAGTAGATTTTTTTCCTTTTAAAAGCACGTTTTCTCAAATTTGAACCATGATAAAAAAACCAATTTAAAAAAGGCGAGAATTCAATTTAAGGTTGCTGAATCGATACAGAAAATAGTTTGTTTAAAAAATATTATTAAATTTCGAGGAGAATGAGGGCAAATTTTTTTCTTTTCGTTGAGCAATTTTTTTAAGGCGATACAAAAATTTTAAGTCGAAGAAAGTGCGAATTTATTTTTGAGCTAACGAGCCGTTAAATTGATAGAAAAATAATTTAAATAAATAAATTTAGAAGGTTTCTAGAAAGTTAAGGGATAATTTTTGTTTAACTCGATAGCTTTTTTCTACTTTGGACATTTATGAAAATTAACCCTAATTAGCCACTCGGGGTGAAATCAACCCCCAAAAATTTGTGAGCTCGTCGACGAGTCTTCCTTTAAAAAAATTTTAACAATTAATTTGCTTGTAAAACTGAAAGATCATTGTTTTTGCAATCCTTAAATATTACCTAGCAGTTCTTATAGATTTTTGAGACTCATGAGAAGGGTGAAATTCCCCTAGTGTGACTATTATGCGATTCTACTAAAGTGTGACTGATTAGGGTTTACATTTTTAAATAAAAAAAAAAGAATTCATGTTCTCGCTTTTGAGCTTCTGAATCAATACAAAAAAGTTTGACCAAAAAATATTATTAGGTTTCACGAAAATGAAGCGGAATGTTTTTTTCCTAGAGTCCTAGGCTATTCAGTTAGTGAATCAATTAAAAATTAAAAATTTAAATTTGATTATGTTTCGATAAAATGGACGGACAAGTTTATTTTCGCTCGATAAAGTTTTTTCAATTTTGGATGGCGATGAAGAATGAAATTTTTAATTATGAAAGAAAGTGAGAGCCAACTGTCTATATATTGAGTTGATGAATCAATAACAAGATTTTTTAATCAATTGAAGGAATTTACGGAATTCCTGAAATTCATAGAAATCCCGGAATTCGCTGAAGTCACGGAATTTACTAGATTTGCGGGAATCACGAAATTAATTGAACTGATAGAATTCACGGAATTTTCGAAATTCACGGAATTCATGGAATTTACGGAATTCACGGAATAAGCTTAATTTATGGAGTTCAAGGAATATATGGAATTCAAGGAATTCGTGGGATTGACTATAATGACGGAATTTTCGGAATTCAAGAATTCACAGATTTCATGTGACGACCAGAATTCATGCAATTCGCGGAATTCAAAGAATTCAGGAAAATAACGGAATTCGCAGAATTCATGGAAATGAAGGATTTCACGAAGTTTATGGAATTTGTTAAATTTACGGAATTCATAGACTTCATGAAATTTGCGAAATTTATGGAATTGAACGAATTGAAGGAATTTACGGAATTCAAGGAATTGAAGGAGTTCGAGGAATTCACGGAATTCTAGGAATTCCCGTTCTAGCTTTTGAGCATCTAAGTGGATACAAAAAAAAGTTTGATCCAACAATATTATCCGGTTCTAACAAAAAGAAGCGGCATTTTTTTGGCTAGACAATTCAGTTAGTGAAACTATAAACAAATTTTAATTAAAAATTTCGTTATGTATCAATAAAACTGAAGGACAAGTTTATTTTCGCTCGATAAAGTTTTTTTTTAACTTTGGAGGGTGCTAAAAATCGAGTTTTGAATTAAAAAAGAAAGTGAGAACCAACTCTCTATCTATGGAGTTGCTTAATAAATAAGTAAATTGTTTCAACAATCAAAAAAATTGACGGAATTCTTGAAATTCGCAGAAGTCACGGAATTCGCAGAATTCATGGAATTCAAGGAACTCACGAGATTGATGGATTTCACGAAATTTATGGAATTATTGGAATTTATGGAATTTATGGAATTGACGGAATTGATGAAATTCAAGGAATTGATAGAATTCAAGGAATTCATTGAAATCACGGAATACACTAAATTTTCGGAAATCACGGAATTCATCAAATTTATAGAATTCACGGAATTTACGAAATTGATGGAATTCAAGGAATAAGCTTAATTTATGGAGTTCGCGGAATTCATGGAATTCAAGGAAATCTCGGAATTTACTGTAATAACAGAATTTACGGAATTCATAGAATTCAAGAATTCCTGCAATTAATGTAGTTCCCGGAAACTGCAGAATTAATAGAAATGAAGGAATTCACGAAATTTATGGAATTACTTGAATTCGCGGAATCCCTGGAATTCAAGGCATTCATGAAATTCAAGGAATTCACAGAATTAAATGAATTCACGAAATCCAAGGAAATCAAGGATTTCACGGAATTTCATAATCGGAATTTCATTTCACGGAAAAAGAGTATAAAGAAACAATATTATCGGGTTCCAAGAAAATGAATCGGAATGTTTTTCCATAAACTATTCAGCTAATGAATCAATAATAAAATTTAATTGCAAATTTGATAATGATTTGATAAAATGAATGGAGAAGTTTATTTGCGCTGAATAAATTTTTTTCAATTTTGGGCGGTGCTAAAAAAATCAAATTTTCAATTAAAAAAGAAAGTGAGAACCAACTGTCTATCTATTGAGTTTCTGAATCAATAACAAAATTTCTTAACCAATTTAAGGAATGTACGTAATTATTGAAATTAATGGAAGTCACAGAATTTGCAGAATTCATGGAATTCAAGGAACTCACGAAATTGATGGATTTCACGGAATTTACGGAAATCATGGAATTCACGAAATTGATGAAATTCAAGGAATTCAAAGAATTTAAGGAAGTCACTGAAAAGACGGAATTCACTGAATTTTCGAGAATTACTGAATTCACAGAATTTACGAAATTTACACAGAATTAAAGAATTCACGCAATTCCTGTAACGCCCGGAATTCGTGCAATTCGCGAATTCACGGAATTTAAGGAAATACCGGAATTCGCAGAATTCATGGAACTGAATGAATTCACGAAATTTATGGAATTACTTGAATTCACGGAATCAATGGAATTCAAGAAATTCACAGAATTAAAGTAATTCACGGAATTCAAGGAATTCAAGGATTTCACGGAATTCGAGGAATTCACATTCTAGCTTTTAAGTTTCTGAATGGATAAAAAAGCGTATAAATAAACAATATTATCGGGTTCCAAGAAAATAAACCGGAATGTTTTACATAAACTATTCAGCTAATGAATCAATAATAAAATTTAATCGCAAATTTTATTATGATTCCATAAAATTAATGGAGAAGTTTATTTTTGCTCAATACATTTTTTTCAATTTTGGGCGGTGCTAAAAAAATCAAATTTTCAATTAAAAAAGAAAGTGAGAACCAACTGTCTATGTATTGAGTTTCTGAATCAATATCAAAATTTCTTAACCAATTTAAGGAATGTACGTAATTATTGAATTTAATGGAAGTCACAGAATGTGCAGAATTCATGGAATTCAAGGAACTCACGAAATTGATGGATTTCACGGAATTTACGGAAATCATGGAATTCACGGAATTGATGAAATTCAAGGAATTCACTGGATTTGCGGGAATCACTGAATTCACGGAATTCACGGAATTTACGAAATTCAGACAGAATTCAAGAATTCAAACAATTCACGCAATTCCTGTAACGCCCGGAATTCGTGCAATACGTGGATTCACGGAATTTAAAGAAATACCGGAATTCGCAGAATTCATGGAACTGAATGAATTCACGAAATTTATGAAATTAATTCAATTCACGGATTTCATGGAATTAATAAAATTCGCGGAATTCATGGAATTGAAGGAATTCAATGAATTCACATAATTAAAGGAATTGAAGTAGTTCAAGGAATTTACAGAATTCGAAGAATTCACGGTCTAGCTTTTGATCTTCTGAATGCATACAAAAATGTTTCACCGAACAATATTATCAGATTCCAAGAAAACAAAGCAGAATTTTTCTCGCTAAAATATTTTTTGCGCCCGATAAAGTTTTTTCAACTGTGGACGGTGCTAAAAAATCAAGTTTTCAAGGGAAAAAGAAAGTGAGAACCAACTGGCTATCCAATAAGTTCCTGAATCAATAAAAAAATTGTTCAAACAAAATTATTACTTTTCTCAAAAATGGAGGGGGAGATTTTTTCCCCATAAATTAATCTCTGGGAATGAGGGTGAAGATGGTATTGGTGCGAATTACGCGGGAAGAAAGCGAATGTTAAATCTTAAAGAATACGAGTACAACGGGACCCTGAAAGGGGAAAGGAAGAAAGGATCTTAAGGGGGTGACTCGGCTGGATGGATGCCTACGTAGGTACTCTTTATTATAATGCTTCGCTACAGTCATATTTATAAATCAGCGATATAGCACGACGGACGTAGACGTAGACGTAGAGGGATGGAATTTATAGCTTTGTTCTCTTTTCTCCTGCCACAGCAACGTGACTTTCTCTTCTCGTCCGTCTATCTCGCGTCCTCTCTCTCTCTCTCTCTCTCTCTTGCACCCTCTCATTTCGTACCAACGCCACCCCTTCCGATACTCTCTTTCCTCTCACCCTTCCGCTTTCACCCTCGACGGAGAGTGCGCGAGCATACAAAACTGCCAGGTCGCTGCGTATGAGCTTAGGTCGACACATTTTCCCTCCTCCCCTTGGCAATAAATCTGCGAGTCTTTTGAGCCTGGGTGGTATCTGCGAGTCTTTGGAGCCTGGGATGGTGGGAGAAGGGTGGCAAGGCTTGAGGGGGTGAAAAGGGGATATTGGTGAAAAGGGTAAAGAGGACTCTGAGGTACTCTCGTCTCATCTCCTGGCATCCTCATCTCTCCTCTCTATCTCTCTTCTTGCGTCACGGGAATGTATATAATTAGCAGCATTGTGCTTCCTCGGACAGATTTACGGGTCGTATCGCTACCGCGCCTGCATGCATAAGCGGGTTAAATAAGTATTTATCCGACCCGTGGGGGATGAAGGTATGGCAGACCGATGCGATGGTTCCTTGCTGGTCTGGGTGATGGATTTGATTTACTCTCGAGTGCGCATTAAATCTTCACGTGCAATGGGCTCTTTGCGCAAATCACCACCCCAGCCTTGTGCTGGTAACTTGTCGCATTTAGCTGGACGGCTGAGGTAATAATCGATATAAATGTGTTCCTTTTTCATGGATCGATCCGTTTTCATTCATGTTGGTTTCATTCATAGTAATAATTATGATCCGGATGAAAATGACACATAAGTAGCAAGATGAAACTGATGGAAATGAACCTGCATTTCAACTTGTTCTTCCTCAACTGTAATCTAATTTTTTTATCCCGTGAATATCCGTAAATTTTTTGAAATTCTGCAACACTTCTGAAATACAAGCGTAAGGAAAAATTGCAATCATGGTATTGGAATTAAGAATTCGTGGAAATGAAGGAATTCAGAAAATGTACGGAACTCGCGGAATTCATGGAATTCACAGACGTCACGGAATTCGAAGAATTCATGGAATTTAAGGAACTCAAGGAATTCGAAGAATCATGACAATCACGGAGTTAGCGGAATTCATGGAATGGAAGGAATTTGAGAAAGTTAGGGCATTCGTCAAATGTATGGCATTCATGTAATTTATGGCATTCATAAAATTCACGGAATTAATAGAATTAGAGGAATTGATGGAATTGAAGGAATCCATGGAGTTCACAGAATTCATGAAATTCAAGATATCCATGGAATTAAAGGATTTCGTGGAATTCAAGGAATTTATAGAATTCGAGGAATTCATAGAATTCAAGAATTAATGGAATTCAAGATTTAATGGAGAGGACGGCCGGGCATTAACAGGGGGGAGCGCATGCACTCCCGTCTAATACAACGCTGCTGAAGGCTGGTTACCTT
>JAWWLR010000148.1:18912058-18922298 GCA_035041075.1 Acraspis erinacei | reverse complement strand
AGCTATCTTTCCACCAGTAGTAAATAAACTATTAAATGCTGATTCGAAATTTATACCCAGTTCGGCGTAGTTTTTAGTTGCAGCATTTTTGCGACTCGAAAATAAATTAGGTCATCATGAAAATGCTCATTTTTACAAATGAAATGCAACAAATTAAACAATGTGCTGTTATCCTGTTCCTGGTACTTTCAGGTCTCGCTGCCGTACAGTAGGACAGAAAAAAGTCCGTGAATAAATTGATTTTTCGAAGCCAATTATTATCCGATTAAAATCTTTTTTTCAAATGCAAGCTAATAAAATTTTGCATCGAACTGTCACGACCGATTTTTAAATTTTTGTTTATTTAATAACAAAAATGAAAGAAAACATCTTGACTTTTAAGCATACCGGTATAAAAAGAAGGCTCTGATTCAATTAAAAATGTCTAGAAAATTGAAGGCAAATACCCAAAAAAGATGTCCAAAAGCAATGCAAATGTTTAAAAATTCATTGAATTTGTTATAAATAAAGAAATGAATGAAAATCGTTTTGCGGGGATTGGTGGAGATTTTCTACTTGGTTCGCACTAAATTTGAATAATTTATGGACAAAACAAGTTTTCTAGTTGAATTAATAAAAGTTAATAAATAATTTATTACTTTAATAGCAATTTTTATAAACAAATATCCATATGAGGTATTTTTGATGGAATAAAGAAAGTTTTTTTCTATGGAATCGATTATATTTTACTTGTAAATAAAATCTATGTATCATATATGGTCATAAAATAAAATTTAATAATTGTTTAAACTACCTTAATTAACAAATACACTATTTGGCCATTTTTGGAGGTACAAACGTCATCTTTTCAATGCAATTAACTGTAAGTAACTAACTTCTAAATTTTTAAGATCCTTTTGATGACAGTGAACAATTTATTATTGTAAACAACGATTCTTTAAACAAGTTTTTATCATTCTATGTATTTATAAATAAAATACCACTTTTTCACGAAATTAGAAGCCAGTTATTTAGCAATGATTTTCTCCATGAATCGATAACATTTGATAAATTGCTTAATCAATCTTAATTAACAAATGCATTATTAGGCTATTTTTCAGCATTTAAAATTGTTCCTTATTTGCCTGCAACTATTAATAACACATTGTTGAAATTTTATTGATAGTTCGATAACGATCCACTATTTTTTTTTAATTAAAAATATAGTAAAAAAATTTTTCTCGTCATTTTTTTTTAAATATGTATATTTTTTGTTGAAAGTTCATATTTTTGGTTAAAAGTTGAACTAGTTTGTTGAAAATTATTCTTTTTCAATTGAAACTTTGACGAATTATGTAAAAGTGGAGAATTCTTTTTTGTTTAAAATTAATTTTGTAACTGAATATGTGACTTCCATTTATTTAAGATTGGTCTTTTTAGTTGAAAATTCTCCTTTTTTGGTAGGCCAGTTATTTAGCGATGATTTTTTGCTGCAAGTCGATAACCTTTGATCATTGTTTAAATAAACTTAATTAACAAATTAATTATTTGGCTTTTTTTGATCAATTAAACTTGTTTTTCGTGTGTGTGTAATCAACTGGCAATAACAGATTCGTTAACTTTTTTAATAGTTCGATAACGATCCACAATTTTTATTTTTATTAACAATTTAATTAACAGTAACGTTAAATAAAAAAGAATGTCAAGTGGTAATTAAGTTTCTGCAATAAATGATCCATTTTTACCAACTTAGGGTAAAGAATTATTGATAAATAATTTAAATTATATTCCACAAGAAAAAAAGTTTAGTGTACCAATGCTTTAGCCGAAGTTTTTTTTTACTACATTGTTAGTAAGAATAAAAATAGTGGATCATTATCGAAATATTAAAAAAAAGTTTAATCTTTTATTAACAGTTGATTACATAAAAAACAAGTTTAAATGTGGAAAAATAGATCTATAATGAATTTGTTAATTAAGCTTGGTTCAACAATTATTAAATGTTATCGAGTAATAACAAAAAAGTAATTGCTAAATAACTGGCTCTTAGTTCCATGAAAAGCAGTATTTTATTAATAAATACATAAAATTGTAAAAATTTGTTTAAACAGTTGTGCTTTAAAATAATAAATTGTTTACTGTAATTAAAATTTTCATAAAAATTTAGAAGTTAGTTATTTACAGTTAATTGCATCGAAAAACTCATGTTTGTACCTCCGCAACTAGCCAAATAGTGCATTTGTTAATTAAGTAGTTTAAACTATTGGATATATTTTTTTGGATAGTTGCTTTCAGCTTTATAGGAATTTTTTATTGAATCAAAGCATTTTCAAAAACCAGTATACTTCAAAAGTCAACATTTTCCCATTTTTATTATTAAATAAACAAAAAAACATAAACAAAAAAACGAAAAAATTAAAAATCAGCCATGAAAGTTCGATGTGAAATGTTATAAGCTTTCATTTAAAAAAAAAGAATTAAAATCGGATAATAATAATTCTTTAATTCTGGATGAATATTAATTAAGTTGAAAATTCATAATTTCAGTTGGTTAAATGTTAAAAAAAGTTAAATTAATTCATTCTTTTAGTCTAAAAATTTTATTATTTGGTTTGCGAATTATTTTTTGTTATATAAAAATTAATTTCTTTTTTAATTAATTTAATCTTTTCTGATTCAAAATGCAACTATTCGATTGAAAATCAATTTATTTATTTATTTGTTGAAAATCAATTTATCAGTTTATTTTAACATTATTTTTTATCTCAAAATTTAACTGCTTTATTTTCGCCAAACATTAAGCTTTTTTATGAGAAAATTCAGTCATTTGGTTGGACATTTATCCTCTTTTAAATTAAAAATTTGTTGTTTTTTCCTGAAAATTAATTTTTTAGACTGGAAATTTAATTATTTTATATTTTATAGAAAATAATTCTTTCTTGTTGGAAATCCAAATGCTTAACCTCTTTTTAAAAATTGAACTACATTATTGAAAATTCGCTTTGTGGTAGAAAATTAATATTTTTCAACTAAAAATTTTACTATTATAGTTTAAGATAAAGTATTTCAGTTTAAATTCATCTCTTTAAATGGAAATTTTATTCCCTTTGTTTAAAAATCCAAATACTTTTTATTGGAAAATCTTTTTGGTTAAAAAATCCACTATTATATTTTTGGTTGAGAATTCGTATTTTTAGCCGAATAATATATTATTTTGTCAAGAATTAAATGATTTTATCAAAAATGCAAAAAATTAAGAAAAATATTTTTTTCGTTGAAAACAAAACAATTTTGTAGACAATTTTCTTTTTGGCTTGAATATCTTTAAAAATTCATTCTTTTCTTAATACTGATTCATTATTTTAATTAAAAATACATCTCTTTCGTTAATAATTTAACTCTTATGTTGAAAGTTAATTTTTTTAGAAAAATTTTTTTAAATGAAAATTTTACTATACAATTTTTGGTTCAAAATTCAACTATTTGATAAAAAATTGATCTTTTTTAGTTGAAAATTTATATTTTTTTAAACATTTTGTATTATTACTAGAGATGACTAATCTACGGGTTTCAATCAAAAATATAACATATCTTTGCTTTGTTTTTTAAAGATATCATATTTCAATTGACCCAAGTATTATAACAGCAAAGAAAAATTTTTAATTGTCATTGGGGTGGATAGCATTTACTTTTTGCATTCTGAAGTTAATTTAAAAGATATTAATTTATTTTTTATTAAAAATACAAATGAGATGTTCTAGTTTTCCTCCTGGACTGACTCAGTGGACTTATCAGTAAGGTAATGTTAATCAATCCTATCTTATAAATTTTGGTTGATATAAATTCATTGCAATATGCATTTGAACCACGCATAGGGGTTAACATAAAAAATAATTGATATAAATTTTGATTTGATATTTTAGTTTTTCAAAAACACAACAAAAAATTGTACTTTAAAATTAATTTAAAAACATGTTATTTCGGCTATTAATAGGGGTCAAACCCTAAATTAAATGATTAACAATTACTAATTTGAATACAAAATTAATATTCTTTTAGTGACCTTATTAGTGAACTAAAAAATATTTTTAACTTATTCTTAGTCATTTTTTTCCTTCTCCTGATTCTTCACACAGCTGCGCGAATTCAGGCTAACAAGAATTTTAAAAACTTGTTATATCTTAATAAATTAATTTCAGAAAAAAATGAATACTATCGACCCCAATACAAATTAAAAAATTTCTTTCCTGAAAAAATATAAAAACTGCCAGTCTAAAGATATGAATAAACTTGTCTAAAATCTAATTTTGGATCCACAAAAGAAGATCAGTTTGATCTGAAGTTGATGATCAGAATGATTATCCCAGTGATTATCAAAATTCAAGATGTTTTGAAAAACAATCTCAAGTTCCAAATCTTCACAATCAATTGATACCAAATTTCCTGTTAGAATAAACAAGAGGTTCTTTCTAATACTTTTTGTATGGTAAAAAAACCACAAGAGTCCCAATTAATTAAAGAGCAACTAATCATACAAAGATGGATGATTGAGCTGACGTAAGTGGAGTTTTGACAAGGTAAAAAGCCTTCTTAGTGGCTCATTTACGAATTCTGACGTTCAATCATGACGTTCAACGAATTACCAGCGAGAGCCGATTGTTCTCTGAAATGAAATATATTGATTACCGTCACTCAATGACCATGAGTCACCCTATCTTTGTACGCATCTCTTTCACTTGACTTCGATCTTCCCTCGATGATGACGATGACTCTTTATTCTGGGTAAAGAATATCGAGAGCGAGCGAGACAGATGTCTTTTCATTGGCTCGATTGCCCTTGATGTAGCCGCATGAACGAGAAGATCCTGATTTTTTGTGCACGCGCGAGAGGTCTTGAATATACTCTGTGGATGACAATGCGTCAATGGTTCCACTCAACGCACTTCTTTCTTCCGCTGTAGATGCTACACTCTTACGAGGGACGATTGGAATAAGTACTTTTCTCTAAACAGCCAGTAACAATGAGAATGTGCGAGCTTTGTCTGGAAAGTATTTGACCTTGAGTTGGCTAGAACTCTTCATTTACCTTTCCATCATTAGTGAGTAGGCTACCAAGATCTTCCACTTGATTTCAAGTTGATTGATTTCACTAGATTTCAATCTTTTCTATTCTCTCATCATTTAGGACAATGTTGCACATTGTTTTCTTACCCTTTCCTTCAAACTCCATCATTCTTGTTTTGTGTATGCTAGTTTAAAGGGCTATGTTCTTCATGATTGTATTAAGTCTGCTCAAGATTCTTTGCAAGTCTTCGATTGGCTCTGCAATAAAATTATTATGATCTCTGAATGATAACCCACGTACCTTCAGTGTCCCGAGATCTACACCTTCTTTTGCGAACCATAATTTTTGTTTTATTTACGTTAATGTTAAATAAATACTTCGATTTCTTATATTCAGTTCGCTCAACATTGTTTACAAGGCTTTGATTGACTAAGTCACAAGAACCGTATTATCTGCTAACGCTAACCCACGTACCCTCAGTGTCCCGAGAGCAACTCCTCTTTGCTTAAAATGACCATTCTTAGACGCTTGTTCGTGTATATAATAAATAGCCATGAGGGGACGACATAATTAAATAAGTGCAACAACAAACAAATAATTAAACACTCTCCTTTCTTTTATACTGATGCTCAATGCAATTTTCTTCTATTCTTTTGATTTCAGCTTTACTTTCCTTGAATAGTACTTTTACTTTCCTTTTTTTTGTTTCTGAAATCCTTTTCGAGTTTGTTTCTCTTCTAATCACTAAGATGATTAAAATCTTATTATTTATGAATGCTAACCTACGTACCCACTGTCCCGAGATCTACACCTTTTTCGCACCTAAATTTTTGTTTTATTTACGTTAATTTGAAATACATACTCTGATTTCTTATATTAAGTTCGCCCAAAATTGTTTATAAGTCTTTGATCGACTAATTCACAAGAACCGTATCATGTGCGAACGCTAACCCATGTACCCTCAGTGTCACAAGATCAACTCCTCTTTGTTTAAGATGGCCATTCTTAGACGGTTGTTCATGAATATAATACATAGTCATGAGGGGACGACATAATTAAATGATTGAAAGCAAAAAATTAATTAAACACTCGCTTTTCTTTTATGCTGATACTTAATGTAATTTTCTTCTATTATTTCTTTTATTTCAGCTTTACTTACTTGAATAGTAATTTTACTTTCCTTTTTTGTGTTTCTGTAATAATGTTCAAGTCTATGTCTCTCCTAATCACTGCGATCATTAAAATCTTATCATTTATGAATGCTAACCCACGTACCTTCCCTGTCCCGAGATCTACACCTTCTTTTTCGAACCATAATTTTTGTTTTATTTACGTTAATTATCATATGTGAGGACCTGTAAGGGACCGTACTTAAATTCCGTAACAGCCAAAGGAGGGAGGGGCGTCGCGAAATTTTTTTTACTGTGGTTTAAAATTAATATTTTGGTACTGATAAGTCAACTGAAATCTTTTTTGGATGAAAGCAATTTTATCTGTAAATTTTTTCTCCTTCTGAATTAAAAATTCATCTTGTTTAGTATAAAATTGCATCCTTCTTGGATAAAACTGCAACTGTTTTGTTGAAATTTTATGGAAATTTTTCCATAAAAATCCTGAAAAAAGTCCTGAAAAAATTTACAGTTTATGTAAAATTTGTATTTTTGTGTTGAAAAGTCAATTGAAATATTTTTTATGAAATTACGACTCTTTTTTTTTAATTTGTCATTTTGCTTTAAAATTTTTTCTGTTTTAGTAGAATGTTAATTTTTCTCGAACAAAAATGCAACTGTTTAAGTTAAAATTTAATTATTTTTTAAGATTTGTTTAATTAATCTGTATTAGAAGAAATTTCATTATTCCTAAATAAAAATGCAACTGTTTCCTAGAAAATTCAACAATTTGTTTGAAAAGCTATACTTTTTCGTTGTAAATTCTACTGTTTTGGTGAGAATTGAACTTTGTTGAAAATGAACCTTTTTTAAAGGGAATGAAACCGCTTGCGTACAAGTTAACCTGCTTTCTTTAAATTAATTTTTTTGATTGAAGGCTTTGGTTGAAAATTTAATTGTTTCGTTGAAAAGTCTTTTTTGTATAAAATTAACTTATTACTCGAAAATGTAACTGCCATTTTTTTAAGATTGATCCTTTTTAGTTAAAAATTCTCCTTTTACGGTTTGAAATTTCATTTTTGTTGGGCAAAAAAAGCATCACTTTCGTGGAAAATTATTGTCTTTTGGCTTGGAGGTTCAACAATTTAGATAAACTATATAGTATTTCTTTCTTGCGTGCAAAATATTTTTTTGTTGAAAATTCGAATATGGTTTTAAGATTCCTTTTTTTGTACAAATTGCATCTTTTTTATTGAAATATAAACTATGGCATTTTTTGTTGCGAATTTATCTTTTTAGTTTGAAAATTCAACTCTTACGTTAAAGATTGAATTATTTTGTTGCAATTTCAAGTATTTTATTAAAAAGCCATATTTTATAGTAGAAAATAAATTTGTTGTTAAAAAAATTAATAAATTGAAAATTAAAAATAAAAAATCGAGTGCATTAAGAGGGGGATAGGGGTAGAAATATTTTGTTACGGTTGGTTACAGGGGGCAGGAGGGGTCTTAGAGAGGCTCTATAATCCTTTACGTAATTTAGGTATGGCCTCTAATATTTCAATTTCTTCTATGCACTTCCACTTTTTCTGGGATGGCTGCTTGGATTTCACTAGTACAACCACGCATCACCGGACATTCTTCCTATAAGCGCAGTACCACACACTCTAGTCACACTCTTAACAATGACATCTCGAATCAAGGTCGATATGCCCTCTATATCCTTCTTGTTTATAAGCGTCTTCCAAGTTGTCTCATCCATAAATTCGCTTATCCTATTTTATATTCTATTTGCACTTCTGGTATTGCTGTACGCAGTTGAGTAGTACTCTCTTAAACTAAACCTATTAAATTGTTATTGGTTGAATCAGTATTTGGCATTATCACTAGTGAACCAGTAATTTTCCAAACTCGATTGGATGAAACAGTATGTGACTAAACTAGAACATACTAATGAATATACCAGTGACTCCCAATGACAGATTCAATCAGTGACGTAGTCTGAATAATCAGTGAAACTTACTGATTAAACCAGTAATGGAATTCCACTGAGGCGATCCGTGAAACCTCACTAAATGTTAATGACACATCTCTGGCTGTTTCAACCAGTGAGATTTAATTGAAAATCAGTGAGATTTCACTGATTGATTTAAAGATAGTAACTTGTGACAAGTAACGAAGTTACTGAAAAGTTATTCTATTTGTAAATTTTAGGTTTATTTCGTTAATATTTTTAACAGTAATTTGTAACTTAGCTACGATTTTTTTGGTGACTTGTACCTTTGATTTTAGTTATTTTTTAGTTTTTTATATTACCTTGTATTCAGAGAGTTTTACGGATCAGCTAAGGGGTTGAAAATTAATCTCTTTTGGTTAAGGATTTAGCAATTTGTATGAAAATTCGTCTTTTTTGTTGAATTTAATTATGAATTATTTTAAATTAAAATTTTTTTTATGACAAATGCATGATTTCAGATCTTTTCGTGGATTGTAAAGCGGGGCTAAAGCTCTACTTTTCACTCCCAAGGGAGTAAAAAGTATTTTTACTCCCTAGGTTACCATATATAATTCATCAAATTACCGTAAATTATCAATAAATTTCATAAATTTCCTGAAATTGATAGAATGAGTAAAATGGAATTTTGGGTAATTTATGGTAAGTTACTATATTTACCTGTAAAACTACCATAAATGACCGAAATTTTCCATAAATGTCTGAAAAATTACACCAATTTTTTAATTGAACTTTGACATTTTATGGCATTTTACCATATTTATCTGTAAAATTACCATAAATTAACGAAAATTTCCATTAATTTTCGTAAATTTATAGACATTTTTAAATTGAATTTTGGGTAAATTATCATAACTTACTATAAATTACCTGTAATATTATCATAATTTATTAAAAAATTGCATGAATTTCCGGAAATTTATGGAAATGTTTAAAATGGAATTGTGGGAAATTTAGGATAAATTACCATATTTACCTGTCAAATTACCGTCATAAATGACTGAAAATTTCCATCTATTTCCGTACATTTATAGAAATTTTTATATTGAATTTTGGGCAATTTATGGTAAGTTACAATAAATAAAAATAAAAATTACTTTTTTATTTCTGGCTTTTTTTGGTTGAATTTAACTCTAATTTCTAATTCAAATCTTTTTTTGTTGAAATAATTTTAACTATTATATTTTTCGTTGCAACTGTTTTATAAAAATGTTCTATTTTTGGCTTAAAAATTAAACTATTTAGTGGACATTTTTTTTCCTGTTTCAAATTTACGATTTTTCCTTTCAAAATTTATCCTTTCTCGTAAAAAAATGTTCAAGTTTTTTGTTAAAAGTTCAAGTTCGATACAAAATTAATCTGATTTGGGTGATAATTTAGCTAATTTTTTTTTTAAATGAGTCTTTTTTGGTTAAATTGAATTCTAATTTCAAATATAAATCTTCTTTGGTTGAAATAATATCAAATATTATCATTTTCGTTGATAATTCGTCTATTTTAGTTTGGAAATGTAGAAAATTCGACTATTTGTACAAAATTAACGTCTTTGTTGAAAACTGACATTTTTTAAAATAAAAACTCAACCTTTTAATAAAAAAAAAGAAAATTTTGTTTAAGAAGTCAAATTGTTAGTTGAAACAATTTCTTTCCAAAATTCTAAAGAATTTTTGAAAATAAAAGAATGCTAGACTCTTCAAAAAAAGTAACTTTTAAACAAAAATAGTTTTATTTTCATATTGGCTTTTATCAATTAAGTTCTAATTTAAGCGAAAAAAAGAGAATCAGTGAAATATTCTTGAAAACAGTGAAAAAAATAAAAAATCTTTAAAAAAGGGGAAAAGATTTTATAGGCGGTCCCTAATCTGTTAACTTACTCTTCCCTTCAAGATAATCTTAAAATTATATAATTATCCAAAAATAAATGAAAATGTCTAAAGAATTTAATTAAAAGTATTCCTATACTAGTATCAGATAGTTTTAGCTCATTGTTAACTGTTTCATGTGCGTCTCACTAACATTATATTTTCATTTTTTATTAAAAATAGAAGGCCAATGAGCTTCAGTCCCATATGAA
>JAWWLR010000148.1:18854320-18864659 GCA_035041075.1 Acraspis erinacei | reverse complement strand
GTTTTCTTAAAAATTCATCTTTTTCGGTAAAAATTCAATTCTTTTCGTAGAACATTAACCTTTGGTTTAAAATACATATTTTGTAACATTTATTCTTTGAAAATTGAATTTTTGTCTGGAAACTTCGTCTTCTTGGTTTTAAAATAATTTTTTTGGTATAAATTTGATCCTTTTTGATTGAAATATAAACCATGACACTTTTTTGTTGGGAGTTTATCTTTTTAGATTGAAAATGTATCTGTTATGTTAAAAATTCAATTATATTGTTGGGCATTTAAGTACTTATTTCAATAGCCATCTTTTTCAGTTAAAATTAAAATTAAAATGCTCGTATTTGTATATATTAATGATCAAGGGAAATGAAAAAGTAGTCAAGGAATAGTCAGGGAATGTTGAAAATGTACGAGCAATAACTAGCGAAACATTTCTAGAAACTAAAAATACGTACAGTAAGAGGGGGGGGGGTTAGACATTATCAGTGAAGTTTTGTTACAGGGGAGTGGGGGGATCTTATAAAATGTCTATAATACGTTACGTAATTTAAGTACGGTCCCTTAGGCAGTTCCCCATGGACAAGTAAAAACTCACCACCGGGCATTCTTTCTATACATCCAGTATCACACACTCCAGTCGCAATCTTAAGAATGACATCCCGGATCATTGTGGATGCGATCTCTATATCTTTATTATTTATTCGCACCTTCCAAATCGCCTCATCTATAAGTTTGTTTACCCTATTTTGAAAATATATCCCCACCTCTGGTTTTGTTTTACAGAGTTGGGTAGTACTCTCTTAAAGTAAACCAGTTAAATTGTCACTGCTTGAATCAGTGTTTTCCATTATCACAAGTTCACCAGTGATTTTCCGACTTTGACTGGGTGAAGCAGTAAGGCCTCATACAGTCCTAGATCAAGTACCAAGTCAATATTCTTGGCTGAACTTTTCAGAAACATACTCTTCTCGCATTTCAAGCAATACACAAGATCCTAATTTCTGATACCACCTTAGGCCATTCCCCATGGACATGTAAAAACTCACCACCGGACATACTTTCTCTAAATCCACTACCGCACACTCCAGTCGGACCCCTAACAATGACATCCTGGATCATTTTGGATGCGCTTTCTATATCTTTATTGTTTATTAGCACCTTCCAAGTTGCCTCATCTATAAGTTTGGTTAGCCTATTTTTAAAATCTATTCTCACTTCTGGTTTTGTTTTACAGAGTTGGGCAGTATTGTCTTAAAGTAAACCAGTTAAGTTTTCCCTGGTTGAAATTGTATTTTGAATCATCGCTAGTTCACCAGTGATTTTGCGACTTTGACTGGCTGTACCAGTAAAGCCTTATACAGTATTAGACCAAGTACCAAGTCAGTATTCTTGGCTGACCTTTTCAGAAACATACTCTTCTCAAATTGCAAGCAATACAAAAGATTCTGATTTCTGATACCACCTTAGGCAATTCCCTATGGACAAGTAAAAACTCACTAAGCAAAAAACTTGCATTACATCCTAAATTAAATCTGATAAAGAAAAAAATGGTTGAAAAACTGGCAGAGTCTGTAATTAGGGAGCCAATTCAGGTCGAGAAGGATGCATCGTGGTGACACGCCGGTGGCAGGATATCGCGGTCCATCAGGTTGTTTAGTGTTGGGGATGGCATCGAGCAAGGCGGCCACCTTCATCGGCATACATTACGGGCCACATTACTACAAGGTACAATGTCCAAACTCTCGCTGGATGCGTGTGGATGCGTCCAAATGTGTTCGGATGCAGGACCTCATTGCTGTCTGTCTGTCAGGTTCTACAAACACACACACACACACACACATGTCAACAATTCACACACAAACTGACGCATAAACTGGACTCGTCAGAATCCTCGGGGTTCCCCAGGTAGAATCGAGCGAGCACGTCAGCATTCATTAGCCTGGACCTTATCTTTAGGCCTCTCTTGGCTCCTCTCTTCACCAGCCAATTCTCTCTTCTCTATTCTGTGTATTCCTTTTTTCTCTCTGCCTGTCTTCATCTCTCTTAGAACCGATTCCATCGACGTCACTCGGCCTGATTTATACATTAGCTTCTGCTTCCCTGTTGAGACAAAAACAACCGATTTCCCGTGAGAACTCTTCAGGATCTCGGGTGAGAAGTCTATTTCGAGGAAATTTATAATTGTCTTGAGATTTATTATTTTGCAGTTAGAGACCTCCTATTTGAATCTTTATATAAAAAGTGGTAACCTCCATCTTGGTAGTAATGTTGGATAGTAGGAATCGACTACGTAGTTGTAGTAATGTTGAATAACAGGAATCTACTACATTGTTTCTACTTCTATTCGTACAAGTTCGTTGTCTTGAGATTTATTATTTTGCAGTTAGAGACCTTCTATTTGAATCTTTATATAAAAAGTGGTAACCTCCATCTTGGTAGTAATGTTGGATAGTAGGAATCGACTATGTAGTTGTAGTATTAGCTAATTCCAGAAAGTCAGGGATGTCAGGGAAAACCTGACAGAGTTAGGGAATTTCCAAAAAACTAAAGTTGAAGTTAATCTTATTATTATGGTCATAAATCGAAATTATTTAGTTGAAAATTATTCTATTTTTATTGAGGATTCAAAGTTTGTTGTTGACACCTCATCGCTTTCGGCTGAATTCAACTAGTTTTGGTATAAAATTAAAATACTTTTTGTCGTTCTTTGCATGTAGACTTATAATAAAAACTAAAAAATCTACATTCTCACCAGAGACGGTATTTTACGTAATAGAAATATTTTTATTGAATATAAAAAAGAAAATTTTGCATCTATTATGTGATTATGAATCTAAAAGTTTCATGAACTTATTTTTAATAATTTTAAGTTCACAAAACTATTAAGCTTTAAAGTTAAAATGATAAATTATTTCATTATGTTATTTGCGTAAAATTTGACCCGGTTTTTTATGTAAGTTTTTAAACTTACACACAAAAATTAAAACATTCTATTTTGCGGTAAAACCGTGCAAGATACGATAAAGATGAATGTTAAAAAATTGTGTACCCAATAAAGATCTACCAATTTTGTTTGAATAACTTTTTTATAGGACAAGCGTTTCTTGTTTTAATGATAAAAAACCACATTAAATATGCATAAATTAAATTTTTCGGCAATCGGCATAAGCTGGAAAAAATAATAAGAGAAAATTTGCCCATTCAAAAAAGAGTTATATTTGTTATAAATAATTTTTTGATAGGATGCTTAGTTTTCATTTCATTCATAACAACAAAATAAAAAACAAAACAAATTTGATTCAAAAAAATGAATAAAAATAAGTGATTCATCGAAAAATGAGTAAAAAAATATAGAATTGGTCATTAATAATTTGTTGATATGACGTGTAGTTTTTGTTTTAAATGTAAAAAATTACATTTGTAATTAAACATTTAATTTAGTGTAAAACGACACAAGGTACAAAAAAATAAATAGAAAAAATGTATTCCGAAGAAGAGGATCTACGAATTTGTTATTAATAATAATTTTCTTTTAGGCGTTAAAAATAAGTTTGAAAATAAAAAACAAAAATTTTGGAAGTTTCTTAACCAAAAATATCTACCTTATAAACTCTTGTTGCGAAAATATATTAAAAATAAAAATTAAATCTCACAAAAAAGGACACAAGCTGCAATCCTAGGATGCGTATTTTTAGTTTAAATCTTTAAGAATAATATTGTAAATAAACAAATTAAATTGACGGAAAAATGAAACAAGCTGCAATAAAGTGTTTAATAATATAAATTTATTCAAATGATGTCAATTTTTCAGGGTAGATAAGAATAAAATTTAATACGAAATAAGAATAAATGAAAGGAGCTTTAACAAAAGAGAATTCACAATCACCTAGCAGTTCTCAGACTTGCAATCCACGCTTTTCTTTTGGTTCGGTTTT
This sequence comes from Acraspis erinacei, assembly GCA_035041075.1. NCBI lineage: Eukaryota > Metazoa > Arthropoda > Insecta > Hymenoptera > Cynipidae > Acraspis > Acraspis erinacei. The sequence continues at coordinate 18,860,731 of JAWWLR010000148.1, read as the reverse complement.
TTTCGGGGATGACTCGAATTGAAGATTTTGGCATTTATAATTGAGAAATTCGAAATTGTAACTGCTTCAATTCGAAAGTCTTAATACGAATGGAAATTATTATAATATCATTTATTCCGATAGTTGTTTTTTAAATAACAATTTTAATGATTCATCAATAAAATATTTTTCACTGAAAGTTTTAGGTCTTCCTTTATATTATTTTTTATAATTAATTTAATAAATAAATTTATTAATATTTTATTTCTACTAATTTTTCTTAGCGATTATAAATTTCATTGCTCATTTGGGACGAGTAATTTAAAACCAAATATTTAAAAGTAAAAAATTTGAATCTAAATTGTTTTGCACAGAAAGCTTTGCATCTCTATAATTTCGAAGAGCCTTTAAACTTTTAACGTTACAATTTTAATTTTTCTGTTTAAAAACCGTTTAATTATTAAGTGAAATTGTTAAATTTTCACGTATAATTACCAATTGAGCACTTATTATTTGTATAGAAAATTTGAATAATTTTAAGAGATATTAAGAAGTTTTGAGAAGATTCAAAATTAATTAAAAACTTGAAATTATTTCCAGTAATTTAAAAGAAGTGTGTTAAACTTTTTTTTGAGAACTTTTAAATATATTTTTAAATTAACCGAATTTCACCTACAAATTTTGGAAAATCCTCCAAATAAAAAAAATCCTTAAAATCTTTCAGGTTCTATTTTGATCACTATTGAAATCTCTTAAAAACTTTTCCAATTTTTTGTTAGAATAATTTTTCTAGTTGAAAAATCATTTTCAATTTTACTCGGAATCTTAAGAAAATGTTTTTGTTCTTTTGAAGCCTTTCATAATTCTTGAAAAGATTCTACATTTTTTGTTTGAAATCTGCAAAAATATACATTTTGATTTAAATTCGGCTGTGGGTATTTGCACCAAAATTTCGTTACGAATAGCCGAATTTTTTCGGGACACAAAATTCGTTTAAATTATTTGAAATAATTTCAAGTTCTTAATTTAATTTGAATATTTTTGAAATTTCTAAATATCTCTTAAAATTACTATAATTTTGTCTACAAATAACAAGTGTTCATATTGTTATTAATAAATTAAAATTTTAAGAATTTTTTTTAATTTGAAGGATTTTCTAAAAGTTGTAGGAAAAATTTAATTCATTTTAAAATATATTTAAAAGGTTCGAAAAAATTTCAAAAATGATTTTAAATTTGGAAAAATTTAAAACCACTTCTAGATTTTTCAATATTTTGAAATAAGATATTAAATATTTTGAAGCATGCTTAAACTATTTAGAATCAAAATAATTTAACTTCCAATTTAAAAACTGCTAAGAAAAATAATAAAAAAAATTTTTTAATGTATCTAGCTCAAAATTACTTAAAATAATATAATTAAATTTTTTTTTAAATTGATTGCTTGATGGTACCTTCCATTTCATACCTGTAAATTATTAGTCTTTGGAATACATAGTTTTTGAATTGAAAATTCTTAAACTTCAATTTATAATGTTTAAAATTCAAGAGTTCCACTTTAAATGCTTTAATTTGTTATTTATTGTTTATAAATTTAAATAGAAAAATATTTTAGAATAGTTTTTTAATTTCATTGACCGAGAAAAAATGTTTGCGTACCGGAAAATGGCCGTGAATTTTTTCATCGATTAAAACGGCCACCCTGGCAAATGGCTGACTTGAAAAATCTAATAGTTAGTTTTTTTAGGGTTTTCGGATCCCTACTAGTAGGAAAAAAATCGCTAGCTATATCTCAGACATTTTGAGGTCGAATTTTGGCTGGAATTAAAAAAAAATCTTTGGAAACGATTCATATATTTCTAATATCCAACTTTTTTGAAGAGTATTCAAAACCTTTTTAGCGGAAGGCCTAAATCCTCTTTCGCATATTTAAAGAAAAATCCAATACACAATCAGTACTTTCCTGAAGGTTTCGAATAATTTATTTGAGGAGACTGGTCGTTATATACCTACCAAATGGTTTCTTCTTAACCGTAATTCTCGATTTTACAAACTATTGATTCCTAGTAAATTCAGGTACCATTAGGACTCAGAACCATTACCATTAGGTGTCCTGATCGGATCCTTCGTATCCGGTTCGTATGTGTAAACGTCTCCACGCAAGCGGCAGAAAAAGTGAAAAACAGGGAGGGAAAGAGGGAAAGAGGGAAAGAGGATCGTATCATAAAATGCTCATTTTATTTACACTCGCTCTACAGCGGCGCCCGGGTACGTTCATACATAAATAGGTATTTATCGTCTTGAGCATTCTGGGCAGACATAAGTATGCCGAGACTGGCTATGTCGTTAATAATGTTCTTAATCCTATCCGAGATTCTGTACAAGGTCCATGAGCTTTTTTACATGACACGAAAGCTCACGAGATATACGCACTAAATACATGCGATCTGAAAGCTGACTGAGAACCGAGCGATAGTCCGGATCCTTTCTTCCTTTTCCTTTTCCTTTCAAGCCAGATAACAGCCAAATCTTTGTATGTTTACAATACTAATCTATGTGAATCGGAATCAAAAACATTTCTCTCAAAGTGTTCGGAAGGCGCAATTGTGAATTTCCTGTTATAAATGTATGTGAAATATTGGAGGGGGGGGGGGTGCATACCAGATGATTTAAAAGAAATTTTCAAATTAATTACAATTGGTTTTGTAGCCTCTTGAGTGGTTAATTAAGTCGTTCGAATCTCCCTCTTCCACACTTTCCCTTCCATAGTCCCCATACTTCCCCTACTTTCTTCTCACAATCTCAACTTCCCGTTTCCTCACTTCAACATTACCAACCTCTCTCTTTTCAAAGCTCTTCCTTCTCTACTTCCCTGTCTTCCTCTACTCAGCCGTATTACCCTAAGAGCCGTCCCTTCACTTCCCAGACAACCTTCCCTTACTTTCGGTAATTTTCTTTATTTCCCTTAACTTCTCCTTTCTTAATTCCATCTCACTTTCACTACTTATCTTTCTCTTATTTATCCTATTCTAACTTAAACTCTCTTTATTAACGCGCTTTCCAACACCTCATCTTCTCAGTTGCCCCCTCTTATCGTCCTCCGTTCCTCATTTACTACACTACCCCTACCTTATTTCCCATACTTTTCTGTCCCTTCACTTGCCCTATTATTCCTTTCCTTCCCTACTAAACGCGATTTTGTTCTATTTCTTTAGTTCCCCACACATCCTTCTTATTACTACTACTACCCCATTTCCCCTCACTTTAACCACTAACCCTTCCATCAATACCGCACCCTTATTTCCTATCTCTCCTACTCCCCCAACCATAATTTCTTCCTCCATCCATTTCCTCACTTGCACACCCTTCTTTCCTTATCTCCTCTCCTCATTTCTTCCTTATTCCTACACTATCCCTCCCCTCACTCTTCCACCCTCATTTCGCCCCATGGCTTCTATGCTTCTGCATCCCTTAATTACTTCCCTCCTCATTTCACCCTAATTCCTCTCTCTCATTTTCTATATTTTCCTTCACATCACTTACCCTACGACCCATTCTTTTCCCTACTATCCATTCATTTCTTTTTACTTCCCTTACTTTCCAATTCTTCATTTTTCGCATTAACTATAGACTCCTTTCCCTTCAATTCCTCTACTACTCTTTACGTTACTTTCCCATTCTCATTTAGCCTCGCGACCCTTACTTCTCCACCCCTTATTTTTACTACTGCCCCTTCCTTAATACCTCTCACTTCCAATACTACCTTCCTCACACTTTCGCACTCTCATTTCGTATCAAATTTCTCATTTTCTACTTCACCAATTATCATTTCTTCCACCATCTCTATGCTCACTTTCCCACCCTTATTCTCTTCTATCCTCTCCTCATATCCGCTTCATTTCTGTACTTGTTCCTCTCTTTTCCATCCTTATTTTTCCTCTCGGCTTCTACTTCTTTGGTCCTTAATTACTTACTTCCTCATTTACTACTAACCCTACTAACCTCCCTACTAACTTCCCTCTACTAACCCTATCTTTTCCTACTGCCCATTATTTCCTTTCACTTCGCCTACTTTCCCCTCCCTCATTTCTCTCAATACCCCTAAAAGAATTTTCACTCAATTCCTATACTACTCCTCATCACACTTTTCCATTCTCATTTAGCCTCGCGGTCCCTATTTCTCCACTCCTTATTTCGCCTCCTAGGGACAAAGTATCACGGTATTTTTTTGGTGGAAATAAATTTTGTTTGCCTAAAAATGCAAATGTTTGTTGTAAACTAGATTGTTTTTCTAAGGATTCAAGGATTTGTTGAAAATTTGACTTTTTTTGTTCTTGAATTATTTTTTAATTGACATCAAAATATCTTTCTGTTGAAATATCAAGTATTTTATTCTTTATTAAACTTTGTTTAACATAAGTTTTTTGGGGCAAAAACTAATTTTTGGAACTTCAAATTTAACTGTTTGATGTAAAATTAACTTTATGGCTGAAACTATATATTTTAGCGTTAAAGATTGAACTGTTCTACATAGAAAAATGGTCTTTTTGTCCTTAAAATTCAACTGTTTTGTAGCATATTTTTTTAATAAAAAATGATTGTTTACTGAAATTTCAAAAATTCCAATTTTGTTAAAAATTCATCTTTCTAGCTTAAAATTTCAACTTTTTGTTCAATATTTATCTAATTTGTTAAGAATTCGTCTTTTATTGGTAGAAAATTAATTTTCCTGGTAGAAAATTAAAATAATTTTCTTAAATTAAGTTTTTTGATGAAAATTTGTATTTTGTAGAAGAAAATTTATTTTATTGACTGAAAATTTATCTTTTTTCTTACAAATGTAATTATGTTATTGACATTTCAACGTTCTTGTAGAAGAATCGTTTTTGCGGCTTATAAGTTGCACTATTTTTTTCGAAATTGATGTACTCAAAAATTCTACATTTTGGATAAATTTTTTTTTCTTTATTGCGAGAAAAATATTTAAAATCTTTTTAGATCCTGGTAATCCTTTAAAATATTTGGAGGCCGTATAAAATTCCTAAAATATTTTGAAATTTGTCAAAGTTCCCTGAAATCTTTGATCAGTATTGGTCAGTATTTATCCATGTTGAGTTTCTTCTCATAAATTTCCATAAAGAATTTTTCAGAACCATGTACAAATTATAAAAAAGTAATCAGAGGAAAATCATTCTAGGTCTATACTAAAGGTTTCCAAATTGTAGAAAATCGGTTAAACTAAAGAAATTAAAATAAAAGAAAATCGTTCTAAAAAATAAGTGGGAAGACTGGTACTTCATGGCCTGTGTGTAGGATGATTCTAGCTTTGAGCTTCCGAAGAAATTTATACGAATTAATTAAAAGTCCGGCAAAAAGTAAAAAAGATCTTCTAATTACTGGTTGGTGGGGTCACAAAGGATAGCGAAACTGGAAAGGTTTCCTAGGTGTCGGAATCGGTGTAGGTGGCCCATGAAGTATATACACAGTCACAAGGTGGCATATAGGGGCTTCATGGGTTGGGGGGGGGGTTCAAGCTACAGCGAGACAACCGGGGCTAAACAGCCATCTAAATGCATCCGAGGTGGCGCTCACTGCCATTACGGCTGATGGACGCTTATTGACGCAAGCCCCTGGCAGCAATGGCAGAAGAGCCTGCTACCGGTCCTCCTGCACACCCCTTAGTTCTCAGAGTCACCCCCTTTTTCTACACCCCCGAGACCTGGAGGAAAAGTATCCTCACGCCACCATAACGACCGAGTATGTCGCGACCTGAAAAGATTTCAAACGCGCTTTTAAATCTGATAATATTTCGACTCTCTGGAGAAAATAGGACATTGAGCTGAAGTTACTGAAGTCTAATGAAGCAGCTGAACTATCCTGAAGTCCCTACACTATCCTGAAGTAACTTAAGTATGCTAAAGTGTCAAATCTCCTGAAGTCAGCTTAATGCTTTTTAATAGACTGAAGTAATCTGAAGCTACAGAAGTCTTCTGAAGTAGCTGAAAGATCCTGAAGTTTCGTAAATATTCTAAAGTTTATGTCTTATCCAGATGTAATTCAAGCATCCTACAGTTACCTAATGTTTCATCAAAATATCCTGATATATTTTGAAGTAACAGAAGTCTTCTGAAGTAGCTAAATTATCTTGAACTATCTGACCTATCCTGAACTTTCTCACCTATCATAAGGTGTCTGACCAATCTCAAAGTAGCTCAGGTATCCTGAAGTCACTCAAGATCTCCTTGATTCAGATTAATTCTTTTTAATAGACTGAAGTAATCTGAACTTACAGAATTCTTCTGAAGTGGCAGAAATATCCTGAAGTTTCTGAATTATGTTAAGTATTATGACCTATACAGATTTAATTCAAGTATCCTGAAGTCACTGAAAATTTCATCAAAGTTTCAAATGACGAAGTTTTCTGAAGAAGAGC
>JAWWLR010000148.1:18792635-18804714 GCA_035041075.1 Acraspis erinacei | reverse complement strand
GTCACCTCGTAATTTCCACTTTCGCTGCAATATCCCCACTACTCAGTACTCCAGGGGACTCCTGGGTCTGTGATCATGTTCAGGTTCATTTGCCTGTAACTTGTTGATATATACACTCGCAAGTAGACATTATAAATATATTAGCTCATGTGCATATCAAAATATTAAAGCTACCATTATAATTCAATCAGAAAATGCAGAAACGTGGGAATTAATTTTAAATTCCTAATTGAATTCGATTTTTAAAATTCATTAGGAAACGTTTGGATTTATAAGTAGATGGTGTTCATTTCACGAGCCCTTTGCTTCCTCAAAGATGAAGTGTTTTTTTCAATAATAGATAAACTACAATTTTTATTTTAATCAATTTAAAAATATGAATTTATAAAAAATATAAAATGATACAAACCATTTTTAAAATACAATGACAAATCACACAATTCGTATTTTATATTTGAAATTGTAATTTTTCAAGATGGAAAACGGAAAGAAAAAAGAAAAAAAGATGATAGAAAAGTGATATGATAAAAAAGTATTTTCTATTTATGCATCAACTGTGAACTATGTCGATGAAAAAAGTTTTTCTATTTAAAACGGATGTTTCAAATATTATAACACTCAGAGAAATTTTCTCTTGTGCCCAAAGGATGTTTCTTGACACAAATGAAAGTTCCTCTTAAGCTTAAGGTTAGTAAATCATCAGAAAAACTATAATTTAAATAATAATTGCAGAATAAATATATTTTTCCACGAGGAAACGGTAATTTGAGACATTTGTTTAAATAAATTTTCATTAACAATCTTTGTTGTTTATGTTTTATAAAGCTCGAAAAATATAAATTCATTTGAAGAGGATTGTTAATCTATTCTGGTTAGAAAAATAAATTTAGTTACGAGACGAACTAATACATTGATAAATTTGTTTATCAAAAGGTGTATAAAAACAGTAAATGTTAACTTATGCTACTTTTTCTTTATCAGTTATAATCTTTCTGGAAAATCCTATCAACTAGCGTGAAAAAAAACATTTTTTTTTATGAGAAAAAAACATTAGTGAGAATTTGTTTCTAAAAATTGTATGGATAATTCCGTGTGTATAACAGGGCAAAATAAGAATACGTTTATTAAAAATGATATAAATTAGCAACAATAACAAAAATAACGATGTTGACAATTTGATTATTAATTGCACTCAGTTTTTTACTATCCTGAAAAATTATCATCAATTTTTCACAAATCTTTTACGAAAGAAAAATTTGTTAATCAGGAGATGCAGAAATATTTAATCTGACACTGTAAATAAACAAATGGACTCTTCTTAAGAAAATGTGTATTGTAGTTAGATACTAACTAGTAACTTATTTTCTAGGACTTCGTTTTTATTTTCGTTTCAACGACAAAAATGGTAGACTCAGTTGGAAAATTGCCACTCCTATCAGAATCAAAAATACAAATTAAAATATCGATCACAAATTTTTCAATCTCTTTAAGCACTCTTAGTGGTGCCTGCAGGGGGTGAATCATATCAAGAATATTGGTCAGTAGGCTGATGTGACACGGTTGATGCTTCTGGGTTGTGTTCGTCCTTCTGTTCTGACAGGTGTCCTTTTAATATTAATATAGATTTGACTTTAAAAGCTTTCGCAAGGATGCTAACTTTCAATAGTTTAAGAAATACTTTAAAATTTTGAAAATAAACGGTCACAGCCTAAGATTTTAGTTCAGAGTTTAGAAGTTTAATGGTCCTTCCATTGTTTAACTTCTGCTGTTCATGCGAAGCTTCTGAAACTGGTTAACTGATGATTGCTACACTGGTTGTTAACTGATGATGATTGCTAACCTAGTTGTTATTTAATGATGACTGCTAAACTGGTTGTTGGCTGATGATAATTGCTAACCTGGTTGATAACAGATGATAACTGTTAAACTGGTTGTTAAATGATGGTAATTGCCAACCTGGTTGTTAACTGATGATGACTTCTAAACTAATTTCTAACTCGTAATGGGTAAACATTTTTTAAATCTAAGCCAAGCACATCTTTTGCTGAAGAAAAATGTTGTAAAAATTGACTTTTAGCTTCTCTGTATGCTATGTAGATTGCAGGTAGAAAATGTTCCAACGAATCTAGGCTACCTGGGTTGCACAGCTGGCACATACTCTGCAATAAAAAATGATTTTTCGCTGATACAAAAATAATTTACTTTCTTTGATTCTGCTTTATCTTACCCGTAATGAAATTCATATTTTTTCTAAAGTTGATCTGATTCAAATGGTAGTTGCTAGAGGCAAAAAAATCCTTGTATCGAGTATCTTCAGTTAGAAACTGCTTCTATACCCTCGTTTTTAGGTTCTTTCGTAACTTACTCATTATTTCGTCAAAAGATTTTTCTGCGCAATCTGTGAATTACTTTGTAAAAGCTCGTTTAAAGACTAATTTATTGAGAATGTACTTCAGCTGAGAAGCCTCGTTCAACTTAATGTTATCACACTAAATCTAAAGGTATCAATTTGATCTTTAATATTATCTGCAACAAAATGCAACAATTTAAGAATCTTTCATTGCTTTATAATGATACAGATTTTCATCTAAATTGCATACCGCTGCAGCAAAAATTATCCCTTCACATTTAATGTGATTGATGTTGGACTCTAGCGTGTTTAGTTGCCTGTAGCATGTAGCCTTTCACATTGCAGCATCTTTTAACAAATCTTTCTTCTTAAACTACTAATAGTTTTAGCCACCAACCAAAGGCTCTCACTATACTGACACCAAATTTATTAAAAATATTTCATTTTCACTATTTCAGTTTCATCAAAATGTTAATTAGCTACTAGAATTATTTTTGGCTTAGACTTTCAAAAGATTTGTTAAGTGCTACCTACAGCCTGATTTGTTTTTGATATTCACTGAATTGCATTTTCTGTTAGCTTATGTCACAAACATAAACAAAAACCAAAACTTAGGTATTGATCGAAATTGCTAGTCGTTCATCGCTCGCTAGAGTCCAATTATGTAGAATTTGTTTGTCATGTAAGGCAGAAAACGTGCATGAGGAAGAGGGTACTTAGTTGACCTTAGCTTCAGGATTGCATTAAGAATTAGATGCCCAGGAGTAATCGATGAATAGGGTCTTCCACTTATCATCATTGTGCACTAGACCGACAATGTACATATACATATAGACAATTAAATTACAGATGTGGGCACAATGCACGAGGTCTTGACCTATGCAAGTGCACGAATCGAGACCTAGTGTTTCTGCTTCCTCTCTCTTTTCAGATCCCTGACCAATGACCATTCAAGGTGAACGGTTGAGAAATCTTTTCCTTTTTTAGTGACCTTGCATGTGGTATGCTTCAGTATTATTTCATATGTAATATTTGGAAAGTTTTAATTAATTTCGTGAGTAAAATTCAGATAAAGAAAAAAAAAGATAAATATTTTTGAATGATCGTAGGCATTTTCGGAAAGGGTATTATTGTTTCAAATTTTCTCAGAATGCATCAGCAAGTTAAACCTAGAAATGTTAACAAAAAATAACATGTCATCTGAGGAGAAAGCAACTCATCAATGATTACTCTGGATTACCGAAAATTACCCACAATAATATTCGACCAAAAGGAATTAATTTAAAACAATTTTCAACCAAAGAGATAAATTTGCAATTGAAATTAATCTCAAACTGTAATAGCTTCTTTTTAGCTAAAAAATTTAATTTTGAATAAACAACTGAGTTTCTTTTATAGATTAGTTAAGGTTTCAACTGAAGAGATGAATTTTAAACTAAAAAGAAGAATCTTTAAACAGAAATATGATTTTTTAACCAAATTGTCCAATCCTCAGCGAAAACGAATACCTTCCAAAAAAACTTTGAAATTTTCAACAACAATTAAATAGTTAAATTTTGAGTTAAAACATTAACGTTTAAAAAGAAAAAAATGATTTTTTTATGAATATAGATATATTTTCCGCCAAAGAGAAGAAATTTCAATTAAATTGATGATTCTTTAATAAAATAAATACATTGTATATAAAGCAGTTAAACTTTTAATCAATTAGCTCAATTTCAAACCAATAAGATGACTTTTTAACTCAGAAGATTATTTTTCTATAAACAAACAAATGTACAATAAAATATCTGAATTTTCAACTTAAAAAGAGGAATGATTAACCAAATTGTTAAATCTTAAACTAAAAATATAATTTTTTAATAAAAATGGTACAGTTAAATTTTTAAGTACAAAATCAAGTTAAAAAAAAGAATTTTCAACAAAAAAGTTTATTTCTTATCAAGCAAACTATTTTCATTAAAACAAACTACAGAGGACACATTTTTGACTAAGGAGTTTTATTATAAAATAAAAAAGATAATTTACTATAAAAAATTGAATATGTTAATTTTCAGTTAAAATAATTCATTTTAAACCAAAAATTAATGTTTAAAAAGAAAGAACGATTTTGCATGAAAATAGATTATTTTCAACTTTAGTCAAATAGTTGAGTCATAAACTAAAAATATAAATTCATAAAAAATTACAGGTTCTTTTTTAATTAAGTATAAAAAGCTGAATTTTCGAAAAAATAGTTTGATTATTTTCAACCACATTATTTTTACTGAAATCAAGAATTTTCTCCCAGATAAATGTATTTTTAACAAATGACTAAAAAAGATTATTTTTTTCTAAAAATTTAATGGTTAGATTTTCTGTTAAAAGAATAATTTTGAACAACACAAAGCGAAATTTGAACAACATAGTCAAATGTTCAACCCAAGAAAAATAATTTCTGCCAAAATTGTTGAATTTTCAATCAAGAACAATAATTATCTACCACGAAAGACAAATTTTTAACTAAATAGTTATATTTTAAAGTAGAAAATATTTTCAGGACATGAGAGTATTCTGAATATTCAAGCAATTTAGGAAATTAAATGATTCCAAAAGCATGCAGAGAATTTCATCGATGTCCGAGTATTTTTAACAAATTAGTTTAGCTTTCGACCAAGTGGTCGAATTTTCAACTAAAAAAGGTGAATTTTCCACTAAAAATAGAACAACTATTATAAATTTTCTGTAGAAAAGGTTAATTTAAAAAAAGAAAGAAATAATTTTAAACAATATAGTTCAATTCTCAATCAAACTATTTTCACCTAAATCCAGAATTTTCAACAAGAAAAAAGATTAAATTAAAGATTAAAGATTAATCTTAAACAAAGAAAAAAATAAAATTTTGAACAAGAAAGTTACATTTTCGAAAAAAGAAATTAATTTTCTACATAGACCAAAAATTTTCGAAACGAAAAAAAGGAATTTGAAATAAAATAAATGCATTTGCAAAAAAAATTAATTAATTACAATTAATTAAACCATTTCTTCAAGGTAATACTTTTAAAATATTTATATTACCTACGTGAATTACACCGAATTACCTGGACTACATAAATTACATGAAATACATTAAATTATTTGGATAAGAAGTGGATTACGCTGGATTATAATTGGCTTTCACTGTATTGCAGGTGCATTATTTGCAATACCTTAATCACCCGAATTATTTCCGGTTTAATTAATGCCGGTTAACACCGAATTATGACGGATTACACAAGACTATTACCGGATTACAGTGGATTATTCGAATGGCTCCGGATTATCATTTCGGATAACGAAGAATTTCAGAGGACTACCAGAGTTGTTTCGCTCTTGGTGTAATCTTTACCCTTATTTCAGAGTAAGCTTTACTCTGATTTCAGATCAATATTTACCCTGATTTCAGAATAATCTGTACCCTGATTTCAGAGAAATCTTTACATTGATTTCAGAGTAATCTGTAACCTGATTGCAGAGTAATCTTTACCCTGATTTCAGGGTAATCTGTAACCTTATTTTAGAGTAATCTTGATCCTGATCTCAGGGTAATCTGTACCCTAATTTCAGAGTAATTTTTACCCTGATTTTAGAGTAATCTGTACCCTGATTTCAGAGTAATCTTTACCCTGATTTCAGAGTAATGTTTAACCTTATTTCAGAGAAATCTTTAACCTTATTTAAGAGTAATCTTTACCCTGATTTCAGGGCAATCTTTACCCTGATTTCAGAGTAGTCTTAGCTTGATTCTTAGCCTTCTCCAATGATTGTCATCATCTCGAAAAAAATTGTTGGCTCCGAGAAATCATTATAAAATTGAGTGCCTAACCATTGTACTTTTAAAATCAGTAATCTATAATCTGATCTTTCGAACAAGGTGCCCGATTACTCTATTCCACCACATTCTAGTGGCTCATCATATAATCATGGTCAAATATTATTTTTTTACATTGTTTTTCATTTCTTCAAATATAAATTATCCACAACTTTAACGCTTAACTTACTATTGCAAATTAATTCTTCATAAAATTTATTAAACATTTCTGTATTTTAGAATTTCTTTCTTTCAACTTTGAAAAGTTTGTTAAATTTTAAACAATGAATTGACGTTTTAACCCACAGGATTAATTTTCTATTTAAAAAGACTAAAAATATAAATTTTAAATCAAAATAAAACAAATAACTTTTTTAAGTTCAAATATTAAGATTAAATAATATGAATTAAAAAAAAACTCGGTTTCTTATTTTAAATGAAACTATTTTCACTAAAATTAAGAATTCTCAACCAGAAAAATGTATTTATAACAAATTAGTTTCACGTTTAACCAAGTGGTCGAATTTTCTACTAAACAAGATAAATTATTTACTAAAAATGTAATATTTAGATTTTCTGTTAGAAGATTAATTTAGAACAACACAAAATGCAATTTGAACAATATAGTTCAATTTTCAATAAAAGAAATAAATTTTCTACCAAAAGTTCTGAAGCTTCAACCAAGAAAAATAATTTTCTGTAATAAAAGACACATTTTTAACTAAAAATGTATATTTTAAATTAAAAAATATAAATGCAAAATAAAAAATTGAATTTGTTTATTATCAGTAAAAAATTTATTTTTTATCAAAAATATGATTTTTTAAGCATAATAATTTCCCAGCAAAAAGGACAAAAATTTTAACAAAATATCTGAATTTTCAAGTAAGAAAGAAAAATTTTCATAAAAAGAGAGAAATTTTCAACCAGAAAAAAATATTGTTAACAATATAGTTTAAATTTGAACTAAGTGGTCGAATAAAAAAGTTGATTTTTCTACTAAAAATGGAATAGCTAAACTTTCTGTTGTAAAGATTAATTTAAAAAAACGAAACAATTTCGAATAGTATAGTTAAATTTTCAACCAAAATATTTTAATTAAAATCACGAGTTTTCAACCGGAAAAATGTACTTTCAACAAAATAGTTTAAATTTTAACCAGGCGGTCGAATTTACAACTAAAAAGATGAATTTTCCACTAAAATGGAATACCTGAATTTTTGTTTTAAAAGATTAATATAAAAAAAATAAATTTTTTTACATAATGTACTTGAATTTTCATCCAAACTATTTTCACTAATATCGAACAAAAAATGAATTTTTTACAAATATGATAAATTTTCGACAGAAAAAGATTAATTTTAAACCAAAAAATTCATCTTCCACAACAAAAACATTTATTTACTACAAAAAATTGAATATTAAAATTTTCAATTAAGAAAATTAATTTTTATCACAAAAAAACAACAATTTTTTCAAAGAAATACTTCAAGACTATTTATATATCTATTTATATATCTGGATAAGAAGTGAATTACGCTGGATTATAGGTGGTTTTCACTCTATTATAAGCGGATTACTTGCATTACTTGTATCACCTGAATTACTTCAATTCAGAAGTGGATTACTCCGGTTAACACTGGGTTACCACTGATTACACAGGATTATTACCGGATTACACCGATGATTTCAGAGGACTAACAGAGTTGTTTCGCTCTTGGTACAATCTTTACCTGATTTCAGAGTAATCCTTACCCTGATTTCAGAGTAATCTGTACCCTGATTTCAGAGTAATGTCTACTCTGATTCCAGAGTAATCTTTACGCAGATTTCAGAGTAATATTTACGCTGATTTCAGAGTAATGTCTAACCTTATTACATAGTAATCTATACCCTGACTTCAGAGTAATCTCAGACCTGATTTCAGAGTAATCACTACCCTGATTTCAGAGTAATCTCTACCCTGATTTCAAAACAATCTTTACCCTGATTTCCGAGTAATCTGTACCCTCATTTGAGAGTAATCTTTACCCTGACTTAAGAGTAACCTGTACCCTGATTTCAGAATAATTTTTACCGTTATTTCATAGTAAACTCAGACCTGATTTCAGAGTAATCTCCACCTCGATTTCAGAGTAATCTTTACACTGATGTCAGAGTAATCTGTAACCTGATTTCAGAGTAATGTCTACTCTGATTCCAGAGTAATATTTACGCTGATTTCAGAGCAATGTCTAACCTGATTTCAGAGTAATCTGTACCCTGATTTAAGAGTAATCTCTACCCTGATTTCAGAGTAATCTCTACCCTATTTCAGAGTAATCTCTACCCTGATTTCAGAGTAATGTGTACCCTGATTACAGAGTAATCTGTACCCTTATTTGAGAGTAATCTTTACCCTGACTTAAGAGTAACCTGTACCCTGATTTCAGAATAATTTTTACATTTATATAATAGTAAACTCAGACCGGATTTCAGAGTAATCTCCACCTCGATTTCAGAGTAATCTTTACACTGATGTCAGAGTAATCTATAACCTGATTTCAGAGTAATGTCTACTCTGATTCCAGAGTAATATTTACGCTGATTTCAGAGTAATATTTACGCTGATTTCAGATTAATATTTACGCTGATTTCAGAGTAATGTCTAACCTGATTTTAGTGTAATCTGTACACTGATTTAGGAGTAATCTCTAACCTGATTTCAGAGTAATCTTTACCCTACTTCAGAGTAATCTCTACCCTGATTTTAGAGTAATCTGTATACTGATTTCAGAGTAATGCTTAACCTGATTTCAGAGTATCTTTACGCTGATGTCAGAGTAATATTTAGTCTGTTTTCAGAGTAATCTATACCTGGGTAATCGGTACAATGCTTGAGCTTCCCCACTGATTGGCCCTGAACCTTAAGATTATATCTATATCGAAGATTAGGTGGCCAATCATTGTCATCATCTAGAAAAAAATTGTTGGCACCGAGCAATCATTATAAAATTGATAGGCTAACCATTTTACTTTTAAAATCAGTAATCTCTAATCTGATCTTTCAAACAAGGTTTCTGATTATTCTATTCCGCCACATTCTAGTGGCTCATCATACAATCATGGTAAAATATTCTGGTTTTATAAAAATATTTTTAAATTCTTTAAAAAGAAATTATCCACAACTTGAGCGCTTAACTTACTACAGTAATTTAAATCTTCATAAAATGTGTTAACCATCTCTGTATTTCAGAATTTCGTTCCACGTTTGTAGTGTTCTTTACAAACTGTTAAACTGCAGAAATTCTTTAAGTGGCCAATCATTGTACCAATTACCCTACTGAAAGGGAGAAAACAGAAGGTGTTCTCCTAGTTCTCTGGCTAACTAAGACATCAATCCCCACCCCTAACCTCTCGGCACGTAACCTATCTTCCTACCAACCTTCCGACCGACCAAACGATTGTACATACCACCGGATCCCGAAGGAAATAGGGAGGCGAGGCAATTTGTCGGGAGCACCCGATGCGATGCGTATCTTGATCAGCCTGCGTAATGCCCTCTCATCTCTTATTCTTACACATGAGATCGCGATGCCCCCGGAAGACTCTGACAATTCTTTCACCCTTGGTCCACTATCAGCCTAGAGTACTTCTTCAGTAGAAAAATAATTGGAAGGTTATGTTACTCTAGACTCCTAGACAATAAACTGGAACCAGAAAATTTTTTTGGAAGAAAATAGAGTTTTCCCTCGGTCGGTAAAGAATACTGACTTCTCAATAAGATTGAATAGTGAATAATGTCACACCATCTATATTAGGGATCGTACTTCAATTACGTAACAAATTAAAGGCCCTCTATTAGACCCCTCCTCCCACCAGTAATAAACAGTAAAAAAATATTTCTCCCCCCCCCCCCCCTATTACTATACGTAGTTTTTATTTTCCACAAATGTTTAGCTAGTTACTACTAGTAGAATTAGGAAGGGTGTCCGATGACTTCATTTTCGAAGTTCCCTGAATTTTTATGGACTAATTTTTCATTTTTCTTGATTAGCAGCATTAAAATACTGTTCCTTGAATCTTTTCATACTTTTATAATCGGAATAAAACAGATATTTCTGATAAAAATGTCAAATTTTCAAATTTATTAATTTATTTAATCAAAAAGAAGTATTTTCTACTATAAAACCACATAAACCAAAAAGACGAATTTTCAACAAATAAAAATTCTTCACTCAAGAAATATCTAAAAGTTTATCCAAATTGTTCAGCCAAATGACGAAGTTTCTCCACAAAAATTGAATTTTCAAATAAAAAGTATGACTTTTAAGAAAAAAATTAACTTCCCACGAAACTGATACATTTTTATCCAAAAAATTTAATTTCAGACCCAGAAAATTATTTATTTACCGAAAAAGGAAAATCTTAGACTCAAAGGGATTAATCTTAAAATAGGCTTTTTACTTAACAGTTAAAATTTCAATTAAAAAGATGCATTTTCAACTAAAAATATAAATCTTCAACGAAAAAAATAATTTCTTAACAAATTGATTCAACCAAATCTTTCAAACAAAATAGTTGAACACCTAAGCAAACAAGATTAAATTTTAACCAAAAAGTGGAATTTTCATTAAAAACTACATTTCTGCAAAAACATGTTTTTATAAATAAAAAAAAATAAATTTTGAAAAAAGAACTAGTTGAGATTTTTGTTTACGAAGATTTAAATTGACTTTTCTCTATCAAAATATGCATTTTTAAACCAGAAATAAGTTTCTAAGTAACAAATTGAATATTTAATCCGAAAAAACGAATTCTTAACAAAAAAGGATGACTTTTTAACAAAATTGTTAAATTCTCTACCAAATAGTTAAATTTTTTCCAAAAAAGATAAAATTTTTCTTAAAACAGATTAATTTTTAAACAAAAAGAAGTTTCTAAGAAAAAAGTGGAATTTTTAATCTAAAAGACGAACTTTTTCCACCAAAAAGGATGATTTGTAAGAAATTGGATGAATTCTCTACCAAATAGTTGCATTTTTATCAAAAAAAGACTAAACTTGTACTAAAACAGAGGAATTTTTATTTAAAAACAACCAATTTTCTTTTTAAAGCTGAATTTTCAATTAAATAGTTGCCTTTTTATGCATGAAAGATGAAATTTATCTTTAAAAAGATGAATTTTTAATTAAAAATAAAATAATAAATTTAAAAATAGTGGAAATTTCATCTAGGAAGGATTTGAGTTCTCATTTTAATCCCAAAATAGTAAATTTAGGTCAAGAGTAAAATTTTGTAGAAGTGGTTTCAGTTTTTAATAAAGCAGCAGAATTTGAAACCAAAAAGTATGAATTTTCAACAAAATTGTTGAATTTTCAACGAAATTGTTACATTTGTATATGAGAAAAATGTAATTTCTGCTAAAGCAGGTAAATTTTTAAATCAAAAAGACAAACTTTCGAAAAAGAGTTGAATTCTAAAACGAAAAATTGCATTTTAATTTTAAAAAGATCAAATTTCTTCTAAAACAACTTTGTTAAATTTTCAACCAACCAGTTGCATTTTTATCCCAGAAAAAAGAAAATTCCACTAAAACAGGTAACATTTAAATCAGGAAGAAAAATTTTCAAAAAAAGATCTGAATATTCATCCAAAAGTATTTCTATTCTACTAAAAAATATAATCTTTTAAATCGAAAAGACAAATTTTCAGAAAAAATATTTTTAATCCAAAAAAGATTTCAGTTGACTTATTAGCAACAAAACATGAATTGTAAATAAAAGGTTAATATTTTACGAAAAGATTTTCCTTTTGAATCCAAAAAGACGAATTTTGACAAAACAGTTGAATTTGTAAACAAAAGGGATTTCTTTAAGAAAATTGTTAAATTTTCGAAAAAATAATCAAATTTATAACTAA
>JAWWLR010000148.1:18773868-18785293 GCA_035041075.1 Acraspis erinacei | reverse complement strand
TAGCCAAAAAGAATTCTTTTTAATAAAATTGTTTAATTTTGAAGCACAAACATGAATATTCAAGTAAGGAAATTAATTTTTTTACCAAAAAGGACAAATTCTCAACCATAGAGAATCCTTTTCGTCTAAAATGATAAAACTTAAGCCTAAATAGTTTAAACTGACATTTTTGTCAATAAAATGATACAATTTTAAGCTTAGAACGAGAAGTTTTCAGCTAAAAGTAAATAAGTTAAGTTTGGTACAAAAATAAATTTTCCACTAATAAAAATAAATTTGTAGTAATATAGGTAAATATTTAGTCGAAAAATGATTTTTTTACCAAAATAGATGAATTTCTAATTAAAAAGATGAAGTTTCAACCGAGATATTTTAATTTCCGTTAAAAAAAGGTAATTTAAAGGGCAAAGAACAACAAATTTTCAAGAAAATACTCCCTCCTTTTCCGACTTTTTATATCTAACTCTTTCTTTTATTGTAATTTTTTAAAAAGTTTATGTTGGTTTAAAAAATGTACCTTCAAAAATTCTTTCCATTACCTATGTGAATTATTCAGAATTGCGTAGATTATTTGGATTACCTGAATCACTATGAATCATTTTGATCAGAAGTTGATTACCCTAGATTACAGGTGGATTACTCTCTAAGTATTACAAGTGTATTACTTGAGTCACTTAAATTACTCTGAATAAAAATTGGATCATTTCGGATTAATCTAGATTACACCGGATTATTTGGATTAGACCGTATTGATAGGTCGAAATATCTAGCGGTCTAGGCCTAAGGGATTTCCAGAATATTTTCCCCCTTTGTACCGATTTGTCAAAAAAAAAAATCAAATTTTGTTCCACTCTAGCAGCAATGGCATTTGAAGGAAAAAGGGAAAGATGAAGAGGCTCAAGAAGATGAAGAGGATCAAGAAGATGAAGAGGACGAAGAAGGTGAAGAGAATGAAAAGAATGAGGAGAATGAATGAGGATGAGGAGGAAGAGGAGGAAGAGGAGGATGTTCGACGGGCAAGGTGGACCATGGCTTGTGTCAGGAGGAGTCCCATGGCGTCACCTTCGCTTGGCAAAGAGCGAGCAGCCTTATAAAGTAGCCAGGCTACGATTTAATCCGAAATTTATTTCCTCCATTAGTAAGGGCTTGTCTCGGTGCCCAAGCGTGAGTGAGAGGCTGACATGTACGACGGTCCTCCTCCCATCTACTCTACTCTACTCCTCTCTTCACCAACATATCCAAGACCCCCCCCCCCCTCTCATACTCACTTTCTCTCTCTCTCTCTCTCTCTCTCTCTCTCCAGCGCCTGAAAAGATCGGAATGCATCCTCACAGATGCTCCTTCCTCTACATTATGAGTACTATATCGCCATCTTTATTATATCCGCGGACATTGGTATCTTTGACATCTCTTTCTTCCTTTCTTCTTTTTTCCTCCACTTCTTTCCGTTTTTCCGTAAAACCGTCCTTGGAAATAACGAGATTTGTCCACCAGAGATTTCTCTTCAGGGATCTTCTCTTCAGTGGTCATCTACAAATGGCCTGAGGTGTGTTCTCAAATTTACAACACCACACCCCAAAAAATCTTGATAAGATTTTTTAAACGTAGGGACCAAACGTATATGTGTAAATTCTCTTAATTAGATGAGGAGTAAACGAACAAAACTTGAGAAATCCATTCCAGATGATTCCTCAATAATTAGATTAATTCTGTTCCTCAAAAAGTCATGAACTTCATAAAAAATCATAAACTCATAAACTTCAAATTAGTTCATAAACTACGTTATTAATTTTAAGCTACTTTTGACTCTCGTCCCCTACTTTTGAGCACTGGACCCCCCCCCCCCCCACAACCCACAAGATGAAAACTAATGTAACACAAAATTATCTAAAGACAGTGCAAATAAAGTAATTTTTCACGACAATAGGAGAATAAATTATTTTAAATACGATTATTGTAGACAACATATTTTCTAGCAAAAAGATACATTTTTAATGCAAGAAATTAAATTTAAATTAAACTTTTCCAGTCAAAAACAAATGGTGAAACTTTTAAGAAAAAGGTGAAAGGAACCAAGAAAACTTACCTGTCTACCATGAAAGTCCAAAGATGAATTTTTAATCCACATTCCTTGTGGATTTCAAACATGGTAAAAGATGACTATCAAAATTGTGAAATTTTTAAACTAGAAATATAAATTTTCAAACAAATGATTGAAATTTTAAAAAGAAAATATTTAAATTCAACCGAAAATAGTTGAATTGTGAAGTTAATCGAACGAATTATTTAGAAAGTAGTACTTTAGATGTACTTTCGAAATAAACTTTCGAAACAAACTTTATTAATTTTCTAAAGGAAAAGATGAAGTTTCTACCCAATAATTGATTTTTGATTCTATAAGAGATAAATTCCTAACAAAAAATTGAGTAGTTTCATTTTCAGGTAAAAAATTAATTTTGAACAATAAATAATTTTTAACAGTAATGTAGGACTTTTAACCGAATAGTTCAATCCTCCAACGAAAAGATGATTTGTCAATTTATAAAAGATAAATTTCTAAACAAAGCTGAAATCATTAAATTTTTGAATAAACAAATTATTTTCTAATCAAGAAAAAGAATTTTGAACAAAAAAGTTAAATTTTCAACCAAACAAGTGAATCTTTATAAAAAAAATATTTCTAACCATGTTCTTAAACAGTTAACCAATATTTAAATTTCCCACCAAGAAAATTTATTTTTTAGTCAAAAAACCGAATTTTTATGAAAAAAAAAACAAAATTTAACAAAAATGTTGAATTTTGGGAGCAATCTTATGAATTATCTACAAAAGAGTTGAATCGTAATCCGAAAATATCATTTATCAAAAAAAAGGTAATTTGTTGCGAAACAAAAATCATTAAATTTTTAACCGAATAGTTAAATTTTATACAAAATACTTGAATTTTTAAAAAGAACTAAATTTCTACAAAACCTATCAATTTTCAATCCGAAAATATGAATTTTCGACTAAAATTATGAATATAAGAAATTTGTTTGAAAAATAAGTCTAAATAAAAAGGAATTATCAACAAAAAAGAATGAACTTTACATCCAAATAGTTGCATTTTTAACCAAGTAGATAAATTTTTAAATAAAACGATAAATCTTTAAAAATAATAAATTTTAATGAATGAATTCAACATTTAAACCAAAAAATGATTTTCTACAATATGATACATTTTTTAAAAACAAAATATTTTTTTCAAGCAAAGAAATGAATTTTCAGCCAAAAAATATTTCTTGTGGAGATTCTATATTTTTTTTTTAAATTCACCAGTATGTTTGAAAATTTTAGGATTTTGTTGACAAGTCATTGTTGTTGTTGAATATTTGTCTTTTCGTGTTGAAAATGAAATTGAAATTATTTTAGTTAAAAATTCAAACTATTTTGTTGAAAATTCAACTATTTCGTTGAAGTTTTAATTTGTTTACAATTCAATAATTTTGTACAAAAGTCATTCTTTTTCGGTGCAAAATTCATCTGTTTTGTTAAAAATTGTTGCATTAGCGTAGAAAATTCAATAATTTGGTTAAAAATTAACTTTCTTGTTGAAAATCCATATTTGTGGTTTAAAAATTCAAATTTTGTTTTGCTTAAAATTTCTTCTTTTTATCTGGACAATGTAACTATTTTAGGAACAATCAGTTTTGATTGATTACATTTTTTATGAGAATTAATTTTTTTGGTCGAAAATTCAAATTTTTGGTTCAAAATGTCATTACTCGCTTGAAAAGTTGAACTTTTTTTGTTCAAAATTAATTCGTTACGGTTTTACATCCAACTATTTTGTTGATAGTCATTTAAAAATTATTTTTCTTAACCCAAAATTGAACTAATCCATTTTTGGTTAAAAGCTCATTACTTTTAGTTAAAGATGCATCTATTCGGTTGCACATTCAATCACTTCGTTGATCGTTGCACTTTTTTATGAATATTAAATTTTTCAAGATTTTTGTCAAAAATTAAACTATTTTGTTGAAAATTTCGTTTTTTGTTAGTTACAAATTCATTTTTCAACTGCAAATGTAAATATTCTATTTGATTAAAAATTCATCGATTTTGTTCAAAATGCAATGCACATAACTGTTTAAAATATTATTAATAGATATAATAAGAAGTTTAAAACTTTTTTATAACAACAAGCCCATTATTTTTTATGTTCTAACGTTATTAAAATACCTGTAATGCAATAAAATAAGCACTTTCTGCAAACTTAAATTTGTGGATGACACCTTATCGTATTTCATGAATAACATGTTGCGTCTCCTAATTATCTCTCAGTATTTCGATAAGATAGAATTACTAAAGATAATACAACAGGAAAAAAACTGATCTTAATAGGAACTGTCCGTCTCTTGAATTCTACTTTGTAGTTTTAAAAGTTATTCTAAAAGTATAAAGCACCAGAGCTTTTCTTACACATAAAGGTGCAAATGGATCATAACATTTTATGGAACTACTTACCCTTTAAGTAGCGAAATAGATTGAATCGAAACGCAATTCTTTTAATGATATCGTAAGGATACTCGAGTTGGAAATGAGAAAACGAAAGGGTTCTTTGGTCTATAGTAAAGCTAACTTATGGCTATAAGTCAGAGTTCCTGGCTTGAGGTTTAATTCGACTGCGCGGAATCCTTCTACCTTCATTCCTTGAGCAAGCTAGTCTTTAATCAGGGGCCAATAAATTAAACGTGGTCACCACCCCTTTTTATGGTTTTACACTTAGTTCTATTTGCTCTAATTAATTATTTTAAGGCAGTGAATTCAGGAATATCCAACCGCTCGATGTGTTTGTGATTATCAGCTTCAGATCAAACTGATCCACTTTTGCAGAACCCAAATTACTTTTTAGACAACTTTATTCATATCTGTCAAGTGACAATTATTACACTTTTTGATGAAAGCTCTATAAGTTTTGCAATTATCTGTATCAACCTCCTCCTTAAAGATTGGAAGGATTTCCTTTTTCTAGTCTCTTGAAACTTTTCCAATCCGTAGCACGCTATGATAAATAATTTACCGATTCCCACTTTCATTTAATTCAGAACAATCTGGCAGATACAAATATATGCCCCTTGACATGACGTTTTGCTTTCTCATTCATAATCAGAATGAGTCCCTGGCAAACATGTAATCCATTTAAGCATGGACTCGAACTATGGTCAGGAGTAGATACTGCTCATCGGTATTTGCATTTTCATTATAGATTGGAAGGATGTCCTTTTTAGTCACTTGAAAGTTTTCAAATGTGTAGCACGCTATGATAATTTATTATCATAGCGTGATAATTAATATTTGGTTGCAAAATTTAACAATTTTCGTCAAAATAAATCCTTTTTAGTTGCAAAATTAACAGTATTTAAAAAAATTATTATTTTGGTTTACAAATCTAGATCTTTCTGTAGGACATTGAACTTTTATTTAAAATTCATATTTTGTTGCTGAAAAGTCAACTGAAACCTTTTTTTGATGAAAAATACTTTTCTGAGAATTTGTCTTTGTGACTTAAAAATTCACTTGTCTTATTAGAATTTTGATTTTACTTAGACAAAAATGCAACTGTTTGGTTGAAAAGTTAACAATACTGTTAAAAATTCGTACTTTTTGGCTGAAAAATCGGCTCTTTAGCAGAAAATTAACTTATTGTCTGCAATTTTTATTTTGGGGTTAAAAACTGGAATCTTCTTCGGATACAAATTTAACTATATTTTGGTGCTGAAAAAAGAACTAAAATCTTTTTCGGGTTTAACTATTTGATATTAAATTTACTTTTTTTACATTCATATTTTGCTGTTGAAAAAGGACTGCATTTTTTCTGAGTGAAAATTTAAAAAAATTAGTCGTTTTTTATTAAAAATTCATTTTTCATAGTAAAAATTTCATCTTTCTTCGACAAAATAAAAAATTAACTATTTGATAGAGAATTAAACTATGTGTTTATATCTTCATCATTTTTGGTTGAAAAAAAATCCTTCGCCTTTTAGGATTGTCAAGTCCTTTTTTTGTAAAAACTTATTTTTTGCTTAAAAATTCATATTTTGATTAGAAAAGTCAATTGGAATAATTTTTGTTCAAATTAGATTGTTTACAAAAAGTCAGACTTTGTTTTAAATTTCTCATTTTGGTTTTAAAAAAATAACTGAAATCTTTTCTGGGTGCAAATTCACCATTTTTTAAAATTAAAAAACTAAAAATTCAGTTATTTTAAGATAAATTTGTTTTTTATTGGATAAAAATGCAAATTTTTTGTTGACTGTTAAACCGTTTTGTTAAAAAGACATAACTTTTAGTTGAGAATTCCACTATTTTGTTAAAAAAAAATTTAATTTAAATTTATTTTAGTACAAATGTAATCTTTCTTTGATAAAATGAAAAATGCAACTATTTGATGGAGAATTCAACTATTTTTTTTATATTTTCATCGTTTTTTATGTAAAAAAATTCGTCTTTTAGGATTGTCAAGTCATTTTTTTGTAGACATTTATTTTTTGTTTAAAACTACATATTTTTATCTTGCAAAGTCAATTGGAATCTTTTTTGGATGAAAATTCAACTATATTTTTTAAGTTTTTTAAAAATGAAAATTAATCGGATTTAAGAGAAATTTCATCTTTGTACATATAAATACAACTATTTAGTAGAGAATTTTGCAGTTTTGTTAAAAAGTCCTTCTTTTGTTTAAAATTCGTATTTTTAGATGGAAAATTCAATTTTTTTGTGGAAACTTATTTCTTGCTTCAAAATTCAAATTTTGATCGTGCAAAGTCAATTAAAATCTTTTTCAAAAGAAAATTTAACTATAGTTTTTTCAATGAAAATGCAATTTTTCAGTTAAAAATTCTTCTTCTATGTTTGAATATTCAAGTATTTTGCTTGAAGGATTTGGTTGAATTACTTTGTTAACAAATCATTTTTTTGTTCTTAAAGATTTATATTTTTATTTGAAAATTCATGTCTTTGGTTGAAAGTTTAACTATTTGATTCAAAATTAATATTTTTTAGTTAATAATTACACTACTTCGGGAAAAGTCAAACTATATTGTTAGAAATTTAATGTTAGTTTAAGTGCTTTTGTCTTTGGTTGAAAATTTAAATGTTTAGTCGAAAAGACTTTTTTTTGCTTGAAATTAATTTTTTAACTGATAATGTAACTTTTCCATTATTTTAAGATTGATCTGCTTAGTTGAAAATGCTCCTTTTTTAGTCAAAAAAATAATAATATTTTTCTTGTTGGAAATTTCATTTTTGTTTGTTAAGTATTTTGTTGAAAAGTCATATTTTATTGTAGAAAAAACATTCTTTTATTTTAAATAAATTAATATATTTGGAAATTTCTAACTTTTATCCGAAATACTATTTTGTTTCGTTATATAAATTCTATGTTAAAAATATTACAAGATTAAAATGCCGCTGTATTTGAATATTAACCCATAAGTCCCAGCCGGACACATTTAAAAAATTTTTTTCAATGGCTCGATATTTTATAAAAAAGGTCCTAAAAAAATTGGGAATAGTTATATCCGATGTAAAATTGACTGAAACTTCGATTTATGTGATTGGAATTTCGAAAAAAGGCATTTTGAAAAAGTTATGGTTGTTTATTTAACAAAAACACGTGTTTTTGAAATTTTTATTTTCAATATTTCCCAATCGAAACCTTCAAAATATAACAGCAGGTTAAAAAAAAACATGGCGGTACCAAATATGGCAAAACCCGCTAGTACGAAATTTTGTGAAAATAAAAAAAATTTCAAATTTTTTGGCCGCCATATTGGATCCGCCATCTTGAATTTTGAAATTCTGACAACATATTCGTAATCAGTGACCCACAAAACCCTCTTGTCAAAATTTGCATCAAAATTGTACAATTAAAAAATTTTTTGGCTGACATATTGGATCCGCCATATTGAATTTTGAAAACCTGATACCATAATCGTATTCAGAAACCCGAAAAACCCTCTGGTATACATTTTCATGGCAATATAAATAAAATTGTTGTCGTCGAAAAAAATACATTTTTTATACAAAAAATTTTCATTCTTAACCATCATAATTGGTGCCGCCATGTTTTTTTAAAACGTACCGATATATTTTGAAGGTTAGGGTCTATGGACGAAAAAAATCCACATATCGTCGAAATCCACCGATACTCTTGATCCGAAAATATTGAAAAAAGTTCAAAAACACGTTTTTTGTTAAATAAACAACCATAACTTTTTCAAAATGCCTTTTTTTTTTAATTCCGAGCACATAAATCGAAAGTTCACACAATTTTACATGGGATGCGACTATTCTAAATTTTTTAAAGGACCGTTTTGATAGTGTATGGAGCGATTGAAAAAAATGTTGAAAATGTGTCCGGCTGGGACTTAATGGGTTAACCAAATAAAAAACATCCAAATCTCTTCTTGTAGGTTATGGAAGGCGTACCGAAAAATACATAAATTTATGGGCGTGATTTCCTATTTTTCGAGTCAAGAGTGGCATTTTACAAATGAAGAAAATCAGAGACTTTCGAGAAAGTTAAACGAGGTTGATAAAAGAAAATTCGACTGCAATATCGACAATTTGGATTGGCATGATTTTCTTTATTATCAATTCCGGGGCGTTCGTCTTTTTATCCTCAAGGATCCTATGGAAACGCTAGAAGCAGGCCGAATTCATTACAATCGGTAAGTTTTATTACAATACATTTTTTCATTAGAGCAATTTCGTACTATATGTTTTTTCTTAATTATTAATTTTCCGATTTTTCCAGGCTCATGTACGCTCATTATACGATAGTAACTCTAACGTTTTCTCTACTCGCATGGATTTTTTTCTCACTTCTACGCTGGTATTTCTATTAATTCAAATTAAATTGAAATTCAACACATTTATAGCGAAATTTGTTTTTTAAAGTAATTCTAAGATTTGTCGATGTAAAAATAATAATTAAGACTACTTTTCCGTGTAACTATCAATAGAATAAATTTATATTTTTACAATACAATTTTGAAGAATTCCTCTTTTCTTTGCTTTTTAAAAGAAATGTACTCTTTTTCTCGTTTTTTCCCATGAATCAGTACTAGAGCTACATGGTTACATGAAAACTTACCGACCGAGTAAGCTTCTGCCGTTAAGTTACCGACATCAGGTAAATATCATCGGTCGGTAACTCAAATTTACGATAAGTCAGTAAGGCAGCTTTATCATCGGTCGGTAATCACGAGTCATGGAACTCGCCTCGGTCGATATACCCAAACCAAACCATTACCCTGGGATTATCCTTAATGTCTCTACATCGGAAAGTCAGTTAGCAAGTTACAGGAGAGTTCTAATGCAGATCACTGAATCGGATGAAACCTTCGTCATCATTGAAGTTAGCTACCTTATCGACCAACTACATTGTCCAAATTGTACATTACTGATTGATGGTGATGACCTTAACTTTGCTTAGAACAGAACCTTGCTCTACTTAATTCTACTACTTAAATTCTAACTGAATTAATAGAATCCAATCAAAAAATCAAACTATTTTGGATTAAAGTTTATTGAAAAATGTGTACAAATTGAACAGTTTTCGCATTTGTCTTTAAGAATAAGAAATTTCTTCCTTTTTGGTTACCAATTCTATCAATTGGTCCAAAAATCATCTTTTTGTCCGACCCCCCTTGAAAATGCGCCATTGCATGCACGTGAAGCAGGCGTAATGTGGCCAATTACAGCCCAGTGTCCTTCGCACATGCGCACTTCGCCGCCGGACCAACATGAATCTTTACGCCCGCTATACATGCACAGCACCACGCAAGTGGGACGCCCGGCAGAAGTGGTAATATCATATGATGTAAATTGAAGTGGTTTTTCTTAGAACCCTTTCGCCATAAAATATTTACGAAAGGGGAAACTAGTAAAGGGAAAGGAGGGAAAGGGGGGAAAAAGGAAAAGAAAGAAGGAAAGCGGGAAATGGGAAAAAGGGAAGTAGAGTGAAGGGAAAGGGGAAAGGTTTAAAAGGAAAGATTAAAAAGGGAAGGGGGAAGGGAAACAAAAAAGGGAATAGTTTAAAGGAAAATAATACACAATGTACTATTTCTAATAGAAAATTTAAGAATTCTATTTTTGGTTGAAAATTAATGTATTTTGTATTTGTATTTTGTATTTAATCTATCTACTTTTTAATGTTCCGATATTTGTTTCTAACGATTAAAAAAATGCAAATGAAATTGAAGAATGATTTAATTCATGATTATCAAGCATGTTTTCTTGTCTAAACCCTAGAGGCGATAGTGATTATTTTTGCACGGTTAAGATTTCGCGAAGCAGCAATCTTATCGTGATTCGCACTGGGTGTTGTACTCGTATCAATAACGGCTGAACACGCGCCTGCTATCATTTAACTCAATTCTCGACACTTTCATTTTTTTTTGCATCCTGTATCAAAACAATATCTAGAAGCCTAATAGCACCCTGATAACCTTTTTTGTAAACAACAGGTTCTAACTTTACAAATAAGGGCTTCCATCCTCATTCATCAGAACGTCAGCAATATTCGAGTCTCTTTGATAAAACTCGGATTAAACATCTGACATAACAAGAATTGTTCCAACGATTTCCTTTCTTTCCTTTATCTTCACCAAGTTCATATGATTAATCTTTTGCCTTTTTTCGTAACATAGGATTCGTCCATAACTAATGATACTTTTATCTTCAGGTATAAAGAAATTATCAAGGAAATTATTAATCAGGCAGTTCATTTTCTAAATTCCCTGACTATTCCCTGATTTTCCCTGCCTTTTTTTATTTTCCCTAACCGTTAATATTAAACGGCCACAAGTCTAATCTTGTAACATTTTAAATATAGAAGCTTTTATTAATGGAACATAACAGATTTGAATTTGAAATAAATTTTTAATTTATTATTCCCAGGGCTACAACAGCCTAATTTATTACTTGGAAAAAGTAACATATTTAAACCAAATAACTAATGTTCTTTACAATTTAAAACAATTCAAGCGAACTTGACTCATACAACTTCAAAACAATTCAAGCTAAATTCAAAATAATTCAAAGGAATTGGAAAAAAAATATGCCATTGATTTCAGAAAATTGGATTGAATTTAGAGTAATTGAATGGAAATGAGAAGAAATCGATACATCTCATAAATGCTTAATGTGAATTCTTTTAAAATTTCAAATAAATTCACAACAATTAAAAAATATTTTTCTATATCATTGAATTCAGTAAGTTTAAAAGGGTATTAAAACAATTCGAGAAAATTAAAAATAAAAGTGATGATATTCCTGAAAATGCACGGTGAAATTAAAAGACTTCAAGATTAATTATACAAAAACTTTTAAAAATCCATTGAATTAAGAGAATTTAGAAGCCAATTTAGAGGCCAAT
>JAWWLR010000148.1:18724678-18742088 GCA_035041075.1 Acraspis erinacei | reverse complement strand
AGTATGATAAATACACGACCTGGAAACGTACGAGGTTTGTTAAAAAAAGTGAGTTCAAATTTCGCGGGCTACGTAGATTCGATTTTTTTTGCTAGGGTGGTACGAATGTTTTGGGCCTGAAACTTTTGGCATCGAAGTTTGTTCCGAAATTGCTGAATTTTTATCAAAAGAGCCGTCGCATGAACATTGCTCAGGAGCTGTTAAATGACGTGAACGAAGATCCAGATTTTCTCAAAAAGGTCATAACTGCTGACGAAACATGGGTATATAGGTATGGCGTCGAAACTAAGGCTCAATCGTCTCAGTGGAAACATCCTGAATCCCCAAGACCGAAAGAAGCACGCCAAGTTAGGTCAAATATGAAGGTTTTGCTCACTGTTTTCTTCGATTATAATGGCGAGGTGCATCATGAGTTCTTGCCAGCAGGTCGTATGCGTGAAGCAATACGAAAAAAACGCCCGAATTTGTGGCGAAACAATTCATAGCTTTTGCATCACGATAGTGCACCATCTCACACATCGTTGCTTGTTCGTGGTTTTTTGGCCAAAAACACCATGATCATGCCTCAGCCACCCTATTCACCACACATAGCCCCTGCGATTTTTTTCGGTTGTCAAAACTGAAAACACCCAGGAAAGGACGACGTTTTCCCACAATTGAAGAGATAAAGACCGCATCGCTGGAAGAGCTCATGGCTATACCAAAAAGCGCATATCAGAAGTGCTTCGAGGATTGGAAAAAGCGCTGGCGCAAGTATATTATATCTGAGGGGCGTTACTTTGAAGAGGACACAATAGATATTGATGAATAAATCAATATTCTTCGACAAAAAAAGTCACCTTTTTTGAACAAATCTCGTACAGACGTCGAGAGTATCCTCAAAAACAAGCAATATAAATAATTACAAATTAACGGAGGACCCGCTCCAGATTCCGCCCTGGAGCGTCAAACAATAAAAATGGATCCAGGGAGGTAGCAGCAACAAACGCAAGAGTACAGATCTTGAAAATAAAATTCCATAAAAACTGCCACTCTGTGCCTAAACAAGTAGCTGGAAAAACACAGATTTCGTGCGAAGCTCAACCGAATACTGGCTACCGCTCGCTTCTCTCGACAGCACGCAGACTGCCCAATCCCCCCCTCTTCCGCAGGGAATCCAG
Organism: Acraspis erinacei; assembly: GCA_035041075.1. Taxonomy (NCBI): domain Eukaryota; kingdom Metazoa; phylum Arthropoda; class Insecta; order Hymenoptera; family Cynipidae; genus Acraspis; species Acraspis erinacei. The sequence goes on along the minus strand of JAWWLR010000148.1, from coordinate 18,740,928 downwards.
ATGTATCTTCTGCGCTGTCGCAGTGTCATGGCGAATGGAGGGGGATTACGGGACCCTCATTCGCAGGAGATGGTGATAGTGGTGCAGCGGCAAATCAAAGACGGTGAGATTTGAATCGCAGTAGGTACAGGATCTGGAATGCGGGATTCTCATCCACATTCCACCCTCGGTGAACAGCCTACGGTTGCGCCTGCACCTGTGCGACTTCGACCCGCTTTACGTCCTCGTCGTGAATTAATATATTAACCCACAGAGGCCACGCGGGTGCAAATCGGGCACGCAAAATATCAAATGTCCCTCTCTCCCAAAATAGATTCATTTAAAAATTTATATTTTATGTAATAATTCGGTTTAAAGGTTTTGTTAATAAAATATTTGAATTCCTCAGGAAATTGTACCCCGAAATCATAAGGTTTTATTGTTATTTAAATTAAAATTAAAAGACTGTACATAACGATTAAAATCCTGACAACCAGATTTGCACCCGTATGACCTTCACGTTACTGGAGAGAGGTATGGCCTTTGAGGGTTAATGATTCTAGAGGTTGTTATTGTATTGTGATAAGAATAGTTATTTAAATTTACCTGACACTTTTTATGAACGTTAAGGAAGGTTTGCATTGTTATTTACTAGTGTATTTTCTTGTACTGAGTATTCTTAATGGCCACTCTTGAGTATGTCATTGCGAGTAGTTAAGGATCGTTTTTAGGGATTACTGTTGTCCTATATTAGGGATGCTTTTGTCTTGTCTAGTACTTATGTTCTGAGGAAAGTTATTATCTGCTCATTATTGACAATAGGATATTTTTAGGAAATTCGGTCAAAGAAAGCATGTTGCCTTTTTATTATAACCACGTTGTTTTAAAGTTGCAAAGTGATTTTGTTCGGAATTGAGGGAATTAGAAAATACAGCAATAGCAGACAGAACTGTTTTATTGTTCTGTTGATTGTGAACAGTATTTTAGTCCACACTTCAAAGGTTTCTCTTTTCCTGTGTTAGAACCTATTACTTAATGATTGTAGAGGTTGTTATTGAATTTCGATAAGAATAGTTATTTAAATTTGCCTGACGATTTTTATGAACGTTAATGAAGGTTGGCACTGTTCTTTACAGTGCTGTTTTCTTGTACTGAGTGTTCTGAATGACCACTCTTGAGTATGTTATTGCGAGTAGTTAAGGATATTTTTTAGGGATTGTTGTTGTTCTATATTCGGATGGTTTAGTATTGGCTAGTACTTCAGGTCTAAGGAATGTTATGATCTGATCATTATTGACAAAGAGATATTTTTAGACAATTCTGTCAAGGAAAAGATGTTGTCTTTATATTAGAACTACGTTGTTTCGAAGTTGATACGTTATTTTAAAGCAATTTGAGAAACTGCATGATTGAAAAATTATTTGGTTGAGAATTTAAGGAATGACAAAACACAGGAAAGATAGGCAGTATTGTTTCAATGTTTTGTTGATTGTGAACAACACCTTAGTAAAACTTTGAAAAGTTTCTATTTTTCTTTGTTAGGAGCTATTACGCAATGTTTCTGAAGGTTGTTATTGTATTGATATTGTTATCAGTTTTAAAAACTGCATCCTTGAAAAATGATTTGTTCGGACTTGAGGGACTTAGAAAACACAACAATAGCAGACAGTACTGTGTTCTTGTTTTATTGATTGTGAACATCCGTTTTGTCAACATTTCAAAGGTTTCTATTTTCCTGTGTTAGAAGCTATTACTTAATGAATATAGAGGTTGTTATTGTATGTTGATAAGAATGTTTACTTAAATTTGCCTCAGGCTTTTTATGAACGTTAATGAAGGTTGGCACTCGTTTTTTCTTGTACTGAGTATTATTATTCTGCTATATTAGATATATTTTTGTCTTTGATCATTCTTCGGTTCTAAAGCATGTTATTATCTGATTATTATTGACAATGGGATATTTTTAGACAATTAGTGCAATGGAGAGATGTTATATTTACATTAGAACCACGTTGTTTTAAAGTCGCAACGTTATTTTAGTGTAATTTCAGAAAATACATTATTGAAAAATGATTTTGTTCAGAATTTAGGGAATTAGAAAACACACAAATGGCTGTCACCTAGTCAAAATTTTTAGCAGCTATTACTGAATGTTTCTAGCAGTTATTTTTGTATTTTGATAAGAATTGTTATTTAACTTTGCTGAGGCTTTTTATAAACGTTTATGAAGGTTAGCACTGCTCTTTACTAGTGTTCTTTTCTTTCACTGCGTTTTCTTTTTGTCCGCTCTTGAGTATGTTATTGAGAATAGTTAATTATCTTTGTTAAGGATTATTATTGTTCTGTATTAGGGATAAAGTTGTTTAGGCTAGTACTTCGGCACTAAGGAACGTTATTATCTGAATATTATTGACAATAGGATATTTCTAGAGAATTCTGTCTAAGATGAGATGTCTTTATCTGAGAGCCACGTTGTTTAGAAGTAACAACGTCATTTTAGATCAGTTTCAGAAACTGCATCCTGCAAAAATGATTTTGTTCGGAATTTCGGAATTTAAAAAAAAAGAACAATGGCAATGAGTGTTTTTTTGAAGGTTTTATTGATTCTAAACAATACCATAGTCAAAATTTCGAAGGTTTCTATTTCCCTCTTTTAGAAGATATTAATTAATGTTTCTAACAGTTGTTATTGTATTTTGATAAGAATTGTTATTTACATATGCGGAGGCTTTTTATGAACGCTAATGAAGATTGGTACTGTTCTTTTCTAGTATTCTTTTCTTGAACTTAATATTCCTATGGTCCACTCCTAAGTATGTTGTTGAGAGTAGTTAATGATCGTTGTCTTTATATTAGAACCACGTTGTTTTGAAGTTGCAAAGTTATTTTAGACCTATTTCTGAAACTATCTAATTAAAAAATGATTATGTTCAGCATGTTGGAAATCAAGAAACACAGCAATGGTAATCAGTATTGTTTTAAGGTTTTCCTAATTTTGAAAAACACTTTACTCAAAATTTCGGTTACTATTTTTCTTTGTTAGGCGCTTTTACAGAATCTTTGTTGAGGTTGTTCGTGTAATTTTATAAGAATTGGTATTTACCTTCGCTGAAGATTTTTATGAACATTTATAAAGGTTGGCATTGCCCTTCACTTAGTTAATGATCGTTGCTAGGATTTGTATAGTCCTATATTGGCGTTATTTTTGTCTTTGTCAGTTTTTTGGCTTTAAGGGATGTTATTATCTGATTATTTTTGACTGATGATAGGATTTATTATTGACCTTTTTAGTGCCAATGTATTGCTGGATCTTCTTATTATTCATTTCTAGATCTTTCTTATTATCTATTGCTGATCGTTGTTTTTAAATGTTTTTCTCTAATTTATCAATATCTCGCATCAAGTGCAGCGCAGTCATTTACTGTCTTGACAATTGACTACTTTTTGATAATTGTGTCAAAAACAGTTTCAGAAACTTTATTAATAAAAGATGATTCTTTTTAGAATCTTTTGTAATCTGTCAAAATAAGTTACAATTTTCACAAGATAACAACGGATATGGGTAGTGTTTTAGTATTTCATTGGTTATTGCTGACCATGTCTAAGGGTTTTTATCGGCTAAGGGTTTTCTTGTCCACTTTCAAGGGTTGTAAGTACTCATTGCTGAGTATTGTCCAATATGATTGAATATTTATAGGATTGGATATTAACCTTTTCTAAAGTTTTTATTATCATTTGCTAGAGGTCCGGCCGCTCCTGAGAACTTGCATTTACCTTTGCTACGTTTATCATGAACCTTTATGAAGGTTGAAATTGTTCTTTGCCAGTTATTTTCCTGTGCTTACTATTATTATCATGCGCTGATCAGTATCATCATTTAACATTGTGGTCATTATTGACCGTTGCTAAGATTTCTTACTGACCTGTGCTAAGGCTCATTATTGAACTTTTATAAGATTTTCCATTGAGCTTTGCTACATTTTTTCGATGCTTAAGGATATTATGAATAATTTGTAGGTGTGTTCGTTACCCATTAATGGTCGCTATCATTGATTGTTCCTGCAATTTATTATTGGTTGTTATTTGCTATTGCTAGGGATTGTTATGAACCATTACTAAGCTTGATATTATTCTTTGCTATCTACTATTACTGATCTTTGTTAAAGTTCTTTATTTAAGGTTATTAAGAATTTTAATTGACCTTTTTAAATATTTGTTAGTGATATTTTCTGGGGGCTATTATTGACTTTTGCTAAAGTTTGTTAGTGTCCATCTCCGGGGTTGTGAATGATCTTAGATAAAGTTGTACTTCTGTTCTTAAGGATTGTTTTTTCCGTTAGTGAATATTATACTTTATTATAGACCCTTCCGAAGATTTAATATGGACCTTTGCTTAAAGGAAAGCTAAAGCAACCTTTGCTAAGGTTGTTACTAAGAACAATAGGTCATTTTTTGACAAATCAGTCAAAGAAGTGATGTTTTTTTCATACGTGGACCACCTGAAATTTAGTCGAGCTACGTTTTTTCATAAGTTTTTTTATAAGGTTGTTATTCTCTTTGCGAAGGGCTATTACTGGGCATTGCTGGGGGTTGTTAATGGCCATTTATAAGGATTATAAATTACCTTTACTTAAGATTTCATTGCATATTGTAAAGAATTTTTATATTTCGTTGATGAGGGGTCCTTTTACTACTGGTTATTATTTAATGTTGCCATTGTTAACAGATCTTATTTCCCGTACTTAAGATTGGTTATTGACCTTTGCTAAGATATGTTATTGATCTTTAATGGTTTTTGTGACCAATTATTCATAGGGATACCCTTATAAATTTCCATTATTGCGGGTGGTTAATATCTATTGCTTAGTGTTTTGATTATCTATTGCTGATGGCTGTTATTGACTGACGCTAAAACTTATCATTTACCTCAGAAAGGTTATTATCTAGGCTAAGATTTCATATTATTAAGTAATAAGTGTTCTTATTATCATTTTTATATAATTTTTTATAGATTTTTGCTGAACTGTGCTAGATCTGTGTTAAGGTCGCCTCAGATCTTTAATCAAATTTTCTATTGTTTGATGCTGGTTTAATTAGAACTGATTGTTTTCATAATTCATTGTTCGGTATTTTCATTATCCATTCCTGATAGTTTGTTATTGAATTTGTTTATTATTGATATTTGCAAAGGTATATTTTTCATCTTTGCTAGAGAGTTTTACTGTCCGTAATTTAGTATTGTCATTTAAGTTTGGTAGTATTTTTAATAATCGGAGATTTTTTCCGAACTTAAAGATTGACATGATTAATTGTTCGGTCTCTTTATTATCTATTGTTAAGGTTCTTATTGACAAATGCTAGAATTTAATATTGACCTTTATTAAGTTTTTTATTACCCTTTGCAACGTGTTGTTAGGAACGTGTTGCTATTGTCTGTTATTGTTAGCTGTTATTTACCGTCGTATAAAATTGTTATTCATAATTCATGAGGTTATTATAAACCTTGACTAACGTTGTTATTTTCCTTTGATATTTTTTTTCCTGGTGCAGAGAGTTTTTAGGATCCGGTGCTAGATGTTTTCATAATCGATCTTTGATGGTTTGCTATTGACAGTTTCTAGAATCTACCATTGATATTTGTTAAGTTTTTATGATCATTTGCTAGATCAATCTTTTAGATTTGTTTTTACCGTTGCTGCGAGATGTTATTTCCCGTTGTTGATAGCTGTCACCGTTGTTTGGGATTTTTATTGCTCTTTGATAAGTATGTTATAAACCTTCACTGAGGTTGTCATTGTCCTTTGATATTTTTTTTCTCTCGCAGAAGGTTTTTATGATCCTTTGCTAGATGTTTTCCTTATCCATTTCTAAAGTTTGTTCTTTACTGCTTATAGGATTTATTATTGACCTTGGATAAAGATGTCATTATTTACCTATATTAAAATTCTTATGCACCTATGCTGTGGTTGATATTTTTCATTTTCAACTTTTCTTGCGGGGCTGAAGGTTCAAAATATCTATTGTTAGGTTTTTTATTATCCTTTGCTAATGATTGTCATTGACGGTTGATAGAATTTAATTTCGCTCTTTGTAAATTATTCTTATTATTTCTGATACTTAAGTTGTTATTTACCGTTGCTAGGGGTTATTACTTACCGTCCTGAACGTTGTTATTCTTCATTGCTAACAATCTTTCTGCAATAAGAGATCATCTTACCGACTGCTAGGCGTTTTTATTATGCGTTGTTGATATTTATTATTAACTGTTGCTAGAATCTATTATTGAATTTTGCTAAAGCTATTATTATTCTTTCAAAGGAATTGTTATTGTCTGTTTTTTACAGTTGTAATTTACAATTTCGAGATGTTCTTAAGCACCCTTATTAATATCGTTATTAAATGTTCATAAAGTTTTAATGAACCTCTCGAAAGTTTGTTATTGTCCTTTAATATTGTTTTCTGGTACAGAAGGTTTTTATGAGTCCTTTCTGGATGTTTTCATTATCTATTTCTGATAGTTTGTTATTGACTGATGCTGCGATTTATTATTGACCTGTGACAAAGTTGTTATCCTTTATTAGGGGTGATTATTTACCGACATTAAGCTTGTTATGGACCTACATTATAGCTGTTATTCTCCTTTTCAACTTTCTTTACGGTGCTAAAGGTTGTTATTATCTGTTGCTCGCAGTTACGTTCTTATTTACCATTGCTAGGGGTTACAATTTTCCTTCCTTAAGGTTTTTATTATGTATTGATAACAATATTTCTGTGCTAAGGGTTGTTATTATCGACAGCTGAGCGTTTTTTATTATGCAATGCTGATAGTTATTATTGATTAGTGCTAGGATCCATTATTGACCTATGATAAAGATGCTATTATTCTGGTCAAGTAGTTGTTATTACCTGTTTTTTAGAGTTGTCCTTTCCTTTTTCTGGGGTTTGTTATTCACCTTTATTGATGTTGTTATTAGCCTTTCTTAAAGTTGTTACGAACCTTTACTAAGGTTGTTATGGTCCTTTGATCATTTTTTTTTTGCTGCAGAATATTTTTATAAAACATTTCTTGATGTTTTCATAGACCATTTCTGATGGTTTGTTATGGACAAATGCTAGAATTTATGATTGACCTGGGATCAAGTTGTTATACTTTTATATATATTGTTATTATCCGTTGTGGAGAGTTGTTAATGAAGGTTATTAGGGGTGGTTATTTACCTACATTAAGTTTATTATCGAGCTACATTGCCGTTGCTATTGTCCTTTTAAAATTTTTTTTACGGTCCCGAAGCTGTTATTATCTAGTGCTAGGTTTTTCATGATCCTTTGCCAATGGTTGTTAGTGTCTGTTTCTAGAATTTATTTTTTTCCTTTTTAAATAATTAATATTACCCCTAATTAAATTTTTATTTATCGTTTCTATGGGTTATAATTTTCCTTCCTTAAGGTTATTATTATCCATTGATACAAATATTTCTGTGCTAAGGGTTGTTATTATCGACAGCTGGGCGTTTTTTATTATACAATGCTGATAGCGGTTATTGACTTGTGCTAGTATCCATTATTAACCTTTGATAAAAATGGTAATATTCTGTTCAAGGAGTTGTTATTACCTGTTTTTTTTAGAGTTGTCATTTCCTTTTTCTGGGGTTTGTCATTCACCTTTATTAATGTTATTATTAACCTTTCTTAAAGTTGTTATGGACCTTTACTAAGGTTTTTATGATCCTTTAATCATTTTTTTCTGCTGCAGAATGTTTTTATGAAACATTTCTTGATGTTTTCATAGTCCATTTCTGATGGTTTGTCTGTTTCTAAAATTTATTTTTTTCCTTTGTAAATAATTAATATTGCCCCTAAATAAATTGTTATTTATCGTCTCTAGGGGTTATAATTTTCCTTCCTTAACGTTCTTATCATCCATTGCTAAGAATATTTCTGTAATAAGGGTTATTATTATCAACAACTGGGTATCTTTATTAGAGATTCTTTATAGTTATTATTGACTTTTGCTAGAATATGTTATTGACCTTTGTTAAAGATGTTATTATTCTTTCCGAGCAGTTGTTATTACTTATTTTTTACACTTGCCATTTACAGTTTTAAGGGATTGTTATTCACCTTTACTAATGTTGCTACTCTGATCCATTGCTGGATGTTTTCCTTCTCCATTTCTGATGGTTTTGTATTGACTGATGCTAAAATTTATTATTGACCTTTAATAAAGTTTTTATCATTTTACAAAGGCCGTTATTGTACCTAGTAGAGAGTTGTTATTGAAGGTTATTAGGGGCGGTTATTTACATATGTTAAAGTTTTTATGGATCTACATTATTGTTGTTATTATCCTTTTCAATTTTCTTTACGGTATTGCACATTGTTGTTATCTGTTTCTAGGGTTTTGATTATTCTTTGCGAATGGTTGTCAGTGAATGTTGCTAGAATTTATTATTATCCTACGCGAGGAATGAATAATGCTCGTAGTTAAGTAGTTATTTACTGTTGCTAGAGGTTATAACTTTCCTTCCTTAAGTTTTTTATCATCCATTGCTAACAATATTTCTCTGATAAGGTTTGTTATTATCGACAGCTAGGCGTTTTTTATTATAAAATGCTGATAATTATTATGGACAAGTGCTAGAGTCTATTATTGATCTTTGTTAAAGATGTTATTATTCATTCCAAGGATTTGTTACTGTTTATTTTTTAGAGTTTTCATTTCCTTTTTCTATGGTTTTTATTAACCTTCCTTAAGTTTGTCATTGACATTTCATAAGGTTGTTACAAACCCTTCCTAAGGTTGTTATTAACCTTTCTAAAGTTGTTATTAACTTTTCTTAAGGTTATTATTAACCCTTCTTAAGGTTGTTATGCAACTTAACTAAGGTTGTTATTCTTCTCTTCTAGTAATATTCCGGTGTTGCGGGTTGTTATTTCCGTTCCCTGATGTTTTAATTGAATGTTATAGAGATTATTATTGATCTTTTCTTCTATGAAGTTGACCTCCTAACACAAATATTTATTTATACTTTAAATACAGAAACTCACAAAACAACTGATTTATTCCTAGACTAATTCCGAATATCCACTACTTACCAAATTATCCAGTCCATTCAATATTATCCCATTATTTCCTTATCTCCCAGAGAAAAAATTTCAATAACACTTTCTTCACTCGTGGTCAAGTAAACTCTTCACGTTTCATCCCCAATGCGATTATTCGGTTGGATTATTGCCTTATTTTTCGACCCCTCTTGTCATCCGTGCCACTCTGCTTGTGGCTTCTTCGTGGCTACAAGGAAAAGTGAAATATCTCTTGTAAGACACGATCCTCGCTTCGCGAACATCGGGCAGAGGGTGAGGGAGAGATGTGGAGAGTCGGCTAGGCCAGAGGATAAGAGAGGGTGGAAAAAAGAGAGCGAAAGTGAAACAGAGAGAGGGGGAGACAGAGAGAGAGAGAGAGAGAGAATGATAGAGTAAGGGTACCAGAAGGAAGGGGGGACGTGGGCGCAGATAAATCGGCTTTGCCACCGCCAGAGACGGCTTTCGCGAACGTGTCTCCATTACAGTAGAGCAGCGACTTCTCATCGCATACAGTGGCTACATAATGATGCTGTGGCCAAGCATTTTATTGCTGCCATGTTTTTATACCAAGGTGCATATCTCGAAAGTTAGAGAGACCACGAGTTACAAGCTTTCCACTTATTAACTGATGATAATAATTAAAATGAGGAGATAATATTTCAAACACTTTGCCCCATTCCCCTCTTTAACCCCTTTTAAATAACTCCTCTTTTTCCCCTATTTTCGAGGAACTTTCCCCTTTTCACTTTTTCTCGTTTTTTGTGTGCTTAAAATTAATCCTCAAGTGCACATTCCACATTTCACCTAGAACGGGTCCAGCTGACCCGAGTAAACTTCAAACTGAAATATCTCTAGTTTAAATAGAATTAGATCCATTTTTTGTTAGTTGAAGCCCAGAATCTCGAAAAAATGAATATTGTGAAAATAGTTATAGAAATTTATTGAAAAAAATAAATATTTTGCAAAAAATAATCAAAGTTTTTGAAAAAAAACCCGCTGAAAACAGCGTCCGGGTCCCTGGGACCCGTATTGGCATTTAAGGGATGGATTCGAATTTAATTAATAGAACCCGATTTTATGACATTTACTTTAAAATTCTTTACTTATAATCCCACGAAAGTCATTAAAATTCTTCGTCTGACAGGCCCAAGCTGAAGGGAAACTGTCAATTTCATTTAAAAAAACTATTGCTAGGAATAATAATTATTTTTCGAAGATCTTTTAATCATTTCAAAGGAAAGTTTCCATAGTATTTTTCTAAATTTTCGAGATGTACCCTAGGGCAAAATCTAGGGAAAATATCTTTATATTTTATAAAAAAGTTATAGGGGCTTGCTTTTAATATTAAGACCAGAACTTCAGAAAATTCTTTTGATAAAAATTAATTTTTGTTGATAGAATATTCAAACATTTAGCTAAAAAATTTGTTTTTATTGCATATTATTCTTTAAATACTTACGTAATTCGTGCATTTTTTGTTGGAAAAATTATATTATTTATTGAAAATTGATTTTTTCCTGTTAAAACTTCAACTGATTGGTTGGAACTTAATCTGTTTTTGTTGAGAATTCAAATATATTGTGAAAATTTATTTCTTCGGATGAAGAGTTTTGGTTTGAAAATTTATTTCTTTTTATTAAATTGGTATTTTTCAAACTTCATTATTTTTGGTAGAAATATATTCGTGCTTATATATTCTTCCTTTCGAATAAACATTTCTATTGAAAATATAAAATGTTGGGTCTAACTTAATCAGGTTATGTTGAGATTAAAACAGTTTAGAAAAAAATAAAACTATTTAGTTGAAAGTAAACCTATTTGCTGATAATTTAACTATTTTTATTAAAAATTTAATTTCTTGTAGTAAATTAAATTTCTCGTTAAAACCTCATATTTTTAAGTTGAAAATTTAACCGTTTTCTTGATAACTCTTTCTTCTGACTTCAAAAATAAAATTTAAATAACTTAAGAAACTTTGTTGAAAAATACTGTACTTTCCTGAAAACTTCTGTTATTTGTAGTCTTTTTAGTGGAAAATTTATCCTTTTGGTTGAAAATTAAAACATTTGATTAACATTTTTTTTAAAGATTCATAATTTTAGTTGCAAATTTTATCTTTTTTTTTCAATTGAAATATTTTATTAAAAAATCGTAATAAAACTTTTTAATTTTAAATTAATCAAAATTCAATCGCTTTATGGATAATTCGTCCTTTTGGCTTAACAAATAACAATTCTGTTCAAAACTAAACAAGTTTGTTGAAAATTCATATTTTTTTCAAGCTGCACTTCCTTTGTTTAAAACTTAACATTTTTGTTGGCATTTTTTTATAAATAAAAGTTCATTTTCTTATCTGAAAATTTGACTATTTCATTTTCGATTATAAATTTATCCTTTCATAAGTTAAAGATTCAACTATTTGCTAGAAAATTCATACATTTTTTGGAAATTCGTATTTTTGGTTCGAAAATTAATTTTGTTTGCTAAAAATTTAAGATAATTCTTAACCTAAAATTTAAGGCATTTTAATAGATAATTTTCTTGAAAAAACATCCCCTTTCCTATGTTTTGATATAATTTTGAGACAAAACTAGGGTTGTCATTACAAAACATTTTTTTTTGAACATTAAAATTTTTAATAAAAATTGATTGAGATAAAAATTATTTTCAAGCTAAAAATTGCTTTAATCTAGCATTTGTGTAAAAACTTAATTAAGACCAGTGACCGGTTGATGGTCAACAAAGGCACTGACCCGAGGCGCTTCTCTTTTTACTCTTTCATAATGGTTCCTTGCCCATTATAATTTCAATGTTCTCAATGTCTTGGTAAAAATTAATAAACAATCTAATTAATTTTAAATACAAATTAAATCTAAATTCCATTAAACCTTGGATAAAATTTACGAAGTCTGTCTTCCAAAAATGCAGAAAATGATAACCGGTTTCGTAGGTGTTATTCATGATGGGTCAACTCTTCGATTTTGTATAGAAAAATAAATAATTATAAGATTCTATAAAAATATACAAATTAGTTGAGAATATTAGTGTTGCTACAGGTCAGGCAATTTTAGAAAGACAAAAAATTTAAAACTAATTAGTATAAGTCAAGAAATGCCAGGAACTAAAAAATATTAATAAGATTCTCTAGACTTATGGAATCCACAATACTTATAAATTCTGTTTTTTTTAAAGCGCGGAACATTAAGGAAATTAAATTTAGGAACGAAAATGTCTTATTAATAATTAAGTGTTACAAGCCTATAATTTTATTTGATATTTTTGTAATTTTTTTGGATAGGAATTTACCTTGTGGTTACAATTTGTAATATTTAGTTATGTTATTATTGTGTTGAAAATTTAACGATTTTTTCAGAATTATTATTTTGGGTTGATGATTTAACTGTTTCTTTACAAATTCGTCTTTTTAGGTTAAAAATGAAATATTTGGTTAAAAATCAATAATAATTATAATAATTTTAATCGTAGAAATCGTGGTTCATCATTCATAATCATAGTTCAAATTTTTCAAAAATAAACCATTCTCTTCAAAAATTTATGTAATTTGCTGAATTTTTTTTTACCTTTGTTTTATCCAAAACGAAATCATCTTTTGAAAATTCATCATTTTACTTCAAATTTCATTTCTTCGGTTGAAAATTAGTCTTGTGGTTGAAAATAAATGTTTGTTTGTAAATGAACTTTTTTGATTAATCCATATTTTCGGTTTGAAAATTAAACTGTTTTCTAGAAAATTAGTCGTTTTTGGAGGAGAAGGAAAGAAAAATGTGGAAGGGGAAATTAGAACTCAGAAGAAGTGAGGGGAAGGGAAATAAGAAGTTCGGGGAGGGAAAATTTGGGGAAAGTAGGGGAAGTGATGGTGGGAGTATAAGTGAGGGAAAGTGAGGGAGGGGAATTTAGGGGTTGAGAGTGATGCGATGGGGAGGGAAAACGAGGGACGTGAGGGGATCGGATGGAATTCGAGGGAAAGTGAGGAGTGGATAAGTGAGGGGAACTGCCCTCACTTCCCCTCCCCTTACTTTCCCCCCATCATTTCCAATCCATCACTTCCCCTTCCTTACTTCTTCTGCACACAAAAAATGTTCTATAAGATTAACCGCTTTTCCAGATTTTTTTCTAAATAAATATTTTCAAAATTAATCTAAATAGATATTAAATAAGAAAGAAAACTTTTTTACAAAGAGAATAAAAGAAGAAATATTTTTTTAAAAGTTTTAGTAATTTTTTATTTATATTTAAAAGATTAAGCTAAATAATTTTAAAAATATTGAATCATTTAAAGAGTTCAGAAGTTAAAGAATCTAAAATAAAAAATCTTTGTCGAAGCTTAATAAATATAACAAAATAAGTTAAAAAAGTGAATAAGGACTGACTATTTTGAAGGAATTTTTCGTGAGAAGAAACCATTTTTCAGCTTTTTTTAAATACATATTGTAAAGATTATTCATCTGCAAAGATAAGAAAGAAAATGAAAATTTTTGTTTAAGACTGAATACTGTAAAGGAATTTTTCGAAATGTAAATTTAACTTTATGATTTTGGTTTAATAATTATCTTTTTGATTTTATAATTAAATTATTAGATCGAAAAAATTGTATTTTATTTAAAGTTTAACGTTTTGGTAGAAAGTTAAACCATTTGTTGAAAACTTGAACTATAAATGTGAAAATGTTAATATTTGGTTTAAGATTAATGTATTTTGCTGAAAATTAGTTGTTTTCTTCTTAAACAAATTAATCTTCCTGTTGAAACATTCATCTTTTTCGACTGAGGATTCAAATTTTTTAAAAATTAGTCTTTTTGTCTTAATTCATCTAGATGAAAATTCTTCTCTATATTGATCTACATTAATTTTTTGAACTGTAAATTTTACTTTTCCATGTTATTTGAAAAATTATCTTTCTGATTAAAAAAATTAACTCTTCGATGAAAAAATACTTCTATTTTTTTTTGGAATATTGTCTTTTGTAGAAAATTATACTTTTAGGATACACATTTCTATTTATAAATAAAACATTGACCTTCTTTTGTAAAATTTAACTTTTTGGGCTAAAGATGCCATTGTCTTGTTAAATTTTTAATAAGACAATGACTCCTTGGTGGTGAAAAAATTTTCTACATTTTTTATTGAAAATTTATCTTTTTAGGTTGAATCTTGATATATTTTGTTGAAAATTCGTATTTCTTCATTTAAGAATGAGCTTTTTTTTAAAAATTCAACTGTACTCTAAATATCCGCCTTTTTTGTGGAAAAAACAAACTATTTTGTTAAAAATTCATTTTTTTACATCAAATGTATCTCTTTTAGTTGAAGCTTCATATATTTTTTTGTTGATAATTCATCTTTCCTAGTTGAAAAATCAACTATTCAGCTAAAAACTCCTTTTAACTGAAAGTATTCCTTCAAACTAAATTTGTTCAGTGAATTTCGAATTTTGTGAGTTTGTAGCTTCTATGATTATAATTTTTATTTAAAAAATACTAAGTTTGTAATATTAACTCACTGAAAAATTTGACTCATTAATTTTTTTGACATGAAATATGCCAAGAAATTAATTTGTTTGAGAAGGGATGCAATTGAGGAATGAGGATCCGCAGATTGCAGGCATGTGCAACCCGTGGCTAATCCCCACTAAATAACGATGACTGTTTCTGAACGTTTCGCGATTCCGCTGACAAATGGAATCACAAATCGCTCAAAGCGTAAGCGATGAATTATTCATTTCGTCCCACGCGAGTCCACAATGCGCCTGCACTCGCATAATTGTAAGAGGCACACTATCGTCTCAAATTACGACTATCGATACGTGAATCGTTATCGAGGTCATTTTGATACCCAACGAGGTTGAGATGGTCATATAGTAAGAAAGCCTCCTACGCTACAAGGCCCTGTTAAAAAAATTACAGTGTAAACTATAAACTTTAGGATCGAGAAAAATTCCAGAACTCGAATTGAAATCAAAAGCTTCGCGTAAATTTCAGGATAATTTCAATACAATTGATATTATCTTATTCAGTAAAAGTGAATCTCTTATTGAAATAATTTTATTTTAGAATTACTCTAATCGATCAGTAAAAAATTTCTTAAAAAGTTCATCAAAGTAGGGGACACTTTCTATTTCACTAGTACTTTCTATTCTATCCGAGATCTTAGCCTGTCCTGTCCTATAAGATCTTATCTTATCCTCCCCTTCCATTACTTCCCTCACCTGTTTCCCTTCCCTTAAATTTCCTTGCCATACTACCCATCACCTCACTCTACATCCTCATCCTCCAACGCTAGATTGCCCCCTCCATCTACTCTTTCCTCCTACCACTTCTAACTCCCTCTACTCCTCCCTCCTGCACTTACTATTACAACTTTCTATTTTTCAGTTCTTCTCTACACTCCCTCCCTTCCAGTTCAATAGATATCACATCACTCCTTTAACCATATCCTAACTCCTTTCTCTAAGCCTTCCTTCTCTATCTATTATACCTACTTTGCACCTCCTAATTATACTCTTTCCCTCTCTTATGCCGGTGTACTATCCATCACACGACTCCTCGACATCTACGCTAGATCTTGCTCTACCCTACTCATCCCTCTACTTCTTTGTCCCTTGTTATTCTCTCTAATTTTAATCTCCTAATTCTCCTCTATGCTCCTCTCCCCACTTGGTGCAATAGCCATCACATCACTCCTCAACCTTTACTCGCACCTCGACCCTACCCCCTTGTCTCTTCTCCCCCCCTCCCACTAATTCTCTCTCCCTCTCCTCCACCTTCCCGTACTTATTATTTCTACTTCTATCTTCTAATCCTTTTCTGCTCCTCCTCCTTTCCTGATGTAAGACCCTACACATCACTCCCCCACCTCGACCTTACCCCCTTCCTCTAATCCTCGCTCCTCACCTATTATCTCCACTTTCCATCTCCTAATTCCTGTATCTACCCCTTTCCCAGTCCGGGATACTATCCATTATATCACTTCAACGATTCCAACATACTACCTTCTTCATACTACCTTCATACATACTACCTTCCAACATACCTTCCTTACTAATTCTCCCTACTTTCCACCTCTTAATTCTTCTCAATGCGTCTCTCCCCGCTTGGTGTGTTACCCATCAAATCACTCCTCCATCTCTGCCCTACCCCCATCTACTCCTCCCTCCCCAAATTATTATC
>JAWWLR010000148.1:18702770-18713013 GCA_035041075.1 Acraspis erinacei | reverse complement strand
CACAACCTGGTGTCCCATTTAAAATACTTTCCTCAACTTGGGCCTGTGTAAAGAAAAAGTAAGAATAAATTTTCAAATCATTTCTTAAACTCAAATATATAGAATTTGCAATAAATGTTTAAGTTTTACCATTTTGGTTCCCTTTTTCCTCAAACTAAATTTCTAATTATTTTCGTATACTACTATTTACTTTCTTCTAACATAAAATGACTGATTTATTTGTCACTTAGAAAATGACTGAGAAATCAGTCACTTTTATTGACTGAGAATCAGTCATTTTGAGTTACTGATTGAATCAGTCGACAATTTGTATCAGTCAAATTTTGACTGATTTAAATTTAGAGATAGTAGTCTCAGTATTCTTTCTAGCAGTCGGGCAGTACTTAGTAAGTAGGCAGTACTTACATCCCTGACTTTTGCAAGACTTTTTTTTAAGTCCCTTATTTTTTACTGAACAATCAAATCGTAACAAAGTATCTTGACCCCTCCCTCCCCCTTGAGCTGTTACGTAATTTATGTTCGTTCCCTAATATAACTTTTTGATTTAAGTGTTCCAAGAATTCACTGGAGTATAAAATTTTTTCGAGAGTAGAAGCAGAGGAGGATTGAAGTTAAGAAGCTTGTCTAAGAGAAGAGGGTGACTGATAATTTCGCAGCGTTAGGAAACTATTCCTGAGGATTATGCGAACGCATACGTCTATCCATCGCTCGTACGAAGCGAGGGCCTGGAGGTTTTATGAGATATGAAAATGAGGACGGCCGGTAATAAAAGTGATGTAGGGGGCTCCTCAGAGTCGTTCCTGAAGGCGCCACGAGTCACTCGTCAGGTTTATGCTGAAACGTCCATCATTTCCACTGACGGGCTTCATTGCCTCCTGGCGAAGAGTCGCTCCGATTCCACGCTTCCATCTCCATATTCGTTTCTCCCCAGCATTTCCCTTATTCTATTTCTATTTCCTTTTTGCATTTTTTCACCTCATCTCTAATTCCTTCATCCGGCTGAAAAGTTTTTCTTTATGCTTCCACCTAGCTTGTAAAACCTCTCCTGTTAGTATGAACATGGCAGAGAGCAATTGTTCAAGAGAATTTAAAATTGCCAGAAAAAAATCAAGCTTCATCACGTCTTCTCTGATTCCTCCATCCAGCTAAACTGTGTTTCTTTATAGTCACCAAGTTTGTGACATCTTCCCAAAAAGTTTATTAATGGGAGTTAGGGATGAATGGTAAACAAAAACAGTAATGAATTACTCGAAAAATTAACACTCTGCAGTCACAGTCCTAAACACAAGAGGTTTTATGGGTCCATGGAAGAAATGGAAACAAACTGTAGTTTGTTCACACAATGATTCATCTGATTACCGACACCTAAAATACATCAATTCTAGTTTATGATATAACACGGAGGTGGCGCCACGAACTTAAAGAATTTGGACAATTATGGAGATTAACCGACAGGAATAGAAGTAAAACCCAATTTTCGAATAACTATTTATTTGTTTAAACTTTTAACCCGCCAAAGTTTCGCTAAATTAAAATCTGAAATAATATGTATTTATTGAATCCATGTAACGTAGAATTTACTATTAATATGAATAATATTAAAGAGCGAGATATCATTCGAAGATTTTAGTTTTTTATATCATTTTAGATTTTAGTCACATTACTTGAAAACTAAAAATTAGATTAGTGAAATAAGTATTGTAAAAAAAAATTCAGTTGTTTATTTGTCTAGTTGTTGATTTTTATTAATGCACTAATATAAATTCTACTTTAAATTTTTATAAAAATTACAATTATTAATCAAATTTTCAACTAATTTCAGAAAAGTTCAAATATATTTATGAAAATTTAACTCAGATACTTATTCCACAACATCACACAAACTTACAAAAATTACGTAATTGAAATAAAGGTATTTCTGAAATAAATAAACTTTTATTATACGAATTTATGTTACTGGATTAGGGGTATTTTAAATATAAATAAACTTTTATTATTCAAATCATATGTAATATGTTATATTCTATTATGATTTTATTTAATGTTGTAAAAAAATTATCAACTAATAAGAAATTAATCAGTTTACAACATAAAAATCACTAAAGAATTATTTTCAGTGAATCATTCAAATAATTTTTATTCTACATTTTTTAAGAAAAATTAAGTTATTTATAACATTTTAAACTATGCCAGGAACAGTAAAAATCTATTCACAAATAATTTCAAAGTCAGAATTAAGATACTCATTTAACGCCGCAAAATTTTGCAAAAATAATGTAAATGGAATGGCGGCATTTTAAACTTTCACCAACATTTATTATACAAATTATGACCAATAAATAAATTACATAAACTTGAAGTAAATAATACATTTATCTTAATTAAAACAAATTACAATTCAATCTTTACGTAATTTAATATTGTAAAAAAATCAGGTAATAATTAATTAATGTACCTTTTTCATGCATGATTAAAGTATGATCTTTTAAATTTACCAATTCAACTTTTGGATGTAAAATTGTATTCTTTTTTATAAAATTCGTCTTTTTGGTAGAAAATTAATCTTCCAAATTGAAAATGCAACTATTTGGTTAAATATGTATGTATTTTCTTGAAATTTTATTTTTTACATAACAAAATAAAATTTTTAAGTTAAAATTTAATTATTAATTGGAAAACTCACTTTTTACTGTAATTTTATATTCTTGGGTTAAAATTCCACTATTTTTTATAGAAAATTCGTCTATTTGTATTGAAAATTCAACTATTTTGTAAAAGATTCTTTTTTCTTCTTTTAAAATTAATGTTTCACATGTAAATTGAAATCCTCCATTTCTGTTCAAAAATTAATATTTTCAGTTTAAAAATTAACTATATAGCTAAAAATTTATGTAATCTCTTTCAAATTTATTTGTTTGGTAGGAGATTCATAATTTTAGTAGAAAATTCATCTCTTTGGTGGGAAATTAAACTTTTTTATTAAAACTTCCCATTTTTGGGGTATCTAATAATATTTTGAACTGAAAATTTAACTATTTGGGCAAAAATTAAATTTTTCTTTTAAATTTCTTATTTCTCCATTAAAAAGTCTGTGGTATATATAAAAAAACTCGTCTCTTTGTCTTCAAAATAAAAAAATTTCGTTGGTAAGTCAATTATGTGATAGAAAATTCAACTTTTTGGTAAATTCTTCTGTTTTATCGAGAATTTACTTTTTGGTTGAAAATTCGATACATTTTCGTTAACAAATTAAACTATTTGGTGGACAATTATATGTTTGGTCAATAAGTTAGATTTTGGGTAGAAAATATTGATTTTTTGTCCACAGTCCTACTTGTTGATTGAGAATCTTGATCATATTTGGTGTCTTCAAAATTAATGATTTTTGTAGCTAATTTGCCTTTTTTGGTTTAAAATTAAATAATTTTTCTAAAATATTATGTATTTTGTTCCAAATTCGACTTCTATTGTTAAAATTATTATTTTTTAATATTTGGTTAAAAATTCCTCTTTTGGGGTACAAAAAAATTCTTCTTTGTTATCAGCTTAACATTTTGCTTGAGAATCTTGTTTAGAATTCATAATTTTTTATTCAAAATTATATCTTTTGTTGAAGATTCCTCTCTTCGGAATTAAAAATCCACTGTTTTCCAGAACATTTAACTTTCTGCCTTAAAAATAATACTTTTATTTAAATTGAAAAAAGACTTAAGTTTTTTTAATCGACATCCGCGATAATCGAATTTTCCTTTCTTAAATACTTATATTGACATTCAGGGATAATCAAGTCGACCCTCTGAAATGATCGAATCGACCAACCGATACGATCGAGTCGAATGTCTGAGACAGTCAGATCAACCATCCGATACGCCCAAATCGACCCTTCACGATGATCGAGTCAGCCAGCTTGAGATAACCGAGACGACGGTCTGAGACGATCAAGTCGACTTTCTGAGAGTTTTGATTTGAACATCTTATATTAACGTTCTGGAGATAGTCGCTTTAGCCACATTTAAGAGCTGTACTTTAGCTGACCCTCCAAGATGGTCTGTCTGCACAATTACATGGCCAAACAGACCTTCCATTTTTATCCGTGCTTCTTTATATTCACCAAGCTTGTGACACCACCACAAAGAGTTTTAACACGGGAAAAAGTGATTATTCAATACATGTAAGAACAGTCAACCAAATCACTGGATTTTTTACTAACAATAGAAAGCCTCATCATCCGATATCTACTTCCCCCATCCAGTTGAACCGTATTTCATTATATTCACCAAATTTGTAACACCTCCCAAACAGTTTTAACATGGGAATGAATTTTTTATTCAATATCATTTAAAACAGTCAACAGAAAATTGCTGGATTCTGTACTAAAAATATGAGGCCTAATTGCCCGATCTCTACTTCCCACATCCAACTAAATCTTCTTTCATGATGTTTTCACCTAGTTTATGACAACTCCTTATAAAGGTATTCAATATAATTAACAAAGCTCAAATAATTAGCAGGATTCGTTAAATAAAATCTAAAGCCTAATCACCTCATCCCTAAATCCTCTAGCCAACTAAATTGCTGGATTCTTTAAGGAAAAAACAAGCATCATCACCTGATCTGTAATTCCGCCGTCCGGCTGAATAATCTTTGTTTATATTGTTATTATATTTATATTGTTAATATTTTCACCCAGTCTTTGTGATACCTCCCCACAAGTTCCAATGTATAAATGAGTCATTGTTCAATATAATTTGAAGCGAATCAGCCAAATTACTAGATTTTTTACAAAAATTTGATGTCTGATCACCTTCATGTCTAATTCCTCCATCCGGCTGAACCGTCTTTCTTCTGACTACCACTAAGTTTATGGCACCTGCCCAAAAAGCTAGAATATGTTAGTGGAGCGTTTGTTTCATATAATTTAAAATGGTAAAAAAAGAACCATCATATTATCATCTCATCTGTCATTCCTCCATCAAGCTGAGGTGTTTTGATTTATATTCACCAAGCTTGTGATACTCCAACAATAAATTCAAGCATGGGAGTGAGTTATTTTCTAAAATAATTTGAAATGGCCAATCAAATCTCTGGATTCTTTAATGCAAAAGCAAGCTTCATCTCCTGATCTCTAATTCCTCCGTCCAGCTGAATCATCTTTGTTTATGTTTTCACCCAGTCTTTGTGACACCTCCCCACAAAGCTCGAATGTAGGAATGAGTCATTGTTCAATATAATTTGAAGCGAATCAGCCAAATCACTAGACTTTTTACAAAAATTTGATGTCTGATCACCTTCATATCTAATTCCTCCATCCGGTTGAACCGCCTTTCTTCCTACTACCACTAAGTTTGTGGCATCTGCCCAATAAGTTAGAACATGGTCGTGGAGTATTTTTTCCATATAATTTAAAATGGTCAAAAAAAGAATCATCATCTCATGTGTAATTCCTCCATCCAGCTGAGATGTCTTTATTTATGTTGACCAAGTTTGTGACACCTCACCAAGAAGTTCATTTTATCATTTTTTTCAATTTTCTAAAATAATTTTAAATGGTAAACCAAATCGCTTGAGTCCACTAAAAGTATCAAGCCTTATCACCTGATCCCTACTTCCTGCATCCAGAAGAATCGGTTTTCTTTATATTGCCGCCTAGCTTGTGACACCTTTTTGGAATAAAGTTGGATCATCATCACCTGCTCTCTACTTCCTCTATCTAGCTGAATCATCATTCTTTATGTTTCCACCTAGTTTGTAAAAAATTCCCAATAAATTCAAAAATGTGATTGGGTTGATTGTTCAATGTAATTTAGATGGTCAACCAAGTCTTTGGTTCATTCCCAAAAAATCAACCCTAATCGCCCTCACGCCACTAAGTGTACCGTGACACTTTTCTAATAAAGGAAATTGTATTCCATTTTGATACCTTAAAGATCAATATTATCGACAGGCAAAAAATTCACTAGTAGGATTTTGAACGAAATAAACAGTTGAATGTTCAAGCCAAAAAGACGAATTTTTCTACTCCTGTTTAATTTTCAACCCGGAATGTTAATTTTTGAGAAAAAGTTCATTTTCAGCCAAAAGATATGACTTTTCTACAAAAAAGATTAATTTTAAATTAAAAAGGACAAATTTTCAAGAAAAAAATTAATTGCTTAAGCTGAAAAGTTCAGATTTTTACGAAGTATTTTACTTTTAAGCTGTGAAAGAAGAATTTTCATTAAGAAAGTCAATTTTGAATCAAGAGAGATTAATTTTAGAAGACATATTTGGATCTTCAGCTAAAAACATAAACTTTCACACTTGAAATAGAACCGTTATATTTTCTGTTTAAAAAATTAATTCTTAACAATATAAAAAAGTTGTTAACTTGTTTGAATTGAACAAAAAATACAAATTTTTAACAAAATTGTTTAATGCTTAACCAAGGTAATGAATTATCCAGAAAGAGAATTAACTTTCCATACAAATAGACGAATTTTCAACAAAATATACAATGTTTCTACCCAATAGTTGATTTTTAACTGATAAAGGAAGCTTTAACGAAAATAGTATAGATGCACTTTCAGGAAAAAACATCAATTTTTAAGAAATAATTTTTTTAAGATAATAGTTCAATTATTAATTATATACTCCTTCTTTATGAAACAGTTTATTTCTCAAGCAAAAGGAAGACTAAAATTATTTTGAAAGAAACATATAGAATTTGAACCGAGAAGATCAATTTTCTATTGGAGAGATGAAATTTTAACAAACTTCACAAATATTGAAGCAAATAATTAAATTTACAAATTGGAAGATAAATTTTCAACATAAAATGAAATATTTACATTTTCAATTCAAAAATTAATTTCGAATAAAAACACAATCAAATTTTTATGCAAAAAGATTAATTTTCTATCCAAAGAGAAGATTTCTTAATACAAAGGATATATTTTTAATAAAATAATTAAGTATATAACGAGCGTATTTATGGAATTCAAGAAATTCATTTAATTTAAGGAATTCGTGAAATTCATTTAATTTAAGGAATTCGTGAAATTCCCCAAATTCACGGAATTTAAGAATTTCAATGAATTTATGAAATTCATATAACGCCCGAAATTAACGGATTTCGTGAAATTAGTGGAATTCATGGAATTCAAGGAATTCAAGGAATTTACGGAATCCATGGAATTTAAGGAATTAAAATAATTCATGGAACTCCTGGAATTTAAGGAATTTACGGTATCTATGGATTTTAAGGAATAAAAAATTAATGGAATTCCTGGAATTTAAGGAATTTACGGAATTCATGGAATTTAAGGAATTTACGGAATTCATGGAATTTAAGGAATTTACGGAATTCATGAAATTTAAAGAGTTAAAAGAGTGTACGGAATTTACAGAATTAAAAACTTTTACAGGATTCATGGAATTCGATGAATTCGCGGAATTTACGGAATTCAAGAAATTCAGGGAACTCTCGAATTCACGCAATTTAACTAATTCGGGAAATGCAAGGAAATCGGGGAATTTATGTCATTCACACAATTCAAGGAATTATAAAATTTAAAGAGTGAATGAAATTCGCTTCTGCGAATTTCGTGAATTCCGTGAATTTCGCGAATTCCGTGATTTTCATGAATTGCGTAAATGTCGTGAGTTTCTTGAATTCCATGAATTCTGCGAATTCTGTTAATTCAACGAATTTCACGCATACCGTGAATTACGGGCGTTGCATTTATTCTGCGAATTCCCTATATTCCGTGATTTCAGTCAATTCCGCGAATTCCATGCATTCCGTGAACTCCGCAAATTTCCTGAATTCCGAGTATTTCATAAATTAAGCTTATTCCGTCAATTCCACGAATTACGTGATTTTCCATTAATTCCGCGAATTTCATGAATGCCATAAATTAAGAGAATTCCTTTAATTCCATGAAATCCGCAAATTCCGTGATTTTCATTAACTGCATAAATTTCTATTGTTCCTTGAATTCCGTGAATTTCACGAATTCCGTGAATTTCATGTATTTCACGAATTCCGTGAATTATATTTATTTCACGAATTCCGTGAATTTCTTGAAGATAATGAATTTCTTGAAGTCCGGGAATTTCTTGAATTCAGTGAATTTCGGGAATTCCATTAATTTCGTGATTTCCTTGTGCAAAATATTTCCTTTGCAAACGCTCTAATACATTTGTCGGAAAGTTGGACCGAGATTTCTCGATTTACTATATTTACAATATATGTATTGCAGTTTCGTCATTTCAATTACATGTTTACAATTTAACCTTACGCTTGTGTCGTAAAATTCTTGTTGAAGTGTTGTAGAATTCCAAATATTTTTAACAGTGTTTTTTAAAGTTAAGCATGTTTGAAGAAACCCGGTCAAAAGGTTCTAATGTGAGAGTTATTGTTCAAGAAAGTTTAGAATGATCATCAAAATCGTTGGAGTCTTGACTAAAAAAGAAAAACTTGATCACCTCATCTCCAATTTCTTCATCCGTTAGAGTCGTCTTTCTTTGCTTCCACTAAGCTTGTCATATATCTTCACCAAGTTTGAACATGGCAGTGAGTGATGCTTAAGAAAATCTAATTTTATCATCCAAATCATTGGATTCTTTAAGAAAACAAAGTTTGAGGCACCTGCCCAAAACGTTTAAACATGAGAGCGATTGTTGAATAAAATTTAGAACGATCATCCAAATCTTTCGATTTTTTAATAAAACAATCAAACTTGATTAGCCTATTTCTGATTCCTTCATCTGACTGAATCTTCTTTCTTTATGTTTCCATTGAGCTTGTGATGCCACCTCAACAAGTTTGAATTTTTTAAAGTTAAACAACTTTGAAGCAACCTTGTTTAAAACTTGGAACATGAGCGCGATTGTTTAATAAAATTTAGAATGATCATTCAAATCGTTAGAGTCTTTATTAAAAAAGTAAAACTTGATCACCTCATCTCCAATTTCTTTATCCGACTGAGTCGTCTTTCTTTGCTTCCACTAAGCTTTCCATACCTCTATATCAAGCTTAAACATCTCCGTGAGTGATTAGTTCAGATAGTTTGTGATTATCATCCAAATCTTTGGATTATTTAAGAAAACAAAGTTTCAGATACCTTTACAAAACGGTTGAACATCAGAGCGATTGTTCAATAAAATTTAGAATGATCATCCAAATCGTTGGATTATTTACTAAAACAATCAAAATTTATCATTCTATTTCTGATTCCTTCATCCGACTGAGTCATCTTTCGTTGCTTTTACCAAGCTTGTTATACCTATTCATCAAGTTTCAACATGGCAGTGAGTAATTAAGATAATTTAATATCATCATCCAAATCGTTGGATTCTTTAACAAAACAAAGTTGAAAACACCTGGCCACAACGGTTGAACATGACAGCGATTGTTCAATGTAATTTAGAATGATCATCCAAATCGTTGGATTCTTTACTAAAAAAGTAAAGCTTGGTTACTACATCTCCAATTCCTTCATCCGACTGAGTCGCCTTTCTTTGTTTCCACTAAGCTTGTCATACCTCTTCACCAAGTTTGAACATGGCAGTGAGTAATTATCTAAGATAATGTTTGATTATCATCCAAATCGTTTGATTCTTTACCAAGAAAGTAAAACGTGATCACCGCATCTCCAATCCTTCATCCGACTGAATCGCCTTTCTTTATGTTTCCACTAAGCCGTTGCTACCACCTCAACAAGTTTGAACTTGTTAAAGTTAAACAACTTTGAAGCCACCTTCTCAACAAGTTCGAACAGGAGAGTGATTGTTCCATAACATTTAAAATTTGTACCCAAATCTTTGGATTCTTTACTTCAAAAAATTAAACTTGATCACATCATCTCTGATTCCTTCATCCGGCTGAATAGTCTTTTTTATATTTCCGACTTGCTTTTGACGTCTTCCCAAAAAGTTTGAACATGGGAGTGACTGAGAACAAGATAATCTCAAATGATCACCCCAATTGCTAGATCCTTTACTAAAAAAAACTTTCTGACACCTGTCCAAAACGTTTTAACATCAGAGCGATTGTTCAATAAAATTTAGAATGATCGCCCAAATCGCGAGCTTCTTCGCTAATAAATCAAGTCTTTCGGAATCCACACACTGTGAGATACCAACAGCTCAATCGTCTTGTTTCGGCGCAAGCCTTTTAAATTTTCAAGGCTCGCGAGCCTGACAAATTTTTAATTGGACTCACGCGAGGCTTAGTATCACAAGCGTGGGGATTTAGCTCGTG
>JAWWLR010000148.1:18663486-18687219 GCA_035041075.1 Acraspis erinacei | reverse complement strand
AATTTGCCCGCCTCGTGGCTGTTTAATTACTGGACCTCGGAGTGGACCCTGGCCGAGGCGAGAGTACGCTACCTGGTTGGAAGGGTTGCGAGTATTGGTGTATCGACAGGTCTGCATGGTGGTTCCACGGACACCAAGTCACTAACGGAATAACGCCGCGGTACAACGATGGAGATTGTTGTTGATGCCAAAGTAACGGGCAGCCCTGAGGGGCTAACGAGAGGAAGAGGGTGGGCTTGGCCGACCCCACGACGTGTCTTGCAAGCAGAATCACCAGCTCTGCTTCTCAAACTCTACTCGTTCCACACTTCCACCCTTCCATTCCGGTTGGAGTTTCCAAGTTGTTTTGGGTTACAGTCGTCCAGATAGGTTCAGATCTTCGAACACTATCTTGTCCACCCTAAAGTGTCCAGTGTCCACTCCAGTCTTCGAAACTGTCGACCCTGATTTGCACAAAAAAGAAGAGTGGTATGCAAATCCCTAGAGATAACACTGCCCGGTAGTGAATTATCATTTCATCTGAATCCAATTTGTATCTAAACCATCAAATGCTTCTCTGCAGATCTGTTTAGATTCTCTCGCATTTATAATAATTGTAAGAATTCATGGATTTCAGATAATTCAGGGATTTCACAGATTTTATGATATTCAGATTTTTAGAGATTTCTAGAAATTCGCTGAATTCTATCAGCTTAAAAAATTTAAGGACTTGAAAAAAATTTAATAAATTCAGTGAATTAATGAAATTTTAGGAATTCGAAGAATTAAGTTTAATCAAGGAATTCGGAAAAATCATGACATTCAAGTATTTCCGGGAATACAGAGAATTCAGAATATTAATCTAATTATGTTACTTTAGAAGATAGGGACAATTCATGGAATTTAGAAAATTCAAACAGTTTGAGGAACTCAGAATATTCATAGAATTGATCAAATTCAGGATGTTCAAGGATTTCTCAGAATGGAGAGAAATCAAGAACTTCAGAGAATTAATAAAGCTTAATTATTTCAGCGAATTCATAGAACTTCAGAGATTTTAGATTATTTAGGGAATTCCGAGAATTTAAAGAATTAACATAATTCAGATAATTCAAGGAATTGAGAATTTAAAAAATAATTTTAGTGAGAGAATTCAAGGAATTAAAATATTTTCAGAAATTTGAGGAATATATGATTTCAAGCAATTCAAAGAATTCGTGGAATTTACGGAATTCAGGGAATTTATGAAATTGTGGAAATTAATGCCATTCAGGGAATTCAAAAAATTCGTGGATTATAAGGAATTAATGTACTTCAAGGAATTAATGAAATTCAAGAAATTCGTGAAATTCAAAGAATACCAAGGTTTAATCGAATATATTGAAATCTCAGAAAAAAGGACTCCAATTCCAAATATTCAAGAAATTCAGTATATTTTACGACCTCGAGGATTTCAGAGAAGTAAGAGAATTGCAGGGCTTTTAGAGCATTTTTAGGAATTTAAAGAATTCAGAAAATTCCAGGAATTTTTAAAATTCAAGAATAAGATCCATAGAATTCTAGGAATTCAAGGATTTCAATGAATTGATGGAATTTAAGGAATTCATGAAATTCCAGAAATACATGGAATTCAAGGAATTCATGAAATTCCAGAATTTCATGGAATTCAAGGTATTCATGAGATTCCATAAAGTCATGGCATTAAAAGAATTCTTGGAATTCAAGAAATTTATGGAATTCAAGAAATTCATGGAATTGAAAGGATTTATAAGATTCAAGGAAATTCAAACAAATTCATGGAATTTAAGAAATCAATGCAATTCAACAAATTCATGGAATTCATGATACTCAAGTAATTCAGGGGATTCATAATATTCAAGTCATTCGGGGAATTTATCATATTCATGTAATTTGAGGATTTCACAATATTCAAGTAATTCAGAGAATTCATGATATTCATGTAATTGAGAGAATTCATGAAAATCAAGGAATTCAATTAATTCATGGAATTCGAGTAATTAATGGAATTAAAGCAATTCATGAAATTCAGGAAATTCGTGGAATTTGAGAAATTCAGGGAATTCAAGGAACTTATGTAATTCAAGTAATTAATTGAATTTAAAGAATTGATGGAATTAAAGGAATCCATGGAATTAAGGAAGTTCAGGAAATGCAGGATATTCAAATAATTCCGGTAATTCAAAATATACAAGTAATTGAGGGAATTCATGGAATTCAAGGATTTGATGGAATTCAAGGAATTAAATGAATTGATGGAATTAAGTGATTCCTGAAATTCATGGAATTTAAAGAATTTATGGAATTCAAAGAACTTATGGAATTCAAGAAATTTATGGAATTCAAGGAATTCATAGAATTTAAAGAATTTATGGAATTAAAGGAATCCATGGAATTAAAGAAGTTCAGGAAATTCAGGATATTCCAATAATTCAGGGAATTCAAAATATACACGTAATTAAGAGAATTCAATGAATTGATGGAATTCAAGCAATTAATGGAATTCAAAGAATTAAATGAATTGAGGTAATTGAGCGATTCACGAAATTCATGGAATTTAAGGAACTTATGGAATTCAAGAAATTTATGGAATTCAAAGATTTCATAAAATTAAAAGAATTAATGGAATTAAATCCATTCTTGGAATTCAGGAAGTTCAGGGAATTCACAATATTCAAATAATTCAGGAAATTCATAATATACAAGTAATTCAGGGAATTCAGAATATTCAAGGAATTTAGGGGATTTTGAATATTGAAGCAATGCAGGAAATCCTACAACCTCGAGAATTGCAAGGAAGAGAGAGAACTTTGGACAAGTCATAGCAATTTTCCAGGATTCCGGAGAATTTAGAAAAATCAAAGAATTTAGGAAATTCAGGATGATAAAGGATTTCAGGAAATTCAAATAAATCAAGATTTCAGGGAATTCAAGGATTTCGGAGAATCTAAGGAATTAAGAGAATATAGAGATTTTCCCGGTATTCTTGTGCATTAGGTAATCCAAGGAATGTTCGGAATTCAAAATATTCAAATAATTCATAGAATTTAGAATATTCCCGTATTTCAAGGACATCGAGGGAAATCAGGGATTTCAGAGAATTTAAGGAAATCAGAGGTTCACAGAGCTTTTATTCCGTTCAGAAAATTGAAGTAATTTCAGGAACCAAAAAGATTTAAGGAAGTCAGGGAATTGAGAATATTCTAGTAGTTTAAGATATTGAGGGAAATCAAGGATTCCAGAGATCTTTAAGAAACTTAGAAGGAAGTCAGAAAATTCAAGTAATTCCGCTGAATTCCAAGGATTTACAGGATGGTTAAGGAATTCAAAGTAACTAAAAATAATACAAAGAATCGAAAGAAATTAAAGGAATTCAATGTTAATTTGAAATAGTTTTTATTAATAACAATTTTTTTGGACCAGAACACGTTTCTTAAAGTGGGAAAATTCACTTAACCTTTGGGATGATTATTATAATTCTAAATGCAGGTACGATTGAGAATAATAATAATTAATAGGTGCCGTTGACAATTGAGCAGAATTCAGACATCCGAGGATGCTATGCCTCGTTTGCGTGTTCTTAGAACATCTCTGAATACAAAGCATGGTCTCTGGTCCAGCTTGAGCTGACATTACTCCCGGCAAAATGGGCATTGTGTCGGACCTCAGTAGTCAGTACCAACATCACCATTATATATATATATGTCATCTTAGCAAGGCAGCTGAATTGAGCATGTGGATAGGACAGCAAGAAAATCTTCTTGTCCGAAAGGAGGATTATTCCTCCACTTGCTGCTCGTCCACCAACTCTGGTGCTAGTTCCAAATCTTCGCCGAGTGACCACTACCACTGTTCTTCAGTTTTCATCAAGCAGAAAAGGTGTCCAAGTTTAGAACAGATTCTTTTCTGATTTTATTTATTTAATGGAATGCACTTTTTTGCTTTTTTGTATCTTAACTCTAAAATATTAGAGCGAGGTGGTAGCTGCTCTGTTAATCAGCTGGGATGCTTGGTTATCTGAATCGGTAACCCAGTGTCATCAAAGTAATCCAGTTTAATCAAAGTAATCCAGTTGTAAGTTCGAGTAATCAAGTTCATATTCAGTTTTATCTACTTGTAATTCATAGTAATCTGCTTACAATAAAAGGTAATCCACTTGTAATCCAGTTAAATAGAAGTAATTTAGGTCATTCTAATAATTAGAATGTAATCCAAAAGGCTTTCAACTATTTTATTGACGAAAAAGAGTTACAAGTTTCAGATAAAATTCGTTTCTGCTTTATCCAAACTGGTAATCCGTTGTAATTCAGTAATTCAGTGTAAACTGAAGTAACCTATTTTGGGTCAGGAGTAATCCAGTTATAATCCCATTTTATCTACTTGCAAGACAGCGAAATCTACCTACAATCCAGATTAATCGACTTATAATCTTGTTACCTGGAATTAAATTAGATAATCCAAGTAATTAAGAAACAATACAAATAGTTTGCAACTATTTTGTTCAAGATTGTATTGTTTCAAAATTAATTTTTTATATTGAAAATTGACGCATTCTGTTTTTTTTAAACATTGATATTTTTAGGTGAAGATTGATATTTTTTCAATTTAAAATTCATTGGTTTTCTTGGAAATTCATCTTCTTTAGCAGAAAATAATTCTTCATAATTAAACAAATCAAGCTTTTTATTAAAAATCCAACTATTTTGTGAATTAATTTACTTTGTAGAAAATTAAAATGTACTTTTGAAAATTGGTTCTTTCTTTTGGTATGAAAATAAATTTTTTAACCTAGATTTTAAATATTCACTCTATAGTTAGAAATTTATATTTTTTAGTTGAAAATTAATTTCTTTTATAATAAATATTTGTTGTTGACAGAAAATTAATCTTCTTCCTTAAAAATTTAGAATTTTGGCTGGAAATTGATCGTTTTTAGTTTAAAATTCAACTACTAAGTTTTTTATAAAAAAATCATAATTTTGATTAAAAATGTAACTAGTTGGTTTATATTAAACTTGCTTTTTTAATCATTTATTTTAGTAGTTAAAGGTCGAAATATTTAGATAAAAATTGAACTGTTTTATTTAAAAAAACTGCAAATTAACCTTTTTTAATTTTGATCCTGCTGGGATTGAAATTCTAATATTTTTGTAGAAAATTTAACTATTTGATTGAAAATTAACTTTTCTATTACAAATTAATTTTCTGGTTAAAAATTAACTTTTCGTTTCAAAATTCGAATATTTCCTCAAAAATTCAGCATTTTTCTCCGGTAACTGTAAAATTGTTCCTGATTGAAGTACTAACTTTTCTCTTTTGTTTAAAGAATAATGTTTTTTTCAACAATTGAACTGCTCATAGTTGAAAGTGGAACTATTTTGTTAAGAATTAATTTTTGTGGTTAAAGATTCAGCTATTTTGTCAAATTTTAACTATTGAAAATTCGTTTGATATTTGGTTAAAAATTAATTTTTGAACTGATAATCGGAATATTCTATTTTTAGTTAAAAAATTAGCTTTTTAGTTTAAAATTAACCTATTTGGATAAAAATTAATCTTCTTTCGTTAAGAGTTAAACTTTTTGGTTGAGTGTTCAACTCTATCTTGAAAATTGATCTTTTTGGTTGGAAATTTAACACCTATTTTTTTCAAAATTGCTTTTTAAATTTTTGATCAAGAATTAATTTTCTGCTCTGAAAATGTAACTATTCCATTTTGTTTAGAAGTTCACATTTTTAATTAAAAATTTATCTTTTTTGGTTGAAAATTCATGTATTTGATCGAGAGTTCGTCTTTCTGGTAGAAAATTTAGCTCTTTGTTTCAAAGTTGATCTTCTTTTTATTAAATTTTTTTTAAATTTTCGTTTAAAAGTAATTCAGTTTGGGCTGTGGGTTCAACTACATTTTTGAAAATTGTTCCTCTTTGTTGATTTCGACTGTTTCGATTTAAGATAAAACATTTGTTGGTTGTAATATTAACTACTATGTTTCGTTTAGATTTTTTTAAAAGTACTACTTGGCTTAAAATTTACAATTGGGTTTTAACTGAACTTTTTTGTCGAAAATTTAGCTGCTTGATAGAAAATTGTTCTTTTGGGCCTAAAAATGCAACAATTTGGTGAAAAATTCATGTATTTTGTAAAAAGTTGTATATTGGGGTAGAAAGTTAATCTCTTTGGTTACAAATTCATCACTTTGGTTGAGGACTCAGCTTTTTTTATTTAATTCGTGTTTGTTAGTTGAATTCAACAGGTTGGAAATTCGTTTTTTTATCATTAGTTTTTTGAGCTGAAAACTTAACGATTCAATTTTTTTCCAAATTGATCTGCTCAGTAAAAAATTTAACTATTTCAATATAAATGCACCTTTCGTAATCAAAAAGTAAGTATCTGGTTTAAAATTTTTCTTACCTGTTTTTAAAAGTCCATTTTTTTAAATATTCGACTTTTTAGGTCAAAAACTGAACTGTTGAAAAATCGTCCTTTTGAATTAAAAATTAATTTTCTCAACCATAAATTTACTGTTCTTAACATTGCTTAAACACCCATGCTTTTTTAATTTAAAATTCATCAATTTTGCTTGAAATTGAACTCTTTTGTTGATAATTTATCCTCTTGGGTTTAAAATTCTAATTTTTTTTTGTAAAATTCAACTCTCTCATTGAAAATTAACTTTTTTGTTTCAAATGAACTTTCTGGTCAAGAAATAACTTTTAAGTTGATAATTCAACTATTTTCTAGAATATTCGACTTGTTAGTTTGAATATTCAACACCTGCTTTCAACTTTTTTTCTCTAATGACTGAAAAACCTTTTCTGATGGAAATATAACTTTTCCCTTTTTCCTAAAAATAATTATTTTTGGCCAACAATTCAACTACTTAGTTGAAAGTTAAACTACTTTCTTAAACATTTATTGTTTCGATTGAAGATTTATCTAATTGTTTTAAATTTTAATAATTTCGTTGCAAATTTGTTTTGATTGTTGGTTGAACATAAAGTTTTCTCTTCGGTTTGAACTGTAATTCTTTTGATAAAAATTCGCTTTTTTCGTTGAGAATTAGTGTTCTTCGGTGGAAACTTAACTAGTCCATTTTGGTGGGAAATTGCTATTTTAAAATAAAAGTTGATCTTTTTTGGTTGAAAATTCATGTATCTAATAAAAATTTGTCTTTTTGGTACAAAATTTACCTTCTTGATTAAAAATTTATCTTCTCTTTCCTTAAAAAAAATTCTGGTTAAAAATTATTCAGTTATGGTTGAGGATTCAACTACTTTGTTGAAAATTGGTATTTTTTTGTTGAATTCACCTGATTCGATTGAAAATTTAAAAAAAAATTGTTGGAGTATAACCTATTATGGTTCGCTGAAAATGCATGTTTTTTTGTTGGAAAATAAACTACTTGGCTTAAAATTTAAAATTGGGTCGCAAATGATTTTTTTGTCAAAAATGCAGTTCTTTTGTAGAAAATTCGTCTTTTTAGCATAAAATATGTTTTTTTTTGTCGTTCGAAAATCAGTTTGTTCAACTGAAAATTTAAGGTTTCCATATTCCATTGCAAAATAATCTTTTGAGTGGAAAATTCAATCATTTGGTTAAAAATTCATCTTTCCTGACTGATAATTAACTTTTCGATTAAAATTCTTCTTATCTGTTTGAAACGGGAATTTTGTTTAAAGATTTGAATTTTTTGTTTAAAAACTGAACTATTTTGTTATAAAATGGTGTATTTGGGTATTAAATTGATCCTTTGTGGTGGAAAATTTAATTATTTAATTAAAAATTTATTTATTTTGTTATAAATTAATGTATTTTTTAAAAGTTTATCTATTATTTTTTTGGGAAAAATGGTTCGTTAAACTAAAAATGAAACGATTAAATTTCTGGTAAAAAATTTATCTTGTTTGATCAAAAATCGACTTTCTAGTTGAAAATACTTCTTATCCAGTTTTAAAGTCAACTTTTTCAAAATCATTCTATACAATACCGCTGACTTATTGGATGAAAAATATCATATATTTTGACAAAAAAGGAATAAATTTTATACCAAAGCAGACGTATTACCAACAAAATACAAGAACTCTTAACCAAAAAGTTGAATTTTCAACTAAACTAGATTAATTTAAAAAAAAATTTTTTAAAGAAAATAGTTCAATTTATACCAAAAGTTTAATTTTTATTTTTAAAAAATCATTTTCGTTTAAAAATGGAATAGCGAAATTTTCAAACACCAAAGTAATTTATCAACAAAAAAAGGAATTATAAAAAAAACCACTTTAATTTTCAACCAAAAAGTTAGTTGTAAAATTTTTAATAAAAAAGATGAACTTTTAAACAAAAAAATTATGTCTACAGAAAAAACTTTTTTTTTAAATAATTCAAGGATTCTAAGCGAAAAACTAGAACTGTCAACTAAAAAGGTGAATTTTTAAACAAAATGATTAATTTATTAGCAGGAAAGACGATTTTTTAATAAAAAAGCAATCTCAACCTAAAGTTCAATTTTTAGGCAGGAAGAATTTTTTTTTAATTGCTAAGAAATTATTTCCACTTAAAAATCTGGTTGTTAAATTTGTAACTGAAAAATTAATTTTCAAACAAAAGAATTAATTTCAGACAGAAAAAAACGAATTTTTAACAAAAAAATTTTTAGTTTTTGAGAAACTGGTTTAACTTTAAAACGTAGTTGTTTAATCTTCAACATAAAAACCGATTTTTTAACAATATTCAGGTATTCTCAACCAAACAGTTGAATTTGCAACTAAAAAAATGTAATTTTAAACGAAAGTTTAATTTTTCTACCGATAAAAATTAATTTTTTTAAACAAAGTTGAAGATTTTTGAACGAAAAAGTCAAAGTTTTAACTAAGAAAGATCAATTTTTCAACCAAAAGATTAATTTACTAAGAAAAAAGACGAATTTCGAATAAGATTCAAGAAAAAAACCAAAAAATTAATTTTCAAAAAAAAAGAATTAATGGCCTAATGAAAAAAAACAATTTTTAACAGAACATTGTTTAAGTTTCTGAGAAACTGCTATAATAGCAGAATACGCGCAAAGAAACGAGAAAGTTATTTTACAACATGACAATGAACGGCCTCATGTTGCGAAACCAGTGCAAAACTATTTGGATAGCATTAAATGGGACATCCTACCCCACCCATCGTATTCACCGGACTTGGCCCCATCGGACCACCACTTATTCCGACCGATACAGCTCGGTCTTCCAGAGAAAAATTTCCAGTCTTAAGAAGAAGTGATAATTTTTCTCGATGAATTGTTGGCCTCGAGAAAGGAACAGTTCGTTTGGGAAGGAATCACTGCATTGTCAGAAATGCGGCGAAAAGTGCTTAAAAACGATAGTCAATACTTTGATTATTTATTAATTCTTATGGCCAAATTCTGCGAAAAATCGACATTATAAACTGAAACACCTATTAGTTATTTGAAAAATTGTTCAATGATAAAAATTAATACAAAATTGAGCGCACGCTGGCGCGCGCACATAGTAGTCTTGTAAAGATAAAATGTACTCCTGGGGTTATTGTGTTCTTGATCAACAAACCCCTAATGTCAGCTTTGAGTTTGTAAGAACAATCAATCGAACGACCAAAGTGCAAGTACTTGCTGGCTTCGATAATAGATAGCCATAAGGATCTCGCAGCAGAAAGTCTTGAATGTGACACCCTTATCGAATAATAATTAGTCTCAGGGGTTTTCGGAAGATGGTGCTCGAAAGGGGTTTCCAGCGGAAGCAGTTTGGCCAGCAGCAGCAGCATTTGCGCCATCGTTTGGAAATGGCAAATGGGTTTTAGTGTCTAAGGGAGTAATAACGTCTCGGGGTGTAGATTATGCGGTGTCCGGTTAGGAGCCGAGAGAGTGCCCAGTTGGGTCCTCTGTGATGCAAAGTCCCCGGGTGCCATCCCCGTTCTGGACATATATTAGCATTCTAACCCGCCATTATTATGTGTCTGGTGAGCCGCGTTGGACCAAACACTGGCGTGTTGCGTACTTTGACCAAGTTTACCAACAATTCACCGGGGTGCGCAGGAGCTGGCGAACGAGCTCTATAATGGCCCCATGGCTACTTAATTTATCGTGGGTCATAATTAATAGCTTTGTAATTTCCATACTGGCGTGCACGCGTACGTGTTTGTGACCACCCCTCCCCACCTCCCCAACCCCGGTTTATGGATACGTATTGGATCTACGTTTGCGAGATATCGATTCGTCCCTGTCTCCAGTAGCAAAATTAATTCTCTTTGGAGAGTAGTACTGATAATTGAAGTGTGAAATTAATCGTTTTTGGTTAAGAGGAAAGAGGACCATA
The DNA here is from genome assembly GCA_035041075.1 of Acraspis erinacei. Lineage (NCBI taxonomy): Eukaryota > Metazoa > Arthropoda > Insecta > Hymenoptera > Cynipidae > Acraspis > Acraspis erinacei. The sequence goes on along the minus strand of JAWWLR010000148.1, from coordinate 18,676,892 downwards.
TTTGAGGGGAAATTACTCATTGTCAGATTCTTCTCGAAGAAAAAAGAAGAGTGCCGATGGAGTCTCAATAACATCCTAAATCAAGATTCTCCTGAACTTGTTCCATTTGGTTAAAAAATTAGATGTGGAGTTTTCGTTTGTTTGAAAGAAATTTGTAGACCGGTGTCTTCAGACTATAAACAGCTCTAAAATGACAGACTAGAGAGTATTTCCCCAAATCCCCCCTCTTCCCATTTAAACAAGAAATTCCTCATTTTTCTCCTGTTTTATTAAAACTTCCCCCTTTTTCCCTTTACTTTTTTTTTGCTCAATGCAAATTGAATTAATTTATAGAAAAATGTACAGCTAAAACAGCGATATTTGTCTTTGATCTAGTTACAAATATTGTTAGAAATGAACCAACGAAATTAAAATATATTAAAATCCTTGATTAGAATTTACAGTTGGCTGATTAAAAATAAAATTGACTTTCATCAAATAAATGTCAGTTTTATTGCTTTAATTTTACATTAGTATTTTGTTTGAACTACAAAATTTTTCTTCATTCAGGACTTCCAATAAGAAAATTAAACTACTTATGCTTAAGAGTTTATACACTTGGGTTAAAAGTTCTACTAATTTTTTTTATTTTCATTGTTTGATGAAAACTTTAGCTTCTTCTGAGAAATAGTCCTTTACTTTAAAAAACATATTTTGGGTTTAAAATTTTATATTTTTGTTGTTGTTGAAAATGAGCTATTTCGTTGTGACTTCAATATTTTCGAGTTACAAAGTAAACGGTCTTTTAAAGTATTTGAATTATCCACTAAAAACCTCAACTCATTTGTTAAAGATTCACCTAGGTGGAGAAAAATTCTCTCACCCCTTGGAGTATACGATATTTTTTTATAACAAATAAATTATTTCAGAAAAAATGTCTATAAATTGCCGGAAGTTTATGGAAATTTTCGGTCATTTATGGAATTTTACAGCTCGATATCGTAACTTACCATAAATTACCCAAAATTCAATTTTTATTTTTACTACAAATTTCCGGAAATTTTTCGTAATTGATGGTAATATTACAGGTAATTTAAGGTAACTTACCATGCATATCCTAAAATTCAATAAAAAATGTGTATAAATTTGCGTAAATTTATGGAAAATTGCTGTCAGTTATGGTAATTTTACAGCTGAATATGGTTAGTTACCATACATTATCCAAATTTAAATTTTAAACATTTTTATACATTTCCAGAAATTTAAGAAATTCTTTAGTAATTTATGGGATAGTATATTTATGGTCATAAATTTCCCAAAATTGAATTTTAAAATCTCTATAAATTTCCAGAAATTTATCGAAATTTTTGGTCATTTATGGTAATTTTATAGTTCAACATGTTAAGTTACCATAAATTCACCAACATAAAATTTTAAACCTTTTAATTGATTTCCCGAAAATTATGATTTTTTTGGTAATTTATGTTAACTTACAATAAATTGAACAACATTCAATTTAAAAATTTATATACATTTCCGGAAAATTTCGGTAATTTATAGTAATTTTACATTTCAATATGGTAAGGTACCTTAAATTACTCAAAATTTAGTTTGAAACATTTTCATACATTTCCGGAAAATTATGACATTTTTGGGTAAAATTCAATTTTATTATTTTTTTTTACAAATTACCGGAAATTAATTAAATCTTTCGTAATTTATGGTAATATTACAGGTAATTTATGGTAGCTTACCATAAATTTCCTAAAATTCAATGAAAAAAATGTGTAAAAATTTGCGGAAATTTATCGAAATTTTCTGTCAGTTACGGTAATAGAAGTTATAGAATAGTTACGGTAATTTTACAGCTCAATATGGTTAGTTATAATAAATTATCCAAACTTCAATTTTAAACATTTTTATACATTTCCAGAAATTTAAGAAATTCTTTAGTAATTTATTGTATAGTATATTTATAGCCATAAATTTCCTAAAATTAAAATTCTAAATTTCTATAAATTTCCAGAAATTTATCGAAATTTTGGGCCATTTATGGTAAATTTACAGTTCAATATGTGAAGTTACCATAAATTATCAAAAATAAAATTTTAAACCTTTTTATTAGTTTCCCGAAAATATTATTTCTTTTGCTATTTATGTTAACTTACAATAAATTGACCAACATTCAATTTAAAAATGTCTATACATTTCTAGAAATTGTCAGTCATTTATAATAATTTTACAGTTCAATATGGTAAGTTACCTTAAATTACCCAAAATTTAATTTGAAACGTGTTTATAAATATCCGGAAATTTATGAAATTTTTGGGTAATATATATTTTGGTTGGAACTTCAACTATTTTTATGAAAATTCGTCGATTTTGTTTGTATTGAACTATTATACCTTTCTTTGAGAATTCATATTTTTCGTGTAAAAATTCAACTGCTTGTTTGCATGTTCAACAATTTTGTCAACAATAATTTATTTTTATTTCTAGAAGATGTTATGGATTTTATCAAAAATAAGCAAAAATCTTGCATCTTATCAAAGCCATAAGCCACCATGTATCTCTTTTTTGTATACTCTCTAAAATCCAGTTTGTCTCCTTAGCTTTTTTCATCCTTTTCTTGATATCTTGACCAATGTTTATGTTTCTCTGCAAATGTTTCTGTATCTTTGCTCTCTCTTCTTCACACTCGCTAATTATTAAACTTTATTTCTCTATTGTCTTCCTTAACCTCTACTATAGACCTTTCCTAACTTAATTTTCCATTTTCAACTTTTGAAATTTAAAGTTAGAACGTGTGGGAACAAATAAAAAAGTTATCAGTGATCAGAGAAGATGAAAAAGTTACAAAATTTTATGTTTAGAGAAGATGTCCTGTGGAAATTAGATCAGATGCTAAATGGAAAAAATTCAATAATTAAATAAGACGTAGTGAAAGAAGGGGAAAGTTTGAGGATAAAGCCGAAAATATTTTCTTTCTCCTTGCTTTTCTTATTCAAATGAAAAATAGAGAGGGCGTGATAGAGTCACGATATAACGATTCTAATTATTGCGAATAAGGTTTAGACTTAGAGACTCAATCCACTATTAAATTAATTGAGATTGTTTTGCTTAGTGAGCAGCTCTTCCTGAAAATCTTTGCTCTCTAATCTTTCATATTCTTAAACCTTTATCTTTAATCCCCCCTAAAACGCAATTCATTTTTTGAATCTATTTTTTGCCTCTAGAACATCTCTCATAATTATCATTATTTGACCATCAGCTTACGTCCTCTCTTTTGCCTTTGCATACGTACACTTTCATATACTCTCCCAAACAGTCCTTAATGTCTATGCTGAACTTTTCTTCCTCTCTCCCTCTTCTCCCTCTTTACTTGCCTTGTGGCATTAAAATTAGAACTTCTTCAAACCATTTTTTTCTTGTCGTCATCTTCCTTAACCTCTACATCTGTTTATCTTCTCTAATTTTTAAACAACACTTCCTTCACCTATCTTTTCTTTGTTTTCTCTTTGAAATCTACTTATGATTTCCACAACCTCTGATCATCCCTTTTATTTTATCTTTTACAATCATTCCTCACGCAATACCTAACCTCTTCTTTCCCCAATTTTCCATTTCCATTCCAAGAAATTTATATCAAGAAAGTGAGGAAAGAGATCAAAAAAGTTACAGAGCCAGTGTTTAGAGAAGATATCATGTGAAGATGAGGCTAGACACCAGAGGGAAAAAGTTCAATAATTAAATATCGTGTAGTAAGAGAAAGAACAGACTTGATTGACACATTTGCGTGCTAGACTTTCTCTTCTAAAACTCAATAAAGTTGTGTAGTCTCTTCTAATAATCCAAAACAGCTTTCTTATTATCATTACTTTCCTTGCTTTAATCTTCTTCAACTTTCATTGCACCATCTTTAGTTCAGATTCTCTCTTCTATCTTTTCCAACCTTCACTTTCAACACTTCTTCCAAACATGGGCCACCTTCACTGTAGCAATTTGCCTTCACCTCCACGTACTTTGAGAAGAAGGAAACTGTGGTGTATCCCATTCCCCTTTCAATTAGCAAGGATGAGACAAAAATACTACTTTCAGTTCCGGAAGCTTGCAAAAATTAAATCTAACTTACATCACCTTCGTTAGAAAGCTCCGACAGAAAGTCTAATTTCGGGCGGGATGGTTAAAGGTGTACGGCCACCATCAACGATTCGGGGGATCCTACCGACATTTACAGCCTTCAATTTGCCCTTCCGAGAAGGTGGTTCGGCGTTGGCGCTGAGCGAGCGAGGAATGTTAATTAAAGCCGTTCGCTCCTCGATCTCGCGCTTCAGACTAATTAGTCGCGCACAATGCCATCGAGATTGAACGGCAGCACCCTGAAACCCAGAAGCTAGACCTAGCATCCAAAGATCACTTCACTCCAGCTACCAAACCCCGAAATCTCGTTCAAAAAGTGGCGAACGTGTCAAACGGTCACCGCGAGCCCAGTCGAAAGAAGAATGCCAATTTGTCCAGCTAGCACTTGTGGTCGCTCTTCCTGCAGAATTATTCTGAACAGTAATCACTTCAGAATTTAGTTAAAATTTACAGCAATAAAATTCCATCTTTTTGGAAAATGTATCAATTTTAGGTTTCGTGGCCCTTTGGAGAAACTTTGATAGATTCGCTCGGGTTTCCATCTTGTTGTTTATCCCACTTTTAAACAAGAATGAGAACTGAAGAAACTCCTAACTCAGTGCGCATCAGATCGCAGAGTTTGACTGTCCTGACTGCTAGTGGCAGTCTAAAGACTAGGTCATACAAGTCTCAATTAATTTTCGCCGAACTTGTTCTTAGATTCTTCCCTAACCCTTCGCCGCAGTCAGGCACTTGTCGTGGCAGTCAACACCTGCTGAAAGTGGTGAGCGCTTCCTTAAATCACAACTCACAACTTCAAACTCACACCTCACAACTCACAACTCACAACTCGCAACTCACAACTCACAACTCGCAACTCACAACTCGCAACTCACAACTCACAACTCTCAACTCTCAACTCACAAGGGGAGGAGAAATAAGGGGAAATGAGAAAAGAAATACCGGAAATAAAGGGAGGTAAGTAGCGGAAGTGAGAAGAAGGATGCAGGAGAATTAAGGAGAAATAGGGATAAGGAAATTAGAGGACGTGAGAGCAAATTAGGCAAGAGGAAGTAGAGGAAGTGGAGCAAAATGTGTGGGGTTCAAGAAGTGAAAAGAAATGTCGGGAAGTCGAGCAAGTGAGGAAAGTGGGGATCCGATAAGAAAGAAGTTGGGGAAGAAAGCCGAAGCGAAGATTGAAATGTATTTGTTTCATTAATTAATTTTAAAATTAAGGAAATTTATATGTGATTAAAATCAAATTTTAAATCCTATTTAACGTCCAATAATCAATTTTTTAATTTGTAATCAAAGCAAGCAATTCTCAATTCAAATAATGAATCTGAAAAATAAAAAAAAAACTAATTTCAAGCAAAACAATTTAATTTAAAAAAGACGATTTTTCCATAATTCAGTTGAATTTTCATCTAAAATCAACACATTTTCAATAAAAATAGAATATTTGAAAAATTTCAGTTCAAAAGAATCATGTTAAAAAGTTTGTAACAACAGTGCTAAGTGTGTAATCAATAAAATAAATGTTTAACAAATAAGAAAATCTATCAGGTTGAAAATTTATCGCTTTCTGTTAAGAATTAAGTGACTAAACTTTTTATTGATAATTTATCGTTTTTAAAGAAAATTCAAATACTGAATTAAAATTTGAACCAATTTGTTGAAATCTTCTTCCATAGATTGAAGATTTAACTACTTTAATGAAATTTCTTCTTTTTATTTGAAAATTAATTTCTTTTTGACTGAAAATTTTTCAATATTACCTTTCTAATAAAATATTATTTTTTTACAGATGAAAATGGAAAAGTCTAGTATTATATCTTTGGTTCAGAATTAATTTAATTTGGTTAACAATTTTACTGATTGGTTTCAAGTTCAACTATTTTGCTGAAAATTTATTGGTTTCAGTTAAAAATAAATTTTCATATTGGAAAATTCAACTAACCCATTTTGGGCTGACAAATGAACTGTTTTATTTGAAAATTTAGATATTAAATTTGTCAGGTTAAATTAATCGTTTAGCGTTGAAAAATTAACTTTTGGATTGAAAGTTAAATGCTTTGACAATTATTCTTTTTATTAGTTCAAGATTGAACTATTTTGTTTAAGATACCTTCCTTCTTGGTTAAGAATTAATCATTTATATTTTTGTTACAAAATTAAACGATTTGGTTACAAATTTATTTATATTGTAGAAATGTTATATTTTTGTATTAAAAAATTAATCTTCTCGAAGAAAATCAATGTTCTTGGTTGAGCATTCAACTATTTTGTTCAAAATGTATCTTTTTTGGTTAAAAATGCAACTACCCAATTAAAAGTGAAACTACTTTCTTATACTTTTATTTTAATGGTTAAAGATTTACCGCTTTTGTTTAAATTTTGTTTAAACAATTCTTTTTAAACTGAAATCTTTTAACTGTTAAATTTTTTATTAAAAATTTGTCAATTTTAGATCAAAATTCTACTGCATTGTAGACAAATCGTCTTTTTGGCTGGAAACGTAAACTGTTTTGTTTAAAATTTGTTGCCTTTTTTGGAAGCTTCATCCTTTCAATTGAAAATTAATTTATTTGATACAAAATTGAACTTTTTTGTTAAAAATTTTCTTTTTGGATAGAAGAATAATATGTTTCTAATGAAAACTCAACTTTTTATCCGATTCAAAATACAATTATTTTTTGTTAGAGTTTAATCTTGTTGGTTTTAAAATGCGACTAATTGGTTGGAAATTCAACTGGATTGTTCAAAATGCAAATTCTTGTTCGACAATTTATTTTTATTGTTCATAATTCAACTGTTTCTTTAGATTTAATCTTTTTATATTGAAAATTTATCGTCTTTCATATTTTTTAAAAAATTATCCGTTTTTCTATATTCGTCTTTTTGGATATGATCCCTCTGGATTGAGGAATAATTTTTCTTTATTCAAAATGTATCTTTGCGGTTTTAAAAGTCAACTCTTTTCTAAAAAATTCGAATTTTCATCTTAAAACTCTACCTTCGTTGACAATTCATCGCTTTTTGGTAAGAAAATTATTATGTTTCAGTTAGTGAAATATCACTTTAATTCCTCTGTTTCAAGACAAATTTTTTCTGAGAAGCCTGTTAAACTATTAGGTTCTTATGCTATGTGTTTTATTATACGGGCTGATCAATTAAATACAAAGACGAATTTTTGTCCCAAGTTAATTTAGGTAGGGGGTATATGTGTTTGTGACAGCACCGGATGGGTGGGGGGGGGGTCCAGCTTTGTCTGCCGACATGGGACCAAGAAAGAGAGTGGTGGAAAAAGTGCTAAAAATAGTGAGACTTATTTTTTGAATTTTCTCTTTATCTCTTGTTACGGAAAATAGATGTAAAACAACAAATTTGGGAACAAAGTGTATTTTCTGATTCTCTGGGCCAGTAAAATCGAAGTCTTGGTCTATTTGCAAGTTGATGAGAGGAATGGGAAGGATCCGAACCAGACTGCAGATCGTGCTAGGACTTTTGCTCGGAATCCGGGTAGGGAGACATCGCAGGAAAATTCCTGTACCAGGATATCATGCGCCTACCAGCGAGCGGGGTAATACAGTTGAAGAGGGCGAAAAGAGAAGGAGCGCACAGTCGGAGACCTCATCTAAAGTTACAAATCGCAATTCTTCCGTGGCCGTGGTTCCGATTCTGTAAAGTTATGTTATGGCGCAAAGTAAGCGGGATTTATCAAGAAAGTTGGTATAACTACGCTACGACTATTGATGCAATGAAACGATTGGCTCCGCCTCATTTACCACTCATGCCCCTCCTCTTTTGCCTTCTCCTTCTTGTGTCTTTGTCCTCACCCCTTTTCCGGTCCAAGGCTGTTTGATTTTATACTCTCTCAATGCCAAACCATTATATCAAATGACAAAATTGGATTTTATAAGTTTGAAGAATTTGACCCTTAATCACTGAAAACAACTTTAGAACGTCTGCCCCTTAGCCAACAACGTTCCTTACAATTCCTTTCCTTCAATTCTGACAAACCTCCTGATACTCTAATCCGCTTACAGAATGCAGTCCTCCTTAAACCGTCTAAACTTTATTCCCTGAAAACCTTCCTTAAATATTCTGACTCGTAACTACTGCAACCCTTCTAGCAGCCCCTTACAACCTTCAACTTGCTCCTTCAAAACAATTCTTAAGCTTCCAAGCAATCCCTGCCCTTCAATTTTTGTTAACCTCCTTTCATTCTGATCCGATTATAGACTGCAGTTCACTTTAGACCACCTAACACTTATACCCTGAAAATCATCCTTAAAGAATCTGTCCCTTAATCAATACAACCCTTGTAGCAGCCCCTTAAACCCTGCAACTTGCACCTTAAAAATAATTCTTAAGCTTCCTGCCAATTACCATTTGGTCCTTCCTCTTTACCCACATCGTTCCTTGCAATCCCTGCCCTTCAATTTTAATATACCTTATTTCATTATTATCCGCTTACACACTGCAGTCCTCCTTACACCACCTAACTCTTATTCCCTGAAAACCATCCTTAAAACATCCGTCCCTTAACAACAGCAACCCTTGGAGCAGCCCCTTAAAGCCTGCAACTTGCTTCTTAAAACAAATCTTAAGCTTCCTGCCAATTATCCTTTACAACTCCCCTTTCCCTTTCCCTAGTGCCCCCCTCGCTATCTCTACTCCACTTACAAATTTAGAACCCCTATTCCCATTCTAACACCCATTGATTATGCCTCTTTGTTAATCCTACTTCTCATGAATAGATTTAAGAATTAGTCAAAGTAGACGCAATTCACGTAAAAAAAAGGATTTTATCTCTTGTTAAGATGTTACTAAGTTGTGCAAATATTCTCCCTGCACCTACGACTCCCCTTTCTCTCCTTTTTTATCTTATCCTGTCCAGTCCTATCTGATCCCCTGCAAGTCTATCCAACCACATCTTAGGAGGATTAGCCTCTCTCCAAATTCCTCTAAACCTCTAGCTACCCCTAACTTCTACTCCCTACTCTTGCTGTCCCAATATCTTCCTTTACTTCCCCTTTGTTTTCGTATTTCAACAAACATGATTCCCCTTAAAATAATTTTTCTACTGTCCCCTCACGTCCGCTTACATACTCACTTTACTTTCACTCCAATAACTTCTTTCCCATCACTTACCCCCTCCCACCTCCCCCTCTCTCTATGCCTCTCACTTAACTTCCATTGGTCGTTCCGCTTGACCAATCCCGTTTCCCATGAACACGTTTTAAAAATTAGCATAGGTACAACAATTGAAATAATTTTTGGGATGCTAAAATATCTTTCAATTCCAACATTTCTTTAGAATCACTTTTTTACATTAGAATCATCGTTGTTACATAATTTATTGGAAAAAAATAGTTGGGAAAGAAATCGATGCAGACTTTTTATATTTTATTTCAAAAAGTAACAAGAATTTTCAGTTAGTCTGAAATAACAATTTTGACGCAAAACAATTACTTAGCCTAAAGTTTTTCTAAATTTTAAATACCATTTTCAGTATTGCAAGATAGAAAAACCAAAAACTTTACAAAAATAGTCGATTTGATGACTGAATAAAAATATGAAAAGCCTTCTGAATTTTAAAATTAAAAATACAAAAATCATACCTTGAAATTAAACTTTATAGACAAATTACTATATTAAACTTTAATGTTTTCAAAATTGTAAATCTTCTTTAAATTCTAAATCAAACACTAAAAATGATTATGACTTTTAGACGTTTTGAAGAAATTTCAAAGTTCTGCACAAACTTCTAAAACTTCCGAATATTTTTCAAAATGATTCCAATTTTTCTTGAAATTAAAAAAATTGCAATTTTGCAACACTCAGAAATAATAATAATAAATAATAATTCATTACAAAACACGTAGTATCTAAATTATGTAACATATACATATATACAAAACATTTTAGCATTTCTTTTAAAATCAATTTTTTTCTTGATCGAATTATGATTAAATATTGATGCCTGACAAATAAATACTTTTTCTACTCACAGTACGTCAATGATAATCACAGTAAAAAGTAATATTTTCTAAAATATTCTTTATTCGCCTTTTCAACAATTTTCATTTCAAGTAACTTTTTATAAAACCTACCTTATCATAAGATCCTTAAAACTTTATTTAATTAGCCAAAGTAGAAATATTTAGTCATGACAAGACAATTAATTGTATCGTTTCATTCATACTCTTTTAAGAAAAATACATTTTATTCTGACTTAGTTCAACATTTCTGTTAAAATCAATTTCTAATTAATCGAATTATGATTCAATATTGATGCCTGACGTATACCCTCTTTTTCTACTCACAGTCCGTCAATGTTAACCATAGTGAAATGTAATATTTTCTAAGGTATTTCTAATCCATATTTTCAAAAATTTTAGTGTAATTATTTTTTATCCTGACTTAGTTCAGCATTTCTATTAAAATCAATTTATTGTTAACTGACTTATGATTGAATATGTATGGCTGACAAATAGATACTTTTCTACTGAAAGTCCGTCAATGTTAGGCATAGTAAAATTTTCTAAAACATTTTGTATCCGTGTTTACAGCAGTTTTTGTGTCAAGCAAGTTTCTATAAAAACAATCATACCATAAAGCCCTTACCATTTTATTTAATTAGAAAAAGTGGAAATGGTGAGTTATGGTAAGTCAATTAATTGCATCTTTTCTTCTAGACTCTATTAAGAAAATTATATTTTATCCTGACATAGTAAAGCATTCCTACCAAAATCAAGTTCTGATTAATCGAATCATCATTAAAAGTTGATGTCTGACAAACATATACTTTTTCCACTCACATCCTGTCAAAATAAATTATAGTGAAAAATAATACTTTCTTATTACCTGCCTTATCATAAAGTCTATAAGATTTTATTATACAAAGTATATGAAAAGAAAAGAATTTTATCTACAGGCAATTCAGAATCTTGAGTATAATTTTATGAATTTCAGCATTTTAATTGAACTCAATCGAGTCATGTCATTTTTATCTCTGGCTAATATATTCCTTTTCTACTCGTACTCGGTGGGTGTTAATCGTAATGAAAAATATTGTGTTCTCAGATATTTTTATATTTTAGTTCTCAACTATTTCGGCGTCAAGAAATTTTTTATAAAACTTACCCTTTCGTTAAATCTCAACAATTTTATTTTGTCATGTAGATAGAGTAAGTCGTGGTAAAACAAAAAATCCATTTTTTATATCTAGATTCAAATGAAAATATTGTGTATCACCTTGATTGGGTTTAGAATTTTAACTGACATAAATCGAATTTGAATGTCATCTTGTTTCTGAAAAATTCTGCCATTTTTTACTATCTTTCTATCATTTTGAATTGTTGAGAAAAAAATATTTTTTCCTCAACGACTTTTATATTCATTTTTTCAAAAACACAAAACAGCAACACAAAAAACCTAATCTTTTTATCTTGGGTCAAATCAAAATCTTTCAGGATTTCAAATACAATTAATTTGTTTATGTTGTAAGTCTAATGTCTGACCAATACATACCTTTTCTACTCACATTTTGCCTTTCAGCGTAAAAAATTATAGTTAACTTTATGCAAATTGAGAAAGATGTGTGCTTTTTAATACTCTTGTTTGATGAAATTAAAACTTTCAAATTATCTCATAACTTTAGGTTGCCTCATCGCTTATTGTTGTTTTCAAACAAAAGTCATCAGATTTAAAATTTTAATGAAAAAGAATGTTTAGCTTACGTTGTTGTTTTAAGCCGAAAATTCAAATTTTAAAACAAAATCCTTATAATTAAAAAAATTAAGAATCATTTAATTGTTTTGGATTATGTTAATCTTTTTAATTGAAAATTCGTATGTTTAATTAAAAAAAAAAACGTTTTGAAGATTTTGAACTTTTAGAAGTTTTAGGTTGGTTCGGCGTTATAAATAAAAAATTCGTATTTTCAATAAAAAATCGTTAGCGTTGGAATAATATTTGCCAATTTGTTAACAGTTTCAGGTAATATTACATTTTTTCACAGGAAATTGAATATTTTAAACAATAATAATTAGATTTTAAAGTTTTATAATTTAATAAAAATTTTCGGTTACGTTATCACTTCACACCAAAAATTGGTATTTGAAAAAAAAATTGAGCAAGATTTTGCAACTTTGAACAATTTTGGATTAGGTGAGTGCTTTTCGGTGTGAATTGGTATTTTTAATAAAAAATTACATTTCAAGGATGATTCACAACAAAAATGATCAGATTTCGTAGAAGATTAAGGAATTCTGAATAACTTCTGTTACGTTATGTTATTGGTTTTTTGTCTTAAATCATTGGTAATTTATGCAGACATTAGATTTTAAAGAATACTTACAATATTTCAGCTATAATAGGTTTATTTTCTAAAAAAAGATGTTCACCTTCGCTCAACTGGGAATCTAACCACAGTACTTCTGATTGCTGGTCTGGCGCTTTTTCCCTTAAGCTACTACACTGATCTAATAACAGAAATTATGAACGTCTCTTCAGACTAGAGAAGTTATGAATTAAAAATTTGTTAAATTTAATTTTTTCGAAAAAAGATCTCATTCGCTCAACTGGGAACAAAACCACAGCACTTCTCCGATAGCTGGTCGGGTGCTTTTCCTTTAAGCTACTAAAGAGATCGTATTCTAATTTGTCAAGGAATCTGCATTATCATCAATGAACAACATAAATTATTAACGTTTTTTTTTAGACTAGATGGAGCTACGATTTGAAATTATTTCTGAAAAAAGATCTTCTGCTTCGCTCCGGTGGGAATCGAACCACAGAACTTCTCCGATTTCTGGTCATGTGCTTTTCCCTGAAGCTGCTAGAAAGAGAGTGAAAGAAGAATTCTTTTTCAGTAATACACGTATTATTTTCCAGTTGTTACATTTTACAATTTCGCAAGGAATCTGTATTATCATCAGAGAACGGCAGAAATTATTAACGTCTTTTCAAACTAGCTGGAGCTATGATTTCAACGATTTTCTAATTGCATTTTTTCTTAAACAATATTTTCTCTTTTGCTCCGCAGGCAATCAAATCACAGAAATTATCCGATTGCCGGTCCTTTGACTTTCCCTTAAGCTACTAGAAAGATCGAAAGAAGAATACTTTTTCAGAAATACACGGATTATTTTCCCAGGTGTTACGTATTCCAAATTTTCAAGGAATCTGTATTATCAACAGAGTTTAACAGAAATTGTTAACGTTTTTTCAGAGTAGATGGAGCTATGAATTAAAAAAATTTTAATTGGTTTTTTGTTTAAAAAAAATATCTTCTTTTC
>JAWWLR010000148.1:18561960-18574413 GCA_035041075.1 Acraspis erinacei | reverse complement strand
GTACCCTTACCACAGCAAGAAAAATTAATAATAGCACCAAGGAACAGGTGCTCTTTCTTTGAATTCTTGTTTTTTACAGGGGTTTTCATTAATTTGATGATTGGACATTAAATTTCTTAAGATTTAGCATTCTTTTACATGAAAATTCAATAATCTGGTTGAAAATTAAGTTTTGGTTGAAACTTTATATTTTTAATAGAAATTTAACCGTTTAGTTAAAAATAAAATTACTTTTTGGAAATTATCCTTCATCAATGGTACAAAATGCTTCCATTTTTTTCAACTTCGTCTCTTTTGGTAGTAAAATTAATATTTTTCTTTAAAAATTCATTTTATTAGTTGTTTTTATTAATGTTTAAAATGAGTATTTTCTGGTTAAGTTCAATTGTTTGAAAATTAATCTTTGTAGTTTAAAGATTCAGGTATTTTTTTAAAAATTCAAATATTTTGTTGAAAACCCAATTATTCTTGTGAAAATTCAAAACCTTTTTTTGACCATCCTTTCTGGTCGAAAATTGATTTATTTGGATAAAAGTGAAAATATTGTTGGCTAAACGTTAATCTTGTTGGTAAAATATTGAATAATAAAATAAAATTGAATAATTTTCTGTTTAAAATATTTTTTTTCCTGGTTGAAAATTCCCCTCTTTGGGTTGAAAATTAATCTTAGTGGGTTCGATTCTCGCCTTGCACTCTGGAAGAGCTTCGGTGACCCATGCGGTGAACACTAGCCTAGAAAGGGAGTTTTTCACCTCCGGAGATTCGTGGGACCGAAATACTTAAGACTGTTGCTCTTGGTGGTTCGGAACCCACCTTAAACTGTAGGCCCCCCTCCCACCACCAATTAATTGTGTGGGGGGTGTGCAGAGGAACAGAGGAGAAAGTGCAAGAAAATTGTAAACCCTCAGGGGTCACATTAAAACCTTTCATTCCAATTCCAAGTGCAATATATTTCAAATTGAAATCTTAAAAATCTTAAATCTCTTATTTCCTTGCAAAATCACTCTAATTTTATACTCAGACGATATTCTAAGGATATCCTTATTCTTTAAAAAGAGAGGTAGCAAATAAATATAATAATTCTGAACTTCTTTTGGAATAAATTAAAAAAACAATCCATTTCCACAATGACAGCAATCCTAAAAAGTTGGGCTGACTCTAAAATTCCATTTCTACTCATCCACTTATTGAAGCCTACATCGCAGGTGGAAAGATTGACGCTCACAATAATGTAAGTAATCCAATTGGGTAATTAGCAGCTGCGCGAAAATTCTTCCGGCATTAAACACGTCTAAAAGGATCTCTCGTTACGTGGGAAATCTCACGAGGGAATAAAAGGATACTCGGAGAGGGATAAAAAGGGGAAAATAGATAAGGAGAAAGAAACGAAAGAGAGACTCCTTCGCCCTCCGATAAACCGTCTCCGCGGAATCCTAATAAGAACTGCACTATGCTGCCATAAATAGCGGGGCCTTCCTCCTTCGGCAAAGAAACAAAGTCTATTGCCACTGGCAGTGTGTCCTGGCTGTTACTGAAACTCTGAGAACGTGCGGGATCCCTTCCGTACTGAAAAGAGGGAGAAGAGATTTCTTGAAGGGGTCGTAGTGTTAAAGGAGCAAGAGGGAGAGAGAAAGAGGAACATAAAAAAGGGAGAGCGAAATAGAAAAAAGGAAATAAATAGGAAAAAGAGGGAAAATCAGAGAGTGAGAGAGAGAGAGAGAGAGGGAGAAGAGGGAATAGAGCCTGGGAATAAAGAGTGCGCGGATTAAGAATGCTTCCTCGGAGACGAGTTATAGTCGCTTCCTTCCCGTAGTTGGAATTAATCGGCCATTCCGGAGGCGATGCATTAACAGAGACAGAGGGTGCACTGCCACCCTCCCTTTGTACCATTTCTTTCAACCCCGTTTCCTCTCCCATGTTCTACGCGGACTTGGCTTATTCTACTCTTGTTTGTGTCGATAGAAAGGGGACGTCATGAACAACCCTTTACGTGCAAAGATACATCCGAAGTTAAATCTCTCATCCAATTTGCCTCATCCAAGCTTTACTTGCTACAATACAAACAGAAAGTCCTCTTCAAATTTACGCTAGATTTAACAATGTAGAGCTTTTAGACTTATTGACATTAAGGACATTCTCAAAAGACTCTTTTCTTCTCTATTGCTACTTTTCCAAAGTTCAATCGTACCTTGGAAATCGAATTATTCATAAAAATAGTTAAACAGTAAACACTGGGTTATGAACCCTCCCGAGTCGAAAGATAGATCCTTTTTATATTCTCCATGCTCCTTTTTTGAATCTCCTTGAATCTCCTCATCATCCTTCGTTGATTCTCTTAGGTATTATTTAGTACTATTTTAATCCTCTTAGAGTCTATTTAAAATGTTTGCAGTATTTTTCAAGTTCTCATTTACCCCTTTTATCATCTCTAAAAAATTTTAAGTCCGATTTTAATACTCTAAAAACTCTGCGATAATTTTCAATTCTATGTAGAGTTTTAAAATGTTAAATTATTGAAACTAATACATACATGTATTTCAAATATGTTTCAATAATAATACATAAAGCATGTTTACATTAAAATTATTTCTATTGACTTTGAATTACACGTAAATATTTAAAAGTGATATATTGCTATTTATTTTACAGTAAAATAATTTTCGCTATATAAATTATTAGAATAAATAGTTCGAAGCAAGTGGATTTGTGCCTACATAGCCAAAAATTAATTATTTGATCATCAATAAATAATGAATAATTAATTTATAATTAATAAATAATTAATGTTTTCGCGCGAATTTATTGAATTGGTTACCGGTGACGCTCTTATTTAAAATGATTTTGTCATGTTTTGGTTTATGATTCTTGACAAGGAACAATAATTCTAACAAAATTATAATTTACAATGTAATTGTAAATTGTAATCACCAAAAAAGAATACTTTTGCACAAAAAGACGAATTTTCAAAAAAATACATCAATTTTCTACCAAATACTTTTAATTATAACTTTTACAATATACACTATAAACTTTAATTTTAACGATCAGTCAAACCTTTGCCGGAGTATTTAGTATCATAATTCAAAATGTCAAATTTAAATTTAAATATTTTAAATTTCCTATCTAATAATATTTTTAAGTGGATAATCTATACAGTTTAAAATTATAATTATAGTCATCTCTTTTATATTTTAAATCAGGCTTTTGATGTTTTTATAAATAAATTAATATGAAGAAACAAGAAACAACAACATTATAACAATGAAGAAGTTTATTCGTTAAAGTTTTATTCATGATAATATAAATAAATGTAATAAAAAATTCATTAATGAGGCGTTTTTAGACTTTTTCAACATTTTCGACAACTTTTTAGTAGTGAAATACCCAAATAATACATATATTTATTAAATTTATTTAAAAAGATCATAGAATGTTTTAACTAATTATGAATTTTGATTAAATTAACATGCAGTTCCCAATTAAGAAGACTGTCATAAAAACGAATTTTTCCATCCACAGCGGCCCCAAAAATGTATTTTTTTAATAAATTAGTTAAAAAAATTATAAAATTGAACAAAAATTATTAATTTTGCTGAAATTACCATGAAGTTCCTAATTTAAAAAGTGAACATCGAATTTTTATGTCAACAAATGCCGGATTGATGCATCTTTTCATTAGTTTTATTTGAAAAAATCATTAAATTTCTCAACTAATTATAAATGTTGCTTAAATCGTCATTAAGTTCCCAATTGAAAGGAATGGCATTGAAAAAAAGAATATTAATGCCGATAAATGCCCAAAAAATGGATTTATTTATTAAAAATGTTTTTAAAAAAATTATAAAGTTAATCAAAAAATATTAATATTTTTTAAATTATAAAGTTCCTTATTAAAAAAAACGAAAGAAAACACTTTCTGTCGAAAAGTTGATGATCAATGCAGTTTTTTATTAAATTTGTTGTAATCTCAACATTAATAATCTCAAAAAAATATCTTATTCATCATGTTGTTTTTATCAAGATTTCTCGCAATATAACTTAAAAAACGTAAAATTATGGAAAATCGTAGAAAACATTCTTTCAGCAAATAATCTGTTTTTAAATTTTTATTTTTTTTATTATCTGATAGTGCAACATTTTTAAATAATGTTACACCATAAAAATTTGACGATTTTAACAATTTTTCTGTTATTGAAGAGCACCCGTAGCGTGAAACCATTCAGCGGAGTTTTTTTAACCAAACTTCAAGAGCTTCCACAACCGTTTGTGCGAATTATGTATTTAACAATTATGAAAAATGAAAATTATTTAATAATAAATGCAGAAATAACTTTTTTAAAATTTATTATTTAAAAAAATTTAATTAAATTAATTGATGTAATTAAATTTTTTAAATTTGTAAATTTGTAAATGTCCATCTATAAATGCAAATTTGAACCTAAAAGTGGACTTATAAATTAATTTTTTTGTGACAAAGATTGATTTTGTACAGTGAAATAATTTCATACCTTAATTCTTGTAGATTCGAAACTTTCGAGGACCATCAAGAAATGTTTGAGAAAATGTTAAGTTTCAGTGTGAGAGGAAAATTCCAATTTTTCTATATTGGGCTATAAATGTCTGTCGCTCTGGAAATTAATTTTTTACTCAAAGGGTTTCTTTATATTTACTTTAGTTCTGACTTAAACTCCTGAAAATTTACAACTTCCAAGGACCAAAGGCATTTTTTCGAAAACATTCAATCTTCAACAAGATACATGAATTTGAAACCAAATACTTGAATTTTTTTAAACAAAATTCATTTTCATCCAGATAGTTAAAATCTCAAGCTCTAAAGATAAATCTTCAAACGGTGATCAAATAATTTAATTATTAGTTTAAAAAATCAATTTGCAGAAAAAAATCCACAAAACAGTTAAATGTTAAACGAAACAGATGAATTTTGAACTGAACTGATGAATCTTAGACAAAAACAAAAACGAAGGATTTTTGACACAGAATAAGGTGGATAAATATTTTAATATTAAATTTTTAAAAAAATTTAACAAAAAATATTAATTTTACATTAAATAGTTCAGTCCTCAACTAAATGAGAATAATTTTAAACCAAAGCATTGCAGTTTTATCCAATTAAGAAAAAAAGTTCAATTTTTTAATGAAATGATCAATCTTAAATTGGGATAGTTAAATTCTCAGATCGACCCAAATAACTGAATTTTTAACTAATACAGGTAAATTTTCAACCAAAAAACGATATTTCAACAAAAAATATTTTCTTTTGATCAGAAACAGTTGAATTAAACAAAAAAAAATTTTTTAATTGCATTTTTTATAAGAAATGTTTTCAATCGTGAGCAGAAAAATGCGAACCAGATTGATAAATTTGCATGCCAAGAAAAGCGAATTTCCTACAAAACGTTGAATTCTCATCCTTGAGATATAAATTTTCAACAAAAAGTTCATTTTTGACCAACTAGTTCAATTTTCTACCAAAATAGTATAATTTTCAAACAAAAGAGAGGACCAACACAGTTGGATTTTTAAACAAAGAGGATGATTTTATGAATAAATTATTGAATTGTAAACACAATATTCAAACGATTTAAAAAAATTTGTTTAAAGTAAAATAGATTAATTCTTAACCAAAAATATAATATTAGACTTTTACATTAAAAATAAACAATTTTCAACCAAAAGCACTTGGACTTTCAACACAAATGGTGAATCTTCAACTGGAATAGTTCAATTTTTAGTTTAAAAAAATTAAATCTTTTTTTCAATAATATTCAATTCAAAAATATTAGAAGATTCGATCATTAAAGAGAAAATTAATATTTTTAGGCTTAAAATTTACCTAATTTGATAAAATCGTCTCTTTTGGCGATAATTCAACTGTTTTGTTAAAAATTCTTCCTCTTGAACAAAAATTCATCTTTCGCGCAGGAAAAGCCATCTTTATTAATTAAAAATTACCAGGCTTGAAAATTCATCTATTTGGTAAAAAGTTCAAATATTTTTTTGATATGTAATCTTTTTACTACAGAAATTGCTTTTTTGGTTGAAAATTTATTTCTGTTGTAGAAAGTATTTAAATCGTTGAAATTGAACGTGTTTTGTATTTTCTACAGTATGGTATTTACCAACCAATTGAATTTTGCAGGTTCAAGCTCTAAACGATAATTCCAAAAAATGTAATTTTGCAACTAAAAACATGAATTTCAACTAGTTCTACGTCAATTACCGACCGAGCAAGGTTCTGCTCCATGCTAATTTACCATCGGCCAATAGAACCCTGAGGTCGGTAATTCAGTTTCCTGCCAGAAACTTTCACAGCTGTACAACTAATTGCTATTATTTAAACCAAGAAATAAGTTGATTTTAAATCAAATACAGGTGAGACCTTCCTAAGGAATTAAAAAAATTAATAAAGATTACCTGTTTTTATTTGTGTCTCCCTCCCCATTTATGCGGTTTTTTCCTGAGACGAGAGCCAGCCGTAATATTGCAAATGCAGGAGACACATTCTGAACCACGAAGGGGAGCTTGCAGATTGAGCTTTTAAAGAAGGATACCAGAAAAATGTATTTTGAGCAAACAAAATTAATTATAAACTCAAAATGTAATAGCAGTAAGTAGTATAGCTATGTCGGTTCTACGTTAGGAACTGTTATAGCTAAACTACTAATAGTTGATATTTAAAACAAGAAATTAGTTCATTTTAAATAAAAAACAGTAATATACATTTATTTACATTTTTCGTTAGGAGTTTACACTTTTTTCTTAAAAATTGAATTACTTACGGTTAAAATTTGAACTGTCTTATCAAAAGTTAATTCTGTTGGAAGAATCATCATTTTGATTGAAAATTCATCTCTTTTTAGAAATGTAACTAGTTTATTGAAAATTAATTTTGAACTAAGAATGTAGCCATTCCAGCAGAAAATTTAACATTTCGGGTAGAAAATTGACCTTTTTTGGTTCAAAATACAACAATTTTGATTTCAATTTTTCTTTTTAAAATGAAAAATTCATTGATTTCGTTGACAATTCACGTTTGTTGTCAAAAATTGACTTTTTGGTACAAAATGAGCTTTTTTCTTTGAAAGTTAATCTGCTTATTTAATAATTCTTCTTTTTTGTTAATAATTCATGTATTTCAGTTCAATATTTATCATTTTAGTTGAAAATTTATATGTTAGTTCACTTGTTTTTCCTTTCGATTAAAAGGACTTTTTTTACCGAAAATCTAACTATTTCTCTGAATATCTGATTTTTTTGAAGAATTAAATTTGTAACGGGAAATCAAGAGTTCAAGATTTAACAGTGTGGATATAAGTTTGTATTTTCAAATTAAAAATAAATTTATTTCGTAGAATTGTCAATTTTGTACACTTTATTTTACCCGATTTTCCACATTTTTCTCATAGAAATCTCTTTCAATAGAATATTTAGCGCTTTTGCCAATACATAACAATGCAAAAAAGCCTACCTTCTGGAAGCGGTATCTGTTGGATTTTTTTGAACTAAGATATCCCTCAGGATGGTAAGAAAACCGAAAGAGTGGGGGCAATGCATATGGCTGATAGCTATACTACTAATAGTTCATATTTGAACCAGGAAACCCGTTAATTTTGAATCAAAAACAGTTAAGAACTTCCTCAGAAATTAAAAATAAACAAACTCTCTCTTTTTCTTATTATCCGTCTTCCCTTTTACTAATTTTAATTATACTAATTAACTTTTACTAATTTTACTAATTTAATGGATTTTCAAACAAACATATGAACTTTTAACTAGAAATCTAGTACAGTTATGACAGTTCTGTGCCACTTACCGACCGAGAAATGCTCTGTTGCATATTAATTTACCATTAGTCATTAAAACCCGGATGTTGGTAACATAGAATCCTGCTAGGAACTTATATAAGTTCCTTATATAAGTTCCTTATAATACTTATATAAGTAGTGTAGCTATATAGCTACACTACTAATAGTTGATATTTGAAACCAGAAATATGTTAGTTTTGAATAAAAAACAGTTGAGATTTTCCTCAGAAAATAAAGATGAACAAACCCTCCCTCTTTTTCTTTTTATCTCTCCTTCCTTTTACGTGTTTCTTTCTTTCCCATTAGAAATGCAGGAGATGCTTTCTGAATCATGGAACAAAGTTTGTAGGCTGAGCCCTTAAACAAGGATACAAAACGAATTGATTTTCAATCAAAAAGATGAATTATCAACTAGAAATGTAGTATAGCTATATCAGTTCTGGTCAGTTATCGACCGAGAAAGGTTCCGTTCCGGACTAACTGACCACTGGTCAGAAAAAATTATAATGTGCCGCAATTGAAATTATAGCCTCAACATCCGGCGACTTATGTCATAATACTTCTCAATAATAAGTGATTTCAAGTAGATTAATATCTACGATAGATGTGTCCAAGAGACTTTAAAGGATTTTAAGAGACTTCAAATGATTGTAGGAAATCACAAGAGATTTTTAATAATTTTAAAGAATTTAAAGGGATTTTAATAGAATTCAGGAAAATAGAATAATTTTAAAGAAATTTCAAAGGTTTTTTAAAGACTCCTAACAGGTTTAAGGATCTGCTAAACATTTTATAAGATTTCAAGGGAGGTTAAGTGATTTTAAAGAGTTTCAAGCGAGTTACTGAAAAGTCATTCAAAAAGATGTGAACCAATTTGAAGAGATTTCAAGGAATGTATTTTTTTCAAATATTTCAATAAATTTAAGCAAATTCAAAATATTTTAATTATTTTTTCTGAGTTTCGAAAAAATTTAAATGATTTTAAAGAAGATAAAGGAATTTTAAAAGAATTTGGAGGATCTTAAGGATTTTCAAGAAATCTTACAGGATTTTTAAAAGTTCAAGAGATTTTAAGAAATTACTATGAGAACTTGACAGGAATTTGAAGTTTCCCTTTAAAGGATTTAAACATCATTCTAAAAGGTTTAAGAATTTACAATAGATTTTATGACAGTTTTAGTGATTTTAAAGGATCTCAAGCGAGTTGTTGAATATATATGTATTTAAAAAAATTTTAACAAATTTTAAGAGGTTTAAATGGATTCAAAAAATTCTAAGATTTTATGTATTTCCAAGAGAAAAAAAAATTGTACAGTAAAAAAATTAGAAGGACCTTAAGGATTTTTAAGAACTCAAGTGATTTTAAGGAATATCAACCAAGTTATTGAAAAGCTATTGAAAAATATTTTAATATATTTTAAGAGATTTCATTGGATTTAAAAAATTCAAAGATTTTTCAGAGATTTTAAGGAACCTAAGAAAATTAAAAGGATTTTAAGGATTTTAATTAATTTAAGTCAATTATGAAGTATTTTAAATGATTTTAAAGAAGTTGAAAGATTTTTTTTTTTAATTTTGGAGTATTTTAAGGATTTTCAAGAAATCTTACAGGATTTCTAAGAATTCAAGTGATTTTACAGAATTACTAAGGACTTGGCAGGATCTTAAAGTTTCTTTTTAAAGGATTTAAAAATAATCCGAAAATATTTGAAAAAGGTTTCAGGATTTAGAAGTTATTTTATAAGATTTTAATATAGTTCTAGTAGTTTTAAAGAATTTTAAACGAGTTTTTGAGAAGTTGTTAAATAAGATTTTAATGAATTTAAAAAAATTCAAAGATTTTAAGGATTTTCAAGAGATTTAAATGTAATTAAGAAAATTTAAAGGAATTTAAAAGATTTTAATTTCAGTCAATTTTGAGAAACTTCGAAAAATTTTAAATGACTGTAAAGAAGTTGAAGGGAACTAAAGAAGATCTCGGAGGTCTTTAAGGATTTTGAAGAAATTTTAAAGGTTTTCTGAGAGTTAAAGTGATTTTAAGGAATAACTAGGGACTTTACGGAATTTCAAAGTTTATTTTTAAAGGATTTTCAAATATTCAAATAAGTTTTAATAATTTTATCGAGTGTTAAGCGATTAATTGAAAAGTTATTTCCAAAAATTACAACGTATTTGAAAAAATTCAAAGATGTTCAGTATTTTGTAGAAATTTAAAGAAATTGAAGAAAATTTGAAAGATTTTAAGTAAATAGGATTAATTTGGTGAATTTCGAGATACTTCGGAAGATTTTAAATGACTGTAAAGAATTTGAAGGGATTTAGAAAAAAAATTCGCAGAAGTTTCAGGATTTTCGAGAAGTCTTACAGGATTTCTAAGAAGGATCACAGTCTTTGATAATTTTGACTTTCTCCTTGTGCCTTTCAAAGTGCAAAAATAATCTCCTATGTAATCAATGCTTTGCAGTCCACCAGGTGGTAAGGCTTTATAGATTTCGACGTTACCGACCGAGTATGAAGTAATGTTAGAATACACAATAAAACCGTGAAGTCGGTAATGGAGATTCCTGCTTGGAACTTCTATAGCTACACTACTAATAATTTATACTTGAACCAAGAAAAATGTTAATTTTTAATCATAACCAGTTGAGACCCTCCTCAGAAATTAAAATTTAACGACCCTCCCTCTTTTTCCTTTTATCTCTCCTTCCTTTTACGCGTTTCTTTCTTTCCCAGTCGACAGCAGGTCATAATATTACAAATGCAGGAGATAATTTCTGAACCACGAGGCGAAGTTTGCAGGTTGAGGGTCTAAAGCAGGATACACGCCCGCGGATCGGAGAAGGAGGTGGGTTAGTCGGTATCCCTCGTGGACACTACGTAAGGACAATAAGCCAAAAAGTTGGTGAAGCGGGCGGAGCCGTTACCGGTTATGAAGCTCAGGGGTGAAGTCAAGATTGTAATTAGCTGGCGCTAAGTTTCGAGCTTTCCCGGGTATATTTGCATGCTACACGTATCTAAACCTACGCCTACATCTATGTACAATTCTACAATCTAACTATACTTACACACGTGTGAAAGTATATAACTACCACGATTTTACTCGCTTCCGAGACAGAATGCACGGCACGTATCGAAATTTCGTATTGTCTACCGGCATCCCTTTAATAGCCCGTACACCCACGCTTTGTTTCCTTCGTGCTTAATGTTGATACTGGAGCTCTCAGCTTTCGAATTTTTCGCATCCTCTTCACTTAAGCGCATAATCCAACGTAAACTTCTCTGCCCAGGCTCAGAATTATAGAAAAGGAGAAACGGAAAGAATATTTAATTTTCAGTCGGAAAGGTGAGCTTTTTTATTAGGTGAGGGTGATTTTGAATTTTAAGTTTTCAAGTGTTTTAGAAAGCGCTACGCGCCCGGTTCGCAAGTTGAAGCGCACCTAGGGCGCGCGGATATGGAATCTCGCGCTTCGCGCTCGATTTATGACAGACACTTGTAAATTTATATTTTCTGAACCACCTGAAAATTAACAAAAAACTACAATCCTTTTTTCAGACATTTTTATCTATCTCGCCTTTTGATGACAAAAATAGGATTTTTGTTTTCATATTAATTTTTATGGATAAACCAAAATATCCTACAAGTCTTCTTTTATATTTTTTACGTATCTCGCGCCTTTTGGCGTAATATTGTAATTTTCAATTCCCTGAATATTACTTCCGATAAATAAAAACAAAATTACGAATCCTATTGGAAAATGGATAAAAGACATGTTGCAGGATTTTTTCAAAAGCTATAATTTCTCTTTGAGACTTTTTTTCGTAGTTTGCGTCGTTTGTTCATTCTGATACCTTCTCAATCTTAAATGATGAGAATGTAATAAATGATTACAAATTTGTATCTCTTTTTTTGGGTGAATAACTTTTTCTATTAATTTATTTTCGTAACTTTTGTCTTTTTCCACAAATTTTTCATTTTTATTTTTAATGCCATTTTTATGATTAAAGCTAAAACTACGTCTCCTATTAAAAAGTGATTAATAAAAAATTTTTAGTTCTTTTTCGGGCAAACAATTTTTGGTCAATCATTTTTTTTCGTAACTTCTGTCGTTTTTCTACAAATTTTTTATTTTTTTTTTTAATTTTCAATGTTATTTTTCACGAATAACACAAAAAGTACGCGTCCTATCAAGAAGTGATTAATAACGAATTTTTATATCTTTTTTGGTATCACAATTTATGTTAATTCATCTTTTTTCGTATCTTGCGTAGTTTTACCAAAAAATTGAATTTTTATTTTTCATTATTTTTTGTGCAATAAAAATTTGAATTTTCGATTTTTCAAGTAAATACAAAAATTGTTTATGATAATCTTTAGGGGCTATCAAAATGCAATGTTCTTCTTCTCTTGACTTGTTTTCATATCGTGCGTTTTTCGGCTTAAAATTTTGTTTATCGATTGATTTAAAAAAATTTGAAAATGCTATAAATTTGAGAATATTTTTTTTAACGAAAAAAGTCGTTAGGAAAAATTGTTCGTCTTTTCTAATAATATAAATATCCGTATATGGAACTTATAATTCAGAAAAAAGTGGTCTTAAAAATTTTCAAAATGTGCTCACTTTTTGAA
>JAWWLR010000148.1:18531896-18541964 GCA_035041075.1 Acraspis erinacei | reverse complement strand
CCCGATTTGGGGCGCAATTCTGCCCGATATGGCCCCGATCAGATCCATATTGGAATTTCAGCACAAGAGTACGGGTAGGTAAAAAGAGGTTCCAGAAATAAGTTTAATTATACTTTTAAGACACGTGAGATTATTGAAGCTGGTACAAGTTGCGAGGAAGAGGTTTTTTTTTAATTTTAAATAACCAGAAATATTTTATTTTATAATTTTCACTTCTTGCAACATTTTTTTCTCTATTAAACTTATCAGCAAATTAAAAAAGAGAGGATCCTAATAAGGTATATTTTAATTTTTTGGCGAAATGATTCCCTAAAAGTTAACACTTCGAATTTTTCCAAAAAACGTATAGTTGTCATTTTAAGATCGACAATGATTGGAAAAAACTACAATTGACGAGTTATTAACAAATTTCTCGAAGCAAATACAATTACGTGCCAATTGCTTCACTTCTTGAAACATTCGGGAATATGGCCCCGGTCGGGAATCCCAGACACGGCTAGACTCGAAATGAAACGCCTAATCCAATCAGGACCAGACTAGGTTGTCCATAAGGAAGACCTAACCTGGCCCTGAACAGGCCCCTTCTAATTTTTATTTATAAAAATATTCTTTTTTTCAGAAAAAATTTATCTTTTTTATCAAAAATTGAACTGATTCGCCGAAAATGTATGTGTTTATTCGAGGGTTCCATTTCTTGGTTGAAAATTAATGTGTTTTGTTGAATATTCTTCTTCTTTGATAGAACATTAATCTTATTAGTTGAAAAGTGCGACGCGCTTATATTTAATTTTAATAATTCGTATCCAGTTCACTGTAACACAATCAATATTTCTTACATTTTTAAGCATCATTAATAAATTTCTCTAACTCCAAAATATTTTTAAATTTTACTATACGGTTAAATATTTTTTTTTATGATTAACAATTTTTTAATTATCAATGTCCAGAAAAAAACCCAAGAATATTCATACGAGGTGCAAATAAGAAAGTGAGATTATAATATTAAAAAATAATCTCAACAGATTAACAAGATCCGTACAATAAACAATAATAAGTTGCTATCTGTATATTTATTAACTAATTTAATTCATCCCTAAAAATAGATTTTTAGATATTTTGTTTAAATTAATAAAGGCTTTATAAATTTTTCCTCGTTTTTTATATTATTCTCATATTAGAAGGAATTTTTATCAAATTTAATTTCGATCGTAACAAAAATTCGGCAAAGACTGAAAGAAATTAAGTCCATATTAGGGGTTGTAATTGGTTACAAAGCATTTCATTAATATAGTGAAAAATTAAAATTAAGAAGTATTCTTAAGGCATTAGGAATTAATTAATTTCATTATTTAGAAAAATAAAACAATTATTAAATAATCAATTCAAAAAAATTAAATTCTTCGAAAAAAATAGAGAATTTCACAAAAGCATTAATGGAAATAATACCAGTTTGTAGTTCAGTATGATACTTTTTGGTTTGTGATTTATTATTTTTGCATTGAAAATTGAACTAATGCAATTTTGTTGAGAATTTAGATTTTTCGATTATAAATTTTAGTATTTATTTAAAAAAATGAACTGTTTAATTCAAAACTCGTCTTCGTATGATATCCATAGAATTCAAAGGTTTTAAACAAATTTTCACATAGTGTAAAAAATATTAATAGATTTAAACAATATTTAAAATGATTCACCTTAACCCTCTCGAAAAATAATTACCTTGAAAATAATTTTGGTAATTGCATTTTTTCTTAATGTCGCTTCCAACCAATTTTTTTCTAAATTTGATTTTTGACAATCATGGTTTAATTTTGCAAATAAAAGATTATCTCCAGCTTTATGTTTCTGATCTTCAAAATTATTGAATAATCTTCAAAACTAGTTATTTGTTTAAAATTGTTTACTTCAAACCAAATTATTTTTACTATATCAGCGATAGAAAAATGAAATACAAAAAATTCAGTTTGCAGAAAAATGGTTAAAATTAATGTTGTTTGTAAGTTTTATTATAATTTCTTCAAAGATAAGGTTTTTTTTATTTCAAATGGCATTATTATTATAACCACGGTAACGAATTGAAAAATTTTTAAAGACCGTAAAATGTTTTAAATTTTTGTCAAATCATTTGGAATGCCTCTTAATTTTTCAATATGTTAATATTACTTCAAATTCTTAGAATCGTATTAGAATCTTTTAAAGGAGTTTTTAATTCCTATAAATTCTTAAAAAAACATCTAAACTCGCCATAAGACCTCTCAAAATCTTAAAAAATAAATTATACCCCTTGAAAATCTAAAAGAAATCTCTTGGAATAAGCAAAAGTTTATTTAAACACTTCAAAATAGTTTGGAAAAGTTAAAGTTTTCTAAAACATTTAAAAATCCAAAGATATCTTCGGAAATATTTTGAAATTTTGTGAAATAATTAGAAATCTGAAAATATTAATATCTGCTGTACAATCAAAATTCAAATAATCAACCCCACAATATCTGAACACTTCTTTAATTTTTGTTTACAAATGGTTGTTTTTTATGGGACAAAATTTAATTAAATTTTTTCTTCAAATTTCATTAAATTAAGAATCGTCAACAAATTGCAACTTAGCAGCGGATTTAATATTGAAATTTTGAACGGGATAAATGAAACAATATCAAGTCGTTAAAAAAAGATCCAGCTTTCAGTAACAATGCACGTCAAGCTCCAAAGATTACTGATTATGTTCTGATGTTCCTATTTCATAATGATTGATTTTCTTTCTGAAGTTATGATATAAATAAAAGCCTGCGTTATCTAGTATTAGCTTTCTTATTAGCATAGATAATCTCCTAATAACGGCTAATGAGATATATGACCTTTACTTTTCTAGACCGCATTAAATAAATGAGAATTGAAAAAATATTGATTCCACTTTTTCCTTGCAATTTAAATTAATTTTTCCCTGAAACAATGAAAGTCAACTCACTTTAAAAAAATAAGAAAAAATGATTTCACCAAAAAAAGCAGCTGTAGCGAAAGCATATCCAAACACAAAAAGAAAAAAGATTAGTTTTCTTAATTGTGTTGTTTCCGATCCTCTTTCGGCACAAGATTCATCTGTATTTAACACAACTGAAGATTCATTGAATATTTGCCATTTCTCAACTAGTCCAGATTCTGTAAGCCTTTGAATTATTACATCGAATCGTTTTACGTAGGGAGATCCTGCTCCCATGTTCATCCCAGAAACAGTAGATCTAAGTACATCATTTAAAATCTTCATAACAGGTTGCCACAGCTGTCCTTGTTCTCCTTAATCATAGAATTTGCAACTTCTGATCGGACTACACAAGCCACATTTTTTCCATGAAGTAACATCTTCAAACACTTTGTGGTCCCTAAATGAATGTTTGCTTTTTCCAAAAAGAGACGTGTATCACCTTTCGTGAATTCGTAGAAATGTCTATAATAATCCTTGCCTATAATAGGTAATAAATCAAAAGATAGGACATCTTCGATGGTTTCCAGTTCATGTATTGTATCTATTTTCAAACTGATCTCTGTGAGAGCGCTGTAGATAAATGGTCCATGCAACAAACAGGAAAAAAGCATCGAGCCAAAAACTATTCTTTCTGTAAGTTTTTGTGGTTCATTTTGTGCTGTTGTACCGAGTACGATCCTCACTATTTGGAAGATGTTCAAGCTCCTTGGTCTACGAAGAAGCATATAGGAAATAATCCACGTTAGGAGAAACATACCCACAACAGCCAAAGATTTAAAAATTCCCCACTGAGTTAACACAACATGAGCTTTGTTGCGAAGAATCGGTACCACTATAGAAACTCTGGCTAATTTTGTGCCTTTGCTATGTTCATACAAAGATTCAACACAAGCACCATATCTCCCATTTTCAAAGCCTAGAAAATCAAGTTCGTTGGTCATTAGTTGAGAGAGGAGACCTGTACTATTTTCCTTCGTGCAAGCTATACTACTTCCCCAAGCATCTTCATCCACTGGAGCAACCCAAACTATCTTGAAATTCATGGTTTTGGATATTTCTTTGGTTAGCACTACATCCATCCCAGATACTTTTAACAGATCTCCTTTGCTGTTGTGTTCCAGATACACAAATGGAGGAACGTGAACCAGGCCTATCTTCATTTCGAAACCTTGCAAGTTAAGAAGCTTATCCGGAAACCATAATATTAATTTTGAGTAATTGAGAGAGTAGAAGGTGTTTGTGAATGGATTGTACTGATACAAGACAACCTCTGACTTTGGATCCAGTGAAATATTCAGAAAATTACTTTCCTTCTTCCTTTTTTCTGCAAGCAGCTCGATAATAGTGACATCTAAAAACCGTTTGTACCACAGATTCTGTAGTAATTTCTGATGAGAGGAACCATCTTTCTGGGCAAGAATTATCAAACATCTTGGACGTGTTCTGATCCCTGATAGCTGAAGAGTAAAGTCAATGATTCGATTTAATTTAGCTGTATCTTTATGAACCTTTGATAGGTGAGCAATTATAACCATCGTTATACGAGTATTTTTTAGTAACTTAGTCAGGTCTTCTTTTCTTGTTCTTACATCCTGGAATGCAAGTTGCAGTGAAGGAATGTGTTTTAAGATAGTTTGAACAATGTCTTCAGCATAGGGGGACTTATATTCATTGTCGAAGAAAATCAATATTTCATAGGATTTGTTGTAATTTTGTAGATAATTCAAGAAGCTCTTTATCCATTCAGTCGTTTCTGCAGTCGCTACATCTTGAAATCCAAGAGTTATAAACAAACTTAGAAGGAACAGTTTATTTAACTTCATTATTTTTATTTTAAATCTAGTATCCGATCTACACGTCAATCTTTTTTTATTTGTTTCTTTATCTTTGTCTTCGAATAATAGTGAACTCTATCTGAAAATAAGGTAATTAAATTAAAAATTCGAATTTTCTCTAATTTGTAGATCTATCTTTTTAATTCATTAACATCAATGGGAAGGTTGCTAAAGAAATCTGATCTTGAAATTCCATTCCTCATTGATCCTTAATGTTATTAAAAAGTTTTTTTTCATTCTGAAATCCCAATATTTTTGAAAAATTTAAAGGTTTTTTTAAGTCTTGCAGATATTAAAGAAATCCTGAACTTCTGCATTAAGACAGGATAAGGAATAATTCCTTACGTAGTTTTGAGTTCAGTTAGGAACAAGCTGTCTCAGCTTTTAGATTATCCTTTATACGAAATTTATTTGCTATTTTAATATTTGCACGAAAACTATTGAATGAGTATTAAAGCAACTTCACTGTTTGTTATTTTTACTAAAGAATTCTAGATATTCTTTTTAAACTTTCACTTTCAACGACTATAAAGCAACTAATGACTTTTGTAACATACGTTTATCGATTTACTTGCTTACATTATTACCCTAATGATATTTTAGACTATGCTGGGAAAGCTTTTACATTAATAAAAATAAGAGATAATCTCTGTGCAAGAGAATAATCGCTGAAGCGATAATATAATTTTTTTCCAGAAATTTATTAATCAAATGCGAATTAGAAGAATGTTAATTTTACTGCAAACTCAATTATCAATTTAAGAACGAATATGTATCATTTTAAATAAAAGAAATAACTTATTATTGTTATTGTTGATGAAAATAGATTTATAAAAATGTATTATACGACTCTTGGATTTTTAATTTTTAGAGCTATGGAAAAAACTTTAAAGTAGATAGCAAAAAAAGTGAAAAATCATGGGTTCTTATAGCGTTCAACTTTTTGAAAATCACACATAAACACATTCAGAAAGAAAAAAATGAATTTCTAGAGATGAAAATTGGCTTTTTTTTAACTTATTTTTTTGCTACAAATATATCTCTACCAATTTATGATTCATCATTTTAGTAGGAAATTCATGTCTTAGATAAAAAATTTAACTTATTTTATTTGACAAATAATTCTTCATAGCTGAAAAGTCTGTATTATATTTCTGGTTGGAAACTCGTCTTCTTTTACTTGAAATCTACTTCTTTACATAAGAAATTTATTATTTTGTTAAAAGTACAATAAGTATGTCAGAAAAGTAATTCTTTTTTATTAAAAATTTAATTTGCGTGTTAAAGTTCACCGATTTCGTGAAGAATTAGCCTTTTTATTTCGAAAAATTAATATTTTTGTATATATATTTTTTTGGACAAAAAAATATTTTTTGGTGGAGAATTCATCTTCTTGAAAAAATTCCCTTTTTTGGTTTGAATTTTCATATCTTTTGGTCAAAATGTCATTTCTAGTTAAAAATCTAACTATTTTCAGTTTAAATTTATTTTTGGTTCAGAAGGCTACGATTTACTTTTTGGATAAGAAGTTGTATTTTTGATCGAAAAGTGTATTATTTGATTAAAAATTTCATTATTTTGTTAAAGATTGAAATTCTTTAATGCCAATTCCCTTTCCATGGTTTGAAAATGAATCTTTTTATTAATTCTTATGTGTAGAGCATTCAATTATTTTGTTCAAAATTTTTTTATTTTGTTTGAATTCAACTGTCTATGATTTTAACTCATAATACTTTTTGGCTTAAATATAAAATATTACATTGTTCGTTAAGAAATAATTTTTTTCGTTTAGCATTAAATTTCTTGCTTGAAAGTTGAAATTTTTTAAACTTTTTTCTTTTTATTCAAAAATTTATCATTTTAATTTAAAATTCCCTTTTTTTTGCTGAAAATTAATGTTTGTAACTGCAAATATAACTGCAACTGTATAATTTAAAATTCGACCTTTTATGTATAAAATTTAAATACTCGGTGGAAAAGTTATTTTTTTGTTAAAAATACATACATAATTCCTTTCCATAATGTGAAAATTCATCTCGTTATTCATTTTTTTGGTTGTGAATTTAATTATTTTGTTAAACATTCATTCATTTTCTTTGAATTCCACTTTCTTTGATTTTAAGTTAAAATATTTTTTAGTTCAAAAATCAACTATTGTATTTCTCGTTTAGAATTCAACTTTTTTGGTTTAAAATTAAATTTTTTGTTTGAAAATTGAAAAAAGTTGGATATTTTTTGTTTTAGTGAAAGATGTATCATTTTAATTGAAAAATCCCTTTTTGCGTAGAAAATTAATGTTCGTGACTAAAAATTTAACGATTTGAGTTTTGTATAATTTTTAGGTTTTCTTGACAAAAAAATGGTGCAGTGGGGAATTCAGTTTTTTTTTTAAATTCCCTTTTTATTTTAAATTTTCATCTCTTTTAGTCAAAATTTAATCCCTGTTTAAAAATCTAACAATTTTCAGTTTAAATTTCTTTATTTTTGGTTCAGAAGGCTACGATTGAACTCTTGTCTCAGAAGTTATATTTTTTAATCGAAAAATCTAATACTCGGTTAAAAATTTAATTATCATGTTAAAGATTTAACTTCTTTTATAAAAATTCCCTTTCCATGTTTTGAAAATGAATCACTTTATTATTATTTTTTGGTAGAGCATTCAATTATTTTATTCAAAATTTATTTATTCTATTTGAATTCAACTGTCTTTGATTTAAAGATAAAACATTTTTTTGGGAATATCAACTATTACATTTTTCGTTGAGAATTCATCTTTTTTGGCTTAAGATTAAATTTCTTGATTGAAAGTTTAACTCCTTTTTTTAAAGTTTTTTTTTTAGGCAAAAATTTCCCATTTTAATTGCAAATTTCCTTTTATCGCTTAAAATTAATGTTTGTAGTTAAAAATTGAACGATTCCTGTTTAAATTTAATAATTGAATAAAAACTGTATTTGTTTCTTGGAAATGTTATCTTTGTGGTCAAAATTCTAACTTTTTGTTGTAAGTTAACTATTTTTGTTTGAAAAGCCTGCTATTATTTTTTGGATTAAAAAATGTTTTGTAGTTAATAGTAGTTCTATTTTCATTAAAATTTAACTGTATAATTTAAAGTTCATTTTATTGTATCAAAGTTTCCTATTCGGTTGAAAACTAATTTCGTTATTAAACATTTTTTTGAATTATGGATATTCAACTATTGAGCAGAAATTTCCCTGTTTGGATTGAAAATTCGGAAATTCTTTTAACCTTTTTTTATTCCCCTTTCTTAAAAATTTCATTTTTTTGTTTCTTATTATATTATTTCCGTAAAAAACATTGTATTTCTGTACAAAATTTAACTGCTTGAGTGCAAATTAAACTGTGTAATTGAAAATTAACCCTTTTTATTGAAAATTTGTCCTTGTGGGTTGTTTAGAAAATTTATCTATTAGTTTTAAAATGAACTTTTTTGTTGAAGTTTGCAATTGAAGGTTCAAACTTAAAACGTTTTTACAGAAAATTCTCATTTTTAACTGTATAATTACAAAATTTTTTGAACAATTTTTTATTTCTTGACATCAACTACTTGGCTTAAATTTCAACTTCTTTCCTAAACAATTTATTCTTTTCGTTCATAGTGTATTATTTTGTTATCAAATTCGTCTCTTTAAAAGAAAATTTTATAATTTGTTTAGAAATTCAACTATTTTCAAGGAAAATTTCGATTTTGGCATGAAAATTAGAAAAAAATTATTGATGGAAATGATACGAAAGTTCTTGATATCTCGGGATTGTTGTGACGCTTTGGAATTTGCTACAAAAATCTACTTTTAGTTTCCTAGTTGAATGTTTACACTGGCTCAAATTCAGAGCCATCTGGATCCTCTTTGGGGTAAATATCCCAAACATTGAAAGGGAAAGGCGATCCATCGAGTTCACACTTTATCTAGTGCGCTTCAATCCTGATGAAGTCTGGTGAAGAAGACATTAAAGACGAACTAGCAATGCCAAGCAATCCAGCTCGGTCTTTCGGCGGGTTTTGCGAGTAGGGCTCTGAGCTGCGCCAATTCTAATTTTGCACTCTCGCTCGCTTAATATCTCGTCGTTTCGAGAAGCTGGCAATAAATCTCTGGTTTCATTATCATAAATTGGCTCGACGGCCGACGTTGGCCCGTGATGTTGACGCGGCGAGTTTCAAGCCCCGGAAAAGTTGACAGATCAAAGCGCAGGCTAAAGAAGTTCGATTCGCTCCTTTACGCTCGATCTCTTCCTAAAAACGTCATCCGCCTTCTCACTTTGCACCTCCTTGCAAGTCCTCTTTTATTAGTCACTTCTGATGTAGTTCTGGCGATTTACTTTAATCGTTCAATTCCAGTTATGCTTCTCCCTCTCGAATTATGAATCCAAGAACAGGTTCAGTTACAAAGTTTGCGCCTGGAATGGTGCGAAATAAGTTTATGTTGTGAAGAAAGTTTTTGTTTCAGAAAAAGGTTTTTTAGCTTATTAAGACATTAATTAAGTTAATTCCAAAATTTCCTTTGATGCTTTTCCTCCCGTAATCTTACTTCTTTTGGATAATGCCATCCCCCCTCTAATAACACCCTGCCCTCACTTTCTCGAGATTCTCCTACTATCCCACCCCATTCTTCAGCTCTAGGGAAGAGACAGGTAGGTAAGTAGGTAGGGGCTACAGGAACCTCAATTCAAATTTTTAATAGATTTGATATGAAAAATAATATGCAATACTAGTAATGTAACCTACTATTATCTCACCCTACTTTCACTTTTCTCACTATCCCTAATAAACTTTCTATTAGTTCCTCTTTTTTCATGCAGAATTCTCACAGCCCGACCCCTAATTGTCCTCCTCTAATTAACCTTATTTACCCATCTTCACTTCTTAACTGCCTGTAATCACAC
The DNA here is from genome assembly GCA_035041075.1 of Acraspis erinacei. Taxonomy (NCBI): domain Eukaryota; kingdom Metazoa; phylum Arthropoda; class Insecta; order Hymenoptera; family Cynipidae; genus Acraspis; species Acraspis erinacei. The sequence goes on along the minus strand of JAWWLR010000148.1, from coordinate 18,532,252 downwards.
ACCCTTCCCCTTCTTAATACTTACTTCCCCTTCGTTATACTTACTTCCCCTCAATTCTCATACCTTACCATCCCCTCTCACTCTCCTTACTGACCAGTCTAACGACACTCTCATCATTTGCCCTGCTTCCCCATCATTTACTTAACCTTACTTACTAACCCGAGTAGAAAGTACGACGAATCCCCGACTGAAACAATAAGGATTTCTGCTCAGGGCAAAGAAAACCTAAAAATGTAAAATTAGCTCCCCGTACTTTCACTTTTCTCACTATCCCTAATAACCTTTTCATCACTTTCCCTATTTTCATCCAGAAGTGTCACATCCCTACCCCTCATTCTCCTCCTCTCACTAACTTT
>JAWWLR010000148.1:18447903-18462495 GCA_035041075.1 Acraspis erinacei | reverse complement strand
AATGAGAATTTGGCTTCCAGCTATTACGCTACATTTGACCAAATTTGACCCTGGAACCCAAAAAAAATCATCCTCTGTTTTCATCGTACCTTACAGCAATTTTCTAAAAAATATACGTAAATTTAACATTCGATTGTTGTAAATGCTTTTTGTATTTTTTGAAATAATATTCAGATTAAAAACATGCTTCATTCATAAATATTTTATAAAAAATTATTGTTATTTTAAATTCAAACAATAATTTAAGAAATTTTATATGTTACAAATAATTTAAAAAAATTAAAATTTCATTATTGCATTTGTAATAAATAAAATATAGTTATAAAAAATTATAATTTTTTACATTTGGGAACATTATAATTCGGGAATTTTCCAATTCGGTAATATTACAAACTGTCGTGAATTTCATCATTCGGGAATTTTATTCTTCAAGAATTTTTTATTAGGGAATTTTCCAGTTGTGTAATTTTATTTTTGTCAATTATATTATTCGCGAATTTTAATATTCCGGAATTTTCCAATTCGGTAATTTTATTTTTCGGCCATTTTATTATAGGCGAATAAATAATCAACAGTTTATATTCCGTTTTTTTTAAAACAGAATCAATCAGTTAATAGTTAGTCAATCAGTTCATAATATAAGAAGCAGTGATAAATTATTTTCCTGGAAACATCAAAACAATTTTTACTCTATATTTTGCTGAAAATTTGAAGTATTAATATTCTTTTAAAATAACGTTATAAAGACTTAAAACATATTGACGTATAATTATGAAAATGGAATTCAAAGAATTATTTCAAAACAGCGAAGACATTTTTTAAATTATGAACTTAGAATAGGGAAAATTATAAATATAAATAAACTTTACTATGCGAATCATATCCCATGTTGAATAAATTAAAGTCAAAGCAAATAATAAAATTTTCTGAGTTAAACAATATTAAACTTTTATCTTTATGTAATTGTATATTGTGAATAAAATTAATCAGCTAATAATAACTAAGCAGTCAATAACGTAAAAAAAAATTATTTTTATTGAATCTTTCAAATAATTTTTATTTTACATATATTTTTTTTAATCCGCACTTTCTTTTCTGTTACTTGAATTTAGTAATCAACTAATAACCAATTAATTAGTTTACAAGATAAAAAATCATCGAAGAATTATTTTCATTAAAAAATATAAATATTAGCACTCTGAAAGTCTTAAAATTCTATTAATTCCCTCATATAGATTAATATTCAAAATTGCTTGAATTTTCGAAATTATCACAATTCTTTATATATTTCAAATTTCTCCCATTTTCTGAATTCGTGAAAATCTTTGAATTCCTTCCTAATTACTCAAAATCTCTGCATTCCTTAATTCCTCTGAATTCTGGATAATTCTAAATTACATAAGCGTTTTAAAATCCCTGAAATTCTCTGAATTGTTCGAAATATTTTAATATCTCAAATTTTTTTAATATTCAAAATTCTTCGAATAGTTCAAATTCTCTGAATTGCCGAAAATTTTTGAATTTATAAAATTCTCTGAATTCCTTGAAGTCGCGAAAATCCTTGATTTGTCTAAATTATTGAAAACCCTCGAATATTCTGAATTCCCTGAATTCCTTTATTATATAAAATTACTTGATTCATAAAAATTCTCAAAATTCCATAATTTTTTTTTAATTTCTTGCATTTTCTAAATGCGTGAAAATATTTGAATTACATCATTTCTTCGAATTCCTTAAATTATCTGAATTCCTTGAATTCTATAAAATCATTAATTTCTTTAAATTCCCTCAAATCCTAAAAATCCCTAAAATCTTGAAATATCTTAAATTTCGGAAATAATCTAAATTCCTGAAGTTCCCTGAATACGTTTAACATTCTAAAATCGCTGAAATCCTCTAAATTCCATCAAGTCCTTGAATTTTCTAAATAGTTGAAATTCACTGACTTCCACAAAATTCTTGAATTTTCTGAATAACTGAAATTCTCTAGATTCCATGAAATCCTTCAATCTTTTGAATTACTGGAAAAACTCTGAATTCCATGAAATCCCTGAATTTTCTGAGTGACTGAAAATCTCTGAATTCCGTAATTCCTCGGAATTCCATGATTTCTTTGAATTCTGGAAAATTCTAAATTCCCAAATTTTTGGAAACCTCTAAAATTATCCTGAATTCTTTAAAAACATTTAAGATCTTGAATTCCTTAAATAGTCGGAATATTCAAATTCCTTGCATTTTTCGAATACATGTCAATCTCTGAATTCATTAAATTCTCGAAGTTCCTTGAATTCTCTAATTTCTTAAATTCCCTGAATTTCTTAAATTCTCTAAATTCCTCGAATTCTCTAAAAAAATTAATTTCTCTAAAGTGCTTAAATCCTTTAAATTCCTTAAATTCTCTCAATTGTCTTAAATTCTTTGAATTCTTTTAAACTTCATGGAATTCAGGGAGTTCTAAAAAAAATTCTGAGAATTGGAATAAAAATTTAATTTAAAATATCAAGAATAGAATATTCTTGAGGTAGCTCTTTAAATTAAACCAACTTAATCTTGAAAAAGTTAAAAACATTTTGCTTGAAATATAAAATAATGGCTCTTCAATTATTAGTATTTTTTAAATTAATTACACTGTGCAATTAGAAAATTTTCCAATTGGCGAATTGGACAATATTACTAATTGGTAACGTGCGATGGCGCGCGTATAATATAGCTAGTTAAAAATAATAATAAACGAGTTTTCGCACCGAATGCATGCTGTTAATTATTATTTTGTAATACAATAATAATTTTAAAATGAAAAATACTGGTGTTCCTTATAAATTTTAATTCCTGAAAATCTCTCAATTCTTGAAAACTTCTGAATTCTTCTAGTATTTTTAATTCTTGAAATTCTTTGAACCCCTGTATTCTTAAAATTTCCTGAATTCTTGTTTTCTTGTGAAGTTCTTTAATTCTTCTTAATTCTTTAGATTTTATATCCTGAATTCACTCTAATCTTAAAATATTCAGAATTGAAAACCTTGATTGTCACTTCTAATTTGAATAATTATACATTTATATATTCGAAATTCTTTGGTTTTAAGACTAATGTCCAAAAATGTCCACCTTAAAGGCTTGGTTATTAGATAATTTTAAATTAAATGCCTTCGGAATAAATTACAAACAATGAAAAATCAACACAATAACTTCTTAAATTCAAGCTCTAAAAATACGAAGAACGTGGTATTAAATATTGATTTATTTTTAATTCTAAAATCTTCCAAAGTATTGTAAATTTCAAAATGAACATACAATAAAAAATGTGATTAAAAAATATTCGTTTCGAAAATTTTTAAAAGGAATAATAATTAAATCAGAATTAAACTATTAGAAATTTATATCTCAGTAATTGGATCTTTTCTTTAGTGTTGAGTGTTTACAATTTTCGGGTTCTGAATTTACATTTTTCCCTTTCTCAAGTCCTAATTTGGAAATTAAAATTAAATTCATTTAATTTTGCGAGGTATAGTTAAAAATTTAAAAATTGTTGATTTGAAAATTATTTAAGTTTGCATCGGCTAAGGTATGGGGTAAGGTGGTAAAAATTACGGGGCAAAGTCGGCTAGGTTGGAGGGTACAATCGGCTAGCCCATGGGGTAAAGTTGTCTAGGGTACGGGATACGGCCGGCTAAAGTACGAGGTAAAGTCGCCTTAGAACGGTTTACAATTATCTAGGGTATGGGGTAAAGTTGACTAGAGGGCGGGGTGAAGCAGACTATGGTACGGGGTAAAAGCGGCTAGGTTATGAAATAAATTCAGGTGGCGTACAGAATAAAATTAGTTAGGGTAAGGAAAAAAATCGTCTAGGGTATGGGGTTAAATCAGCCGGGAGATGGGGTAAAGCTGACTGAGAAAGAAGCTAAATTTGACTAGGATGGGGTAAAATCATCTAGGGGTAAAGTTGGCTAGAGACTGAAATTAAGGGGTGTCTGCCAGGGGATACAAAACCGAAAAAATCAAAATTGGCACCATAAAATTGATGATTATGTCTCTTTAAATTCGTTAAATTTACCAAATCACAAATTAACCATTTTTGTGGAATGTTGAATTCGGATTGACGCCGCGATGTCGAAGCGAGAAGCAAATTGAATTCGGCGGCTACGTTAACGCGATTACGGAAACCCGTCTGGCAAAAATATCAATCTCACGTGTAATCCCGGTTAACGAGTGTACCTTTTAATTAATCGCCGTTTTCAATATTTCACCGAACGACTGAAATTTACGAGCCGATATAAATGTACGATTTATATAGTATTTACTTACACGAACCGGAAATGATTTATGACCGACGCCCATTCGTCGGACTCTTCACACAATTTGAATAATGGTATTATTTTTTTCAGAAAAATACAAAATGTCAGCAGTCCGAAACAACTAGATTCTTTTAAAACCCCCTTTGGCACATAAGTTTAACTGCAAACTCCCTGACTTTTCCTAAAATTTCATTAACCTTCTCAATCACTCACATCCTATACTTGCCATTCCATCACTTCTCCATCCACTATTTTCCTTAACTCCACTCCCATCGTTCTCCTACTTCTCCCACCCCGCTCATTCTCACCCATTAACTATTCTTACATCTCACTGTTCTAAATCCCGACCCCTAACATTCTTGAGATCCCTCACTTCTTCTACTTTTTATTTCTTCCACTTCCTTACTTTCCTTACCTCATTTCTCCTAGATTTCAAAACTCTAGATGCTGCACTTTCAATCACATAACTTCTCTCACATGTCCATCCTCTATTTCTCATCCATTAATACTCCCTAATCTACTTTCCCTCTCCCCAAATTCCGTACATTCATTCCCCATCTATTCCACTCCTTTTTTTCTGACCCTCTTGAGTTTTCTTACTTCTCACTCCTCTACATCCCAACCCCTGATATTTTCCTACATCAGTCTCCTACATTCCTACATCATTTCCTACATTTCAGCCCCTGACTTTCCTTAAATCTCTTCTCTTTACTTTCTCTCCTCTCAAAACCCTCACTAATTCCATTTTAATACTCCTTCTTTCTTCGTTTCCCTTACTTCTGCTTTATAAACCTTCTCTCATCCCAATTTCCCTACTTTCATTCCCCAGGCATCCGGACCCTATACTTCCTCACCCCTTCATGTCTGTTGCTTCTCCCTCCTCTACATCCCAAGCGCTCACATTCTTCACACCTCGAACTTCTACTATTTGAATCCTCACTTTTCTTATTTATTTTTTCTCTGTTTTTCCTTTCTGTACTTCCCAATTCCTCATATCCCTCACTTACACTCACTTGTTCCACTTCCCAACTCCTCACATCCCGCACTTACAAGCCCATCACTTCCATTACTTATCCTTCCTCTACTTTCTCTAATTGCATTCCCATAATTCTTCTATCCTGCTGTCTCTTGATCATCCTGCATCTACTTTCTCTCTCCTCAATTCCCCTACTTTAATTCCCCAAACCCTCTTCCTCAACCCCCTTCTGTTCTTTTTCTTCTTCCTCCTCTATATACCAACCTCTCACATGTACTTACTTCTCCTTTCTCTACTTTCCCACCTCTAATATCCCTCACTTACACTCACTTCTTCCACTCTCCTACCCCTCACATCCCACACTTCCAGTTCCATCACTTTTCTTATTTTTCCATCCTGTACTTCTTATAATTCCACTTTCATACTTCTCTTAATTTTCCTTCCCTCACCATCCTTCCTTCTCTCTTATCCATATAAGTTCCATTTACAAGAATAATATAGAATTATAGTTCGAAATAAAGCGTAAAAAGGCGACATGTGGGAAAACAAAGGTTATCGAAAGCTATGCTACACGGAGAGTCAATTTGTTACTGTAACTGGTTACTTTTGTTGGGAAGAATGGAAGTAACAAAGTTACTTTTGTAAATAAGTAAAGAATTGGTAACTAATTAATTTTTTATAAAGAGTAACTATAAAAATCGATATTTTTTAAGTTGGTTGAAGACTAATTTTGAAAAAACAAAAATTAATTATCAACAAACTTCACCATTTTTTATTTAATTATTTAAATTTTTTTATAAGGAAATAGATAAATTTTTAACTAATAAAGGTTGCAATAAAAATAGAATCGTTAAATTTGCAGTAAAAAAATCATTTTAAATAAAAAATAAAATTAATTTTAACAAAAATAGTTACATTGTCAAACAAGTCATGCAAGGAAATGAATAATAAAAAAATTAATTTCCAAAAGTTACTTCCACTTTCAACTATGTAGTTAAATTTTTGCCCAAAAACATAAATTTTTAACAAAATAGTTTTATTTTCAAACAAGAATGAAATTTTTGGCCAAATAGTAAAATTTTCAACCAAGCGGGATGAATTCGGAACCAATAATATAATAGTAGACCCTTAAACGAACAAAATATTAACTTTTTATCCAAAATAGTTACATATTGTTATTGGGTTATATTTCTTCAGTACACATTCAAACGAAAATAAAACGAGAAAAAGAAAAGGAAGCTAAATTTTAAGCTAAAAATGGAACATTTAAAATTTTAATTAAATAATAAAAATGCCACCAAAAATGATAAGAATTTTTAACAAAATTTTTAAATTATCAACCAAGTCAACAAAACAGATGAATCTTAAACCAAAAAAGTGAATTTTTATCCAAGTAGACCAACTTTCGACCAAGATATCAAATTCTTTGCCAAAAAAGGTAAGCCAATTTTCCAACAAACGAGGTCAATTGCAAAACAAAAATATTTTTGTAAAAGGGAAAAAAATAAAAGTTATTAAAAAGGGGGAAAATTTAGTCACTTTTCCGCAAACTTTCTGCATTGATATCACCAGGAACTTTACTACATCCCCTTTCAAATTGACAACCTTAAAATAAAAAAAAGACCTTGAAAACAGTTTTTAAAAATTAATTTGGGAAAATAAATATCGTGTGAAGAATGAAAACAGTTTTAAGACGAGACTTGAAATATTGAATCGAAATGGCCAGAGCCACGCCCGATTCTTGCCTCTCCTTATTGGCCATCCTTTTCCGTCTGAAGATTTATTCCGTCAATTAGGTTGGCTCTGTTCTATCGAATTGAAAGACAAGGTTATTTAACAGCCTGAATAGTCAGAACCAGGAAAAATTTATTAAATTAAAATTTAGATTTTTATATTGTTATTAAGAATTAATAACATCAAATTTCTGGACTATGTAATTTTTTACTCTTGCAAGGAAGACAAACGGGTTTGGTGGAAAAAAAGAGTGCAAACTCGTTCGCATTCTAAAGCTAACGTCGAGTCGGTGTTTCATGAATATTTATGACGTTATACATATAGTATTTTTGAGCCACTATTTAGCTAATCCTCTGCACTCATTTATCTTGGAATGCTAGGACAGATATAATTCTTGAAAACCCTCCTACTCCATTACTATTATCATTATTATTATTACACGAATAAATAGGGTGGGATTAAGCTCTGATAGACTGCACCTACGAAGGGCGGTAGAAGTAATAAGTTTAAGGAGTTTTGAATTATTGTTAAGATTATTATTTCAAAACTAATAATAATGAACCGAAAAATAATTTTTTGTAGATACACTGAACTCTCACTTATTCGAAGTGCTGAGAAACGTAACCATTCAGATATTCCAAATCTGGAGGGGTCCCCACCGCTTACGCGACTTGTGGGGGAATTTTGTCAAGCGACGTTAATTGGCTGCCGCTGCCTTATATCGATGTGCGGGCTATGAGCATGTGTGCGTCCTTGCAACAAACGAAGGTTTCTCGCTCTTCGCGCCTCTTTTTAATTGGTCAGCTACTGACGCGGGCGAGACCGCGCAGCGACAGTAGTGGGAGTTAAAGGTACAGGAATACCCGAGCAAGAGATACTTGGAATAAGTAACCCTTGGAATAAGTGAGCCTTGGAATAAGTGAGAGTTCGCTGTACTAGAAATAACATACTAAATACTAAAGCAGGTATTGAGTCATCCATAAATAAGGCAGGACTATTTGGTGAAGGGGGTTTAAAGTATCGTATTTTCAAACAAGCAAATTAATTTTTTTAACCAAGTGCTGGATTTTTCTAATAAAACGCTGAATTTTGAAACAACACGATTGATTTTGAACAAAACTGAACCAATTTGCAAAAAAATGAATAAATTATTAAAAGAATAGTTCAATTTTAATACCAAAAAGACACATTTACATCGAAAAATATAATTCAACCAAAAATATCGTTTTTGAACTAAAAATGGATTAGTTAAATTATCAGTTAAAAAATTAATTTTAAATGTAGACGAAAACGTTCTTCAGCAAAAACGTGTAATTTTAAACAAAAAAAAATAAATTTTTACAAAAAAAAAATGATTTTTTGACCAAAATGGATAAGTAAAATTTTTAGTTAAAAGAATTGATTTTAAACATAGAAAAACGGCTTTCAAACAAATAGTTTAATTTTCAACCAAAGAAATAGATTTTCTACCAAAAAGACGAATTTTCAATCCAAAATATTATTTTTCTACTGAAAAAGTCGAGTTTTCAAACAAGATGATTAATTCTCTATCCAAAAACATGCATTTTCAATGAAATATTTGATTTGTTATATAAATGCTTTAATTTTCAATATAAGAAAGATAAATTTTGAACCGAAAATAGAATAGGTGAATTTTCAGTTCAAAAATAAAAAAAATCTAAGCTACAAAAAACAAACATGTTTTCAACCAAAGAATTAAGGATTTAAAAAATATTTATTTTTAACCAAGAATAGAATAGTTGAATTCTGGAATAAAAAATTACTTTTCAAGATAATAAAACAGTTTCTTATCAACGCAGTTTAATTTACAAACAAATAAGAAAATTTATAACCAAAAATACTTATTTTCAACCAATAAAAATTATATTTTTATTTAAAAAAATAATTCGAAACAATAATTTTCTACAAACAGCAAACGACGTTTCAACTAAAGAAATTAAGTTTAAATTAGGAAAGATAAATCGTCAAGCAGAAAGTGAATAGTAAAAATTTTCGGTAAAAAAAATTAATTTTCAAGGAAAAAAAGATTACAAAATGTTCAAACAAAAATGGAATTTTGAAGAAAAAATTAAAATTTTGCAATAAAAATGAATAATTTTAAAATACCATGATGAATCTTTAACCAAGAAATAAATTTGTGTATTTCAACTGTGTATTTTAACTTTAAGCGAAATAGCTTTAGCCCAAATAAATTTTAATTTTTCATGAAAAACAGTTAAACTCAATCCAAAAATAGGATAAATTCCTCATTATGTAAATGAATTTTCAAATATGAAAAACCAATTTGCAACAGAGTTAATAAATATTTAACCAAGAAAGATTTCTCGGTAAATAAAGAAAAATTTTTTCCTAAAATATTAAGTTTTCAAGTCAAAAACTCAAATTTTCTTCATAACTTTAGGATTTACAAGAATAAATGTAATTTTTTTACCAAAATGGTTAAATGCTTAATATAAAAAGGTTAAGTTTCAACAAAACATTTAATTTTAAACCCAAAATGGATGAATTTGCAATAAAATAATTAAATATTGTACCAAATAATAACATCTTGAGCCAAATAATTAAATTTTCTACCACAAAATATGAATTCTCAACTAAAAATATAATTGTAGTCTTTTGAAGCAAAAAGAGAATTAACTACCAAAAAAAAATATTTTACAGTTTCTTCGTGGATTCTATTCATTGTTTGAAGGATTTCAGGCTTTAAAAAATGTACTTTTAAAGTTTAAACAAAAGAGTAACTAATTTACATTCGAAATGACATCTTGAGCTTTAAATCTAAAATTATTTAAATAGAAACTTAGTGCTAAAAAGCGCAAACTGAAGTTTTCCAATTTGGGGAGCTTCAATAGTGTAATTGTCCTGAAATTCTTATTATTTGAATTAAAAAATTAAAACATTGAAAACTTTTTAAAATGAAAACCATCATAAAATCATAAATTTGAAATTAAATATTTTCGAATTTAGGCTTTTGAAGCAAGAAAGCTTTCATTTCAAGATCTTTAGAAGGTAAACAGTTTTATAATTACGAATTCAAAACTATAATTTTAAATTAAAATTGTAGGTATTTCAAAGATGGTAAATATGTTATTAATAAGTATTATATTATTTATAAAGTTTATATCAATTAACATTAATTGAAAATAAACTATCTAATAAGTAGATATTTCGATAAAAAAATGCATCTTCAGTAGATCGAGTTGCGCTTTGCTCAGACATTATGTAAACGCTTCACAATCAATTAAATTAGTGCAATTAAAAAAGGATATCTATAACACTATAAAAATGAAAATTCATGGAATTAGCCGGTCTTTTAGTTTGTAAAATTTTTAGACTTTAAATTCAAAGTTTTTTTTGTTTTAGGTCAAATTAAAAATTTCTTATGTCCTATAATGTTTTAAAATAAAAAATAATGAAATTTTCAAAGGTTAGTTCTGGGGGCACTAAATCAAGATCGTTCAATTAGAAGTGCTTTAAACTGAAAATTATTCAACTTTTAAAAGTTTCTTATGTTTAAAATAGGAGCTAAACAATTTAGAATATTTAGATCTGTTCATCATGATATGATGAACTACAATTTTGGTAAAATTGTACATTGAAAGTCTCCAAAAATTTGAGAAATTCAAAAGAAAATATTTTGGAATGTTAGCTTTTGATGCAAGAACTTAACGTGATAAATTTTTAGTAGAAAGAGATGCGCTTGTTAAGACATACTGTCAAAGGCTTTGCAATGGATCAAATGAATTTCAGGTATAATAACTTTTACATCCCTTAATTTTGAAACGACTTAAAATTTGTAAAAACCAACCCTGCATTTGTTATAAAAGTTGCTTAAATAATTAATAATTCTTGTAGATTTAACAAATAACTTAGAAAAGAGTCTCCGCAAAGACAATATTAGTTAATTTCGGAAACAAATTGTGTTTACATTCTCAGTTCACTCTGTCAACAAATTAAGCCTATCATTTTAAAAATAGCTGAACTCTCAATTACCCCATAGAACTTGTTTAAATAAATAATAATAATTTGGAATTGACAAAGTAACACAAAAGAAAAGTAATCGGAAAGATATTCTTATAGTTCAGTACGTAGCAAAAAATTGTGTCGCTGCCTTGGAAAATAGTTAAGCTCTAAATATTCTGATAAACATTGTTTAATTAATTAATACTTGTAAATTTTCAAAAACTCATAGAAAAAATCATCCGAAGGAGATTCTCAGTCAATTATTTTAAAAATTGAGCCTATTCGTAGAAAAAAACTCTTAATTTTTTAATTGAAATTGTTTAAATAATTAATAAATTGAATTGTAGCAAGAAAACCAAACTCTTAATTTTTGAAAGGAAATGTTTAAATAATTAATCGTTCTTTTCAACTAACAAAGCTATATAGAAAAGACTTATGGAATAGACATTGTTTGTAGATTTTGTAAACACATTTAATCGTAGAAAAAAGCCAAACTCTTAATTTTTTAATCAAAATAGTTTAAATAATTAATAATAATTCAAATTTACAAAGCATTATATAAAAAATCATCGGATATATATTCTTAGTTAAATATGTAAAAAATTATGCTTATTTTTAGAAAAAATATCAAACTCTTAATTTTTTAATCGAAATTGTTTAAATAATTAATAGTTCCTGAAAATGTACAAAGCAACATAGATTAGAGTCATCGGATAAGCATTGTGAGTAGACTGTATAAACAAACTGAGTTATAGAACGAAATTCAAACTCTTAATTTTCAATCGAAATTATATAAATAATTAATAGTTTCTGTAAATCTATCAAGCAACATAGAAAAGAGTCATGGGACAGACATTCTTAGTTGACTCCGTAAACAAATAGACTCATAGAAAAAGGTCAAATTCTTAATTTATAAATTAAAATTGTTTAAATAATTAATAGTTCTTGTAAGTTTACAAAGCAACATAGAAAACATTTATCGGGTAGACATTCTTAGTTCGCTCCGTAAACAAAATGACTTGTAGAAAAACGGAAAACTCTCAATTTGTTAATTTAAATTATTAAAATAATGAATATTTCTTGTATATTTACAAAGCAATATAGAAAAGAGTCTTCAGATAGACATTCTGTGTTGACTCCGTAAATAAATTGACTCGTAGAACAAAGGTCAAAGTCTTAATTTTTAACCGAAATAGTTTAAATAACTAATAGTTCGTGTAAATCTTGCAAGCAACATAGAAAAAATCCATCGGGTAGGCATTTTTAAATGACTCCGTAGACACATTTAATCGAAGAAAAATGACCAAACTCTTAATTTTTTAATCGAAACAGTTTAAATAATTAACAGTTTCTGTGAATCTACCAAGCAATATAGAAAACACCCATCGGGTAGACATTTTTAGTTGACTCCGTAGAAACATTTAAGCGTAGAAAAATGTCCAATCTCTTAATTTTTTAATCGAAATAGCTTACATAATTAATAGTTCCTGTAAATCTACCATGCAACATAAAAGAGATTCGTAGAAAGAAAGCCAAACTCTTAATTCTTCCATCGAAATGGTTTAAATAATTAAAAGTACTTGTACATTTACAAAGAAACATAGTAAAAGTAATTGAATAGTTATTTTTAGTTGACTCCGGAAACAAATTGACTAGTAGAAAAAAGAGAAACTCTTAATTTTTTAATCTAATTTATTTAAATAATTAATATTTTTGTAAATTTACGAAGAATCAAAGAAAAAAGTAATTGAATAGTCATTTTTAGTTGACTCCGGAAACAAATTGACTAGTAGAAACAAGACAAACTCTTAATTTTTAATCGAAATTATTTTAATAATTAACAGTTCTTGAAAATTTACAGAGAAACAACGAAAAAAGGCATTTAATAGTTAGTTGACGTCTGAAACAAATTGACTCGTATAAAGAAGAAAAACTCTTAGTTTTTTTAATCTAAATTATTTGAATAATTAATAGTTCTTAAAAATTTACAAAGAAAAAAGGCACTGAAAAGACATTACTAGTTGACATCGAAAATAAATGGACTCGTAGAAAAAAGGCAAATTCTTAATTTTTTAATGTAATTTGTTTAAATAATTAATATTTTTGTAAATTTACAAAGAAAAAAGTAATTGAATAGTCCTTTTAAGTTGACTGTAAACAAATTGACTCGTCGAAAGAGAGCCAAACTCTTAATTTTAATTCGAAATTGTTTATATAATTAATAGTTCTTGTGAATTTGCAAAGCTACATGGAAAAGAGTAATCGGATGAATATTCTTACTTGACTTTATAAACAAACTGTAGCTATTCGTTGGAAAATACCCAAACTCTGAATATCTTTATGTAAATTGTTGAAATAATGAATAATTATAGTAAATTGCGCCTTTTCTTTAAAAAATAGCCATTTATAAATTATAATAACAAAATGGCTTGGACGAAATTTGAAATATAGGTTAAAAAGTTGGCAGTTAGTTAATTTAGTTTATTTGCAGTAGAACGAGATGCGCTTTGGTCAGACGTGAGGTAAAAGCTTTTAAAATCGATTTAATTCAAAATGACAATAATAATTTTGATATTTTTTAGATTTTTAAAACAGTTATTGCAAACTTTTTGCAACAAATAGCAATGGAACGAACAAAATAAATAAAACGGAAGAGAAATTTAGTGGAAATTTATAGCAAAAAAAGAAAAAGCTGCCATGTAGATTGCAGATAAAGGAATTAAAATTACCCAAAATCAACTGAAACCTCGTGCTTCTTATAGGCAATTTTAAACACGTAAGGGCGTATCTAGACATTTAATGTTGCCGCAGTCAGGCCTCGGCAGAGATTATGATAATCTCGGTTTACAAAGCGTCTCTCCGGCTGGTTAATTTGAGGAGGAAACTCCTTCTCTTAGGATACGCGACTCTCTCCTCTCTCCTTTATTCTCTCACCGAATTTCCTCCACTTGTCCTACTCTTTCTTCCTCTTCCCCTTGATTCCTGAGAACCTCTTCTCTCTATGTCTCTGAGTCTCTGAGCTGATTCGTAACTCGACCTATCTTAATCCCTTGTAAACTCACTGCAAAATTTGAAAGTACCAACTATAACGATAGAACGTTTCATACTAAATTCCAAAACAGCTTGTGACAATAAATATAGAGTTAAATTTTGAACCAAAGAAATTTATTTTCGTCCTAAACAATTCATTTTCTAAAAAAAATCGAATTTTCGACAAAATGAATTAAATTAAACTAAATTTTTTTTTTTTATTCAATAACAAAAATGAAAAACAAATTGACTTTTGAAGTAAACCGGTTTTTGAAAAATGCTTTCATTCAATAAAAAATACCTAGAAAACTGAAACAAACTTTCGAAAAAAGATGTCCAATGTCCGTGGATAAATTTATTTTCAGAATAATATTATTATCCGATTTTAACTGTTTTTTTTTAAATAAGAGCTAATACAATTTCGCATCGAAATATAAATAATTTGTTATTGTAAAAGAAATTTTTATAAAAAAGTATCCATATACGGTACTTTAATGGAATTAATAAAGTTTATTCTATGGAATCGATCACATATTACTTGGAAATAAAACCTACGTATAATATTCGGCCAACAAA
>JAWWLR010000148.1:18396568-18409459 GCA_035041075.1 Acraspis erinacei | reverse complement strand
CATTTTTCTAAAAATATTATTTAATTATTTAAATAATTATGTATTGTCTATTTTCAAAATTTTCTATTGTCTCAAAATTGTCTATTTTTAAAATAATAGTATTAAAGAATATAAAATTCTGTGTAGAAAATCTTCTGTGTACAAAAAATGTATAATGTATATATATAACAGTATTAAATTCTGTGTAGGAAATATTTTGTGTTGGAAAAAAATAAAAGCATTTAAGAATCTTAAATTCTGTAAGACAAATTTTGTTTAGAAAAAGTTTAGTGTAGAATAAAATTGAGTAGGAACGAGTGTAACCCTTGATATTTGATAAAATTTAAATTTTTATAAACCAATTCAAAATTTTTGCCCGTTCGCACAGAAAAAAATGTTGTCGCACTGGAAATGTTTTAATTTTTTGGGCGATAGTCTACTAGTCACAAAAATATTTGAGAAGTTAACAATAAACATTGTTATAAATAATTCTTGTGAAAAAATATTCAAATTTAAGGTTTTTATAAACAATTTAGATAAACAAATTCCAAATGTTGGCAGTTTCACAATAAGCCAACGACTCAGCAGTTTCGTGAAAAAATTAATTTTTTGCTCAAGTCTTATTTTTTGTTTGAGAATTCAATTTTTGAAGAGAAAGTTCGTCGCTTGGATTGAAGGTTCAATAATTTAGATAAACTTTTATTTCTTCCTTGAGTAAAAAATGTGTATTTGTCAGAAATTCGTCTTTTTGGTTTTAAAATACTCTTTTTTTTTAAATATTTAAATAGATTTTGTATTTTTTATTAAGTATAAGCAATGACACTTTTTAGTGGAGAATTTGTCTGTGTAAGTTAAAAAAAGAAATTGGAATTTAAGGAAAATATAAAATTAGTCAAGGAAAAATCATAGAAATTTGAAATTGAATTTGCAGTCACTAGGTAAACATTTCTGGAAACTAGAAATCACGTGCAGTAAGGTGGCTGGGGAGGGGGTGTGTGTGTGGGGGGGGGGTGCAAAAATATTTTGATACAATTTGTTACAGGGAGTGGGGTGTTTTCGAGAGGGCCCATAAACCGTTAAGTAACTTAAGTAAGGCCCCTATCTTTTTCTGTATTCTCTCTTTTTAACGTATCAATGAACCTGAATGTGTCATTCGACAAGGAAAGGTAGGGTAACGGAACAAATGATCACTATGACCCGAGGTCGCAGATGTCCTTCCTTTTCAACTATTTTTTCACTTGAGACTCATTTCTTAGATTCAGAAGGTTAACTACAATTTATTTAATGACTTCTTTTAAAAAATAACATAATTAATTTGCGAAGTTTGAGGAAATAAACTCTTTTCTCGACAAATGCTTCACCCTCGGTAATTGTTCACGCTAAGCTGCAAAAGCGCTTTCCAGATAGAGCCCAGAATGAAGTATGATTTCCCATAAAAATCCCGAAAATGATACTTAGATCTTTTTTTATAAAACCCCCTAAATTACCCCTAAGCCACAATCGACAAAGTTTGACCCACCCTTGTTGGATGACACAGATGTTATTATCAATTTCTCAGCTTAGGAAGGTACTGAAAGGACCTGAAGATGGGTGGATATGCATGGTGTAACTGACCAAAGTCGTGAACGAGATTCTAATTATTCAGGAACAGTCGGTTTTCAGAGAAGACTGCACAAGAGGAAGAGGCACCTAGCACCTGCTAATAATGGCCGTCCAGGTTGCGGTTGCCCTAGGTAGTGGCACAGCCAAGAGACTCAAATAATCCCTGTGAAGCTCACCCTTATACGGAGGCGAAGTTGAGGGTGACAGCTAGGATACTCCACAGCGCTTCAAACGGAATCATCAAAGCCTCATCGAGTAATAGAAACAGCATAATCCCTCCCATTCACCTTCTCTAACCACCACCTATACATACATCTACATTTAGCTTCTCCTATTTTACAACGTTTCATAGTTTACCAGACTCGACAGTTCACCATCTCTTCAGATAGAATTACAGAATTTCTTCTCAACATTCTCTTTCAAATTCTTAACAGTAATGATCATCAAATGCTGATCTTAAAAGGAAAAAACTTTTCGTCGCATCAGCTTCTCTTGTTGAATTCACAAATGCAAACAATTTCTTTACATTTCTTAACAATTAGAATCGGTTTCAAAGAAAAGATATTGAAACAACCAAAATTTCCGAATTTTTAACAAATGGTTATTATAAACAATAGATTAACAAAGAAGTTTTTTTTTATTATTCATAGTATTCTAAAGAGTTTTTATGATACATGCATGATTTCAGCCCCTTTGTACGTCTCTAAAGCATGGCTAAAGCTCTACTTTTTACTTCCTAGGGAGTAAAATGTATGTATTTATGATAATCAGCCTACTTGTCGACAAAACTGCAAGGACATTTTGGTAGCAGATAATAGAATTTTGCGGTAATTTATGGAAAGTTACAATATATAATTAAACAAATTACAGTACAATGCCAAAATTTCCGGAAATTTATAGAAATTTTTAAATTGAAATTTGGATAACTTAATTTAAGTTTCCATAAATAATTTGTAATTTTCCCATAATTTACCCAAAAGTTTTATAAATTTACGGAAATTTATTAAAATGTTTAAAATGAAATTTTGGCTAATTTATGGTAATTTACCATACTTACCTGTAAGATTACCATAAATTACTGAAAATTACCATAATAACGACAATTTATATACATTTCTAAATTTAATTTTGGGCAATTTATGGTAAATTACCATAAATTACAAAAAAATTTCATAAATTTCTGGAAATTTATAAAAAGTTAAAAATTGAATGTTCGGAAATTTATGGTGAGTTGTCATAAATTACCTGCGAAATTACCATTAATTACCAAAAATTTGCATACGTTTCCCGAAATTTATAGACATTTTTAAATTTAATTTTGGGCAATTTATGGCAATTTACCATTGATCACCGTTAATACTACGATAAATTACCAAATAATCAAAATGGAATTTTGAATAATTTCTGGTAAGTTATCATAATTTCATGTCAAAAACAATAAATTACCGAAAATTTCCATAAATTTCCGAAAATATACCGACGTTTTTAAATGGAATTTTGGGTACTTTATGGTAAGTTAGTATATTTTCCTGTAATATTTACATTAATCACCAAAAAATTTCAGACATTTCTGGAATTTTATAAAAGGTTTAAAATTGAATTTTGGGTGATTTATGAAAAGTTACGACACTTACCTGTAAAATTACCATAAATTACTGAAAATGGCCATAAATGACGACAATCTATAGCCTTTTTTTAATTGAATTTGGGTAATTTATGGCAATCTCCTGGTTGGAGCAATTTACCATAAATTACCAAAAAATGTCATAAATTTCCGGAAATTGGTAAAAACATTAAAAATGGAATTTTTGGTAATTTATGGTTAATTATCATATATGTCTGTAAAATTACCATAAATGACCATAAATTACCAAAACATGCGTAAATTTTCAGAAATAAAAAAATGGTTAAAATGGAATTTTGAGTAATTTATGGTAAGTTATCATAATTTCATATAAAAAAAAAATTATCGAAAATTTCCGGAAATATATAGACGTTTTTAAATTGAATTTGGGTAATTTATGATAAGTTACTATATTTACGTGTAATATTGGCATGAGTCGCCAAAAAATTTCAGACATTACTTGGAATTTATAAAAATGTATAAAATTGAATTTTGGGTCATTTATGGTAAGTTACCATATTTACCGGTAAAATTATCATAAATTACCAAACATTTGCATACGTTTCCGAAAATTTATAGACATTTTGGAATTGAAATTTCGGCAATTTATGGCAATTTACCATAAATTACCATATAATACCAAAAAAATTAATAAATTTTCGGAAATTTATGAAAATGTTTACAATAGAATTTTGGGTAATTTGTGGTAAGTTATCCTAACTACCTGTAAAAAACAATAAATTACCGAAATTTTCCATACATTTCCGGAAATATATAGAAGTTTTAAATTGAATTTTGGGTAATTTGTGATAAGTTACTGTATTTACCTGTAATACTGACATGAATTTCCAAAAAATGTCAGACATTTCTGGGAATTTATAAAAATGATTAAATTTGAATTTTGGGCAATTTATGTTGAATTACCATAAATTACCTGAAATATTAACATGAATTACAGAAAATTTCCCGAAATTCATATAATTTTTAAGTTCAATTTAGGGTAATTGATTGTAATTTATCCAAAATAATAAATTATCTGTAATATCACTATAAATTACCCAAAAATTTAATAAATTTCCGAACATTTATAAAAATGTTAAAAATTTAAAGAGTCCCTTAATCAGGGTTTTAGGTATGAAACCAAGCATACACCTAGAAGATTAATAATATTAATGAAAAACAAATTTGGTTTCTAAATACATTTTAAACACTTTTTAGCTGAGTTTTTAATTCAAAATCATAAATTTTGAACCAAAGAAATAAATTTTGAACTAAAATTATGATTATTCAACCAAAAATATGAATTTGTCACCAAATAATAATAAAATAAAGTATACCAATTTTCAAATAAAAACGGGAAATTTTCAAACCAAAATTAGGATAGTTTAAGTTGCAGTTAGAAAAGACAATTTTTACCAAGAAGAAAAAAAAAACGGGTTTTCAGAAGGATTAATTTACTGTCAACTAAAAATATTAATTTTCAAGCAAGAATGGAATATTTTCATCGTCAGTTAAGAAAATTAATTTTAAACTAAAAAGAAACAAATTTGCAGCCAAAGAAATTAAGTTTTAAAGAAGGTCATGCATTTTCGACCAAGAATATGAATTTTTGACCAATATTAATATTTTTTTCAATCAAAGAAATCATTTTTAACCAAAAAATATAATAGTTAAATTTTCTGCAAAACAGAAAATTTTGTAACGAAAAAGCTTCCACTTCTATTATTACACAGTAAATTTTCCACAAAAATCGAATAGTTAAAGTGAACTTTTAACTAAAATGATAAATCTTAAACTAAAAAAAAATATTTAAACAAAAATACATACATACAAAAATACAAATACATATAAAATTTCTACACAAAATAAAATTCTTGAACTTTTAGTTATGGAAATAAATTTTCAATCGAACAAGGAACAAAATTTCAACCATATAGTTCAGTTTTCAACAACAGAAATTAATTTTTAACCAACAAGGTAAAGTTTCAACTAATGAGAGTAATCATCTGACTAAAAAAGAAACAATGGATTCTTAAAAAACAGTTGAATTTTCACCCAAAATGGATAAATTTGAACAAAAAATAGCATAAAAAAATTTTCAGTGAAAAAAATAATTTTGAATAAAAACAGTCAATTTTTTACGAAATGGTATAATTTTCAACAAAGAAAATTAAATTTCTATCAAAAAGATCAATGGTTCTACAAAAAATGGAACACTTACATTTTCAGTTTAAAAAATTAATTTTCAACCAAAAATATCTATTTTCAGCCAATAAGATAAATATTTGAATTTTCAATTTAACAAGATAAATTTTGAAGCAATCATGAATGAGTTTGTCGAAATTGTGCCATCCCTGAAATATAGCAGACTGAAAATGAAATTTCCAGCATATTGGTGTGAAAAATGAATTTTCTTATTTTTTATATTTTTTAATGCTGATAACAAAAAAAATCACTAGAACAGATAATTTCATTTTTTAATTTACATCCAAATGCTGATTTGATAGTTTGTGCTATCTTCAAAGAAAATTTAGCTCAAAGAAAAGATTCCAGTATAGTGGTTTCAAAAATTAAATTTTCTCACATTAAAAATAAAAATTAGTTATTTGCGAAACAGCGACAAAAAGTTTTTTAAAAATTGATTAACAAAAATTGTGTACCCAAAAAAATACTATGAAATTTATTTATTTATTATTTTTGGACAGGAGGCGTAGTTTTTGTTTTTCCCAAAAAATAACATTATTTTAAAAAATTAAATGTTTGGACAAACGATACAAGCTGCGAGAAAATATTGAACAGACAAAGGTTTTTTAGCCCAAAAAAAGAGAACAAACTTATAATTAACTACTTTCTTTATAGAATGAGTAGCTTTTGTTTTAATCATACAAGTAACATTAAAAATAGAAAAATGAAATTGTTAAGAAAAACACAAGGTATGACTTTTGTTTATTAATTAACAAAAGTTGTAAATCCAAAAAGGATCTACAGGTGTCTTATAAATTATTTTTTGATAGAATGCGTATTTTTTTAAATTTATTCAATCTAAATCTCAGGTTAAAGTAGAATTTTATAAAGAAATGTTATTTTCCCTTAATTCTCTTAATTCTGCAAAATTCAGTTAAAGTCTCTCAATTCAATAACAATTTTTAATTCTACTAAACTCTTTCGAATTCATGTTATAATATTGTAAATTCATTGAATTGTTTTAAATTTTAAATTTAAATTGTTAAAAATTAAATTTAAATTAAATTTAAAAATTTTCTTTTGACAGATTGTTAATTTTTTTAATTCTTCTCAAAACCTGAAATTCTTTTCATCTATTCCCTAATTTCAGCAACTTCGAATGGCTGGTAATCTGCTACTGGATTAGGCTGCAGATATACTTTTTAATTTTGCAGAATTAGAATTTACATTCCTTAGAATCTTTTCAACTATGCAAAATCATCTCGATTGCTTAGAATTTATTTATAATATTTTCAATTCTGATAAATATTTTCTAAAGAGTTTACTTAGAATTTCGAAATAGTTATTTTTGTTGTTGTGAATGCTTAACAAAACAGATTTGGGACTTTTCGATTAAATTTTTTTAAATTTTGCAATTATAAGAAATGCCAAATTCCTGGGGCACCCTGTATAGTAATATTTAAATACAATTACTTATTAATTTTGTACCAACTGCCACATCGGCTAATTATTTCCCGTGATATTTCAACTATTTTTGTGTTGAAAAATTTCAAAGAAAAACCATTTCAATTTACATTATATGAACTTGTGACATAAGCCGGGCATCCCAAGATGGCGCAAGTATTTTTTTTTTATTTATAACAACAAGACCATGAAAACACACTTATTTAAATATCATTGCGTATTATAAATTTTGATAATATAAAATTATTGAAAGGATGTATTTTTCAGAGTATCTGAGAATGAAAAATTTGTCCAAAATATGGAACAAATATTAAAGCAATCATGCAAAATAAAATTTCTTACGTTATGTTGCAATACCTGAATAAACCTTCCCAGACTGAGGCAGGGAAATAAATTTAGTATTCATTTGATATAATAGAGTTGAAACTAATGTAGAAAAGTTCTTTCTTTTTACAAAATCGACTAAGAAGCATGAGATGCTTGATAAAACTTTTTTCGTTAAAGCCCAAAGTGCTTTAACCAAAGAGACTTCACAATTGCCAAATTACAGTTGCCTATTAAATCAATCGCCTAATGCACTTTACATATAATCAGTCAAATTCATGTTAGATATAATAATTCAATCTATTATGTAACTCTTAAAAAAATGTTATACTCCTACTATTTTAAGTTTTGTTATTATTGATTTTATTTTTTTTCATTTTGAATATTAGAAAATATAAATCCAGGGACCCATCTAATGCTTTTCTTCTAAATAATCCGATAATTCTCGTTTCAGGCTTATAAATGTAAAAATGATCGATTTTGTAAATAAAAAAATTTTAAAACTTTTCAGACAATTTTTCTTTCTTACGCAGGATGCAATAACGAAGGGAGACTTCGATATATTTACTCTCGCCAAATGGTACGTGTCGAGTGGTATATATATATATATATATATATATTTTTACCTTATAGATGTTTATTATTTAATAAAAATGTTATTGTGGTAAGGCAGCGAGGCACGACTGGTGCAATAACAGAAGACGAAAGTATTAGAAAGGATAAATGAAGGGGGGGCAGAGGAGCACATATTGGGTCCATCTGAACAATTCCGCCAACCCCTCACTCTATTTTTCCTTGCCATCTTTTCATCCAGGGTGTGGCTTCTCGTTCCGACAAGCTTTGACTGCGTATGTTTCTATATCTGCGGGACGGGACAGCAAGTCGAATCAACCCTTATTTAGCCAATTTTGAGGAGAGACAAAAACCTTCTATAAAATCTCATTTTCAATTTAATTGAAAAATGTAAAAAACGGGATTGCGCATTATTACACAATAATACGCATTATTGCGCAATGATACGCATTATTACGCATTATTATGCAAACTACGCATTATTACGTTTTTTTTAAGAGTATGTGGCTTACTCTGTGACCTCCAGTAAGCTTGCGCAATTTCGTGTGGTCTGTGACACATGATGACTTTTGGAAACTATTCGCTTGGGGTGATTGCTAAAGAGATTGGTCAGCAGGCTGGGTCTGAGCAGTCTTGTGAAACAAATGTTTTATTTTAATTCTGAATTAATAAAAAAATCACAGAAATATAATTCACTAAAAGAGTGGAATAAGTCAGTATCTGAAGAAGAAATTGTTAACATTTTATTATTTGTAATTAAAATTTAAAAGCAATTGTTTATTTTATCATCGTTTGAAGTAAACTTTAAGCCACAATTGAACTGAAATAATTAGTGATAAATGAAACTAAACTTCTTAAGTGTTTTATTTTCTTAATAATTATTATTGTTACCTAAAATAAATAGAGTTCTCGGAAAATTAAAAATAGAACACGAAAGTAACCTTATTACAACTGAATAAATTAAATTAACATTTATTAGTGTAAAAAATCTATTTTCGGTGTTAATTTTCTGGGAAAATATCTTGAGAGCTAGTGAATATTAATTTTTTATCAAGATTTTACGTTATACAAAATATTAAATAATATTTGCATTCTCACAATAATAATGTTTAGAGAAACAATCAGTAGGGCAAAAAAACACGTCAGTGGACGATTTTCAGAAAGCGATTATTAAAAGATTTAAACGTCTTTTTTAAATGAATTATAATAAAATTCAGCATCAAAATGTCATTGCTTGTTTGAAAAAATGGATAATGCTTTATTAACCTTTATTACCAAAAAAAATTAAAATTTTGAAGTAAACTGTTTTTAACAAATAATTGTATTCATTCAATATACCTAGGAAAAATCAAACATGTATTCAGAAAAGATACTCAATATCAACGCAAAAGTTTCAGATCTCTTAAAATTGTTATAAAAAATAAACATTTGTGTTTTTTTGTAACTACATTTGTCAACATTTTTATCATTTTATATATTTAAAAAAATCGATTTTCCATGTAATTAAAATCCAATTATTCCGAGATCATTTCTTTCTGTGAATCGTTACCACTTGATAATTGTTTAATGAAACTTAATTAACAAATACACTGTGTGACTATTGTTCAAAATTTGAACTTTTTTGTTTCAACGTAATCAACAGTTAATAATTTTATTTTCTTATTTTCTTCAGATAATTCGAGAACGATCCACTATTTTTATTGTTATTAATTATATAGTTAATGTACCCATACCCAGTGGAAAAGAAAAAAATAATTTTTAGCTTAAAAATACATTACACGAGAAAAATGTGTTTGGAAAATTGTTAATAACAATAAAAATAGTTGATCGTTAAAATAATGACTAAATTAAACAAAAATTATTATCAAATGTTGATAACGTTCAAGGACGAAGTTTAGGTGCTAATAAGTATCCAAATAGTGCATTTCAATAATTAAGTTTTTTCATACAATTATCAAATTTTATCGATTTATAGGAAAAAGTCATCTATAAATAATTATCTGTCAGTTCCGTGAAAAAGCGGAATTTTACTTAGTAATAAATAAAATGATATATTTTTTAACAATTTTTAATAATATAACAAATTATAAACTTTCTTTAAAATGTCCCTCAAAATGAGGAAATAAGAAACTGAAAAAAATAAATCAACTCAAAATAATCATTGAGAGTTGATTTCCTTTCAAGAACCAAGTTTTTATGACTAAGTTTTTAATCCAACTATGAAACTCTTTTTGTCAGTAAATTTTTCACGAGTGCGAATCAATTGAAGAATCGCTGCCAATCCTCAAGAAACCTATTTTCATTAACTTATTTGTTTATAAAAATGCAATTAATTTTTTAATATTCGTGTTGCTATTGCAGATTGTTGCTTATAGCTGCTTTATTTTTTCTCAGCTATTTATAAAAAAAATTTAAGTATTTCTTAAAGAACAGTAATCTTCACAAATGAAAACTATTTATTTATTTGTTATTAAATATAAAAATAATTAAAATCTTTTTAAAAAACTCCGCCAATAGAACTTGATCCAGAATTTTTTGAAATTTGTTAAAAAGAAAAAAAATTTTTTTCAACAATTTGTTAAAAAAAATTACAGATTTGTTGTAACATGTACACGAAATATTAAAATTTACTAGCCTACAAGTAGCTGTAAGGATAAAAATTTTTTTTCTACAGTTATAGTAGAAAAAGCACTTAGACAAGTAAAACTCATTTACAGTTGCGTATTTATTTAATAAATTTCTCATAAAAATTTGGAATTGAATTATTAGTTAAAAATCTTAATTGAATATGAGTAATAACTTGATTTTGACACAATAGATTTAATGGAAACAAAATTTCCAGGAATAATCGTTTCTTTGGGCAATAGTTAAAAATTGCTTTTATAACAAATTTAATATATTCCCTGGTAAAATTATAAATATTTTGCAAAATATATATCATTTTAGGTAAGGAATCAGTGTTTTTAAGCTTCAGATATTTCAGCGAATTTTAAGAAAGCAAAAATAAGTCACAAAAATTTGTAATGTTCGAAGTTTTGCAAAAATCACTAATATTTATTATTTTCGGAATCTACATAATATGCTAGAATTTTTAAAATGTTGTGAGATTGAAATATTTTTAGTTTTTGTAGAACAAAATATAATTTTTATAAACAATAGAGGACCTACATAATTTTTAAAATATAAGTGAAAGATATTCCAATAATCTATAATAAACGGAAATTTCTTTATATTTAAATTATTTGTTGAGTGAATGCTTTTTTATGGTTGACCACAATTCTATGTTTTTTTCTTTAGTTCTATTGCAAGGAATTTCGAAAAAGCAGTATAATGATAATTATACGGAATACTGAATACAAAATTTAATAAGAAAATGCATAAATCAGGTATTTTTTTACAGAAAACTTCGTTTTTCCGATGCAGTTTTTAAAAATTAGGAACCTTATGATAATTTACAAAAAATTAAAAATAATATTTTGATTTTAAAAAAAAATTTAATAAACAAGTGCATTATTCAGACATCTGTCAACGGAAAAATTCTTTTTCGATGTGAGACTTTTTAATTGGAATCTTCATAATAAATTCAGCAACATTCATAATTAGTTGATGAATTTTTTTTTTTTTTTTAAAAACAAAGTTAATAAACAAATGCATTTTTCGGGCATCTGTGGACCAAAAAAATTTATTTTTATTTTAGTTCAGTCTTTTCAACTAGAAACTTAAACTTATTTTAATATTTTAATAAATAAACTTATTTTAAATATTTAAATATTAATAATATTTTAAGATTATATTATTTAAATTACATTATAAGATTAGATTAGATTATATAAGATTATATTATATTTAAAAATATAATATCGAATAAAACGAATATCGATATCGAGATAAACGAATTTTTCCGTCCACAGGTGTGCGAATAATACTTTTTTTCCTAAATTCGTTAAAAATATTTACAAAATTTATCAACTAATCATGAATTTTTCGGAATTTGCTGTGATGATCCCAATAAAAAAGTCTGACATCGAAAAAAAATTGTTTTTCCGTTGACAGATGCCCCAATAAAACATTTGTTTATTAAAATTGTTTATTGCTTTCTAAAGTTATCATGAATTTCCTGATTAAAAAGATGTAATCGAAAAAACTAACCTTTCTTTCGAAAAATGTTTTATCTATGCATTTTTTTATTGACTTTGCTAAAAAAATCATAAGAATAATCAACAAATTATAAAGTTTTCTAATATTAGCATACACTTCCTAATTTAAAAAAATGACATCGAAGAAAACGAAGTTTTCAGTCAACACATTCCTCATTATTGCATTTTTTATTAAATTTGTTTATAATATTAACAATAATAATCTCCAGAAGAAATTTTATCATCATTAATTTTTTTTATCCGAATTTTTTGCAATATTTTTAAAAATTTGTTTTGTTTATTATATAATATTAGAATATCTTTATCTGATGTTACTCTAAAAAAAATCGGGAATTTCAACAATATTAATGTTATTGATAGGCACTGGGAACGTCATATAGAAAAAATGACCATTTTTTCGTGACCTTTGTTTATTTATAAAAAAGTTGAAAGCCTTATTTAAAAATCAGACTCTACAACTCTCTTAGAAATTTCATAAGCTTTTTTCTTTTTTTTTGGTCCAAATCAGACCATATTTATGGGCTTACGTTATTTTGAACCAAAAAATTAACTTTTTTAGCCCGGTGCGCCGGGGATCGAACCACAGAACTTCCGATAACCGGTCGGGGGCTTTTCCCTTAAGCTACTAGGAGTCTGTATTAACATCATAGAATAACAGAAATTCTTAACGTCTTTTTAGACTAGATGAAGCTGTGAATTAATTTTTTTTTAATTCTATTTTTTCTGAAAAAAGATCTCCCTCGCTCCGCCGGGAATCGAACTACAGAACTTTTGATTGCTGGTCGGGTACTTTTCCGTTAAGCTACTAGACATATCGAAAGAAGAATCTTTTTTAGAAATACACTTATTATTTTTCCAGATCTTACTTAATAAAAATGTTCGAGGGATCTGTAGTGTCAGCAGAGAATAAAAAAAATGTTTAACATCTTTTCAGACTAGACGGAGCTATGTCTAGTCTGGAACGACGGTAAGAATTGAGGTTAT
>JAWWLR010000148.1:18364367-18387829 GCA_035041075.1 Acraspis erinacei | reverse complement strand
GGAATGCTAAGAATTCAGGAGAATTCTGCTGAATTCAAACAGCGTATGCATTTTAATTAAGGTAATTAACTCGTCGATCAATGTATTCTAATTTGGTTGCTACGGAAAGAATACTTGTTAATTTTCGAATCTCGCTAAAATGTGAAGTTGCATCAAAAAGGCAAAACCTCCTTCAAAAATAAATTGAGGGGAACTTCTACAATCTGAACTTGTATTCTCACACACTCTTAGCGATGGCGCATGGACTGTTGCCTATCTAAAGCAATTTTTGGATTTTTTTTGGAATTCTTTTCATTGGAATTTTTCATTCCATTTTTTTTGCAATTCAGCAATATAAATTTCTACCTTGAGTAAAGGTACATCCTGTATATATACTCTATAGGCATTATATATAACCCCTAGGTATTATATATAATCCCTAGGCATTATATATAATCACTAGGCATTATATATAATCCCGCGGAATTATAGATAATCCCTAGGCATTATATATAATGCCCAGAGGAGACCAGGCAAACTGTATAATTAACGGTCTCCATTATTTGAGTGCAATTTTTTCTTTTTTTAAACTTTACTTACTTTGGTGATTTTAAAGACCTTAAGAAGTTTTTTAATTACTCATAGTGAGACGGAGTAAAAAAGAAAGTTGAATGAAAGATTATAACAAATTTTTGTATCTTTCAAAAGCAAATTTTAAAACTCAATTTTTTGCAAAAAATGCACTTTTTATTTTCTTTTAATTCTCTTTTAAATATAGTTCACAGCGAGTTTTAAAAGCCCTGCAAAGTCAGGATTTTTCATATTTTTAAACCTAGTTTCAACTTTTTAATTCGTGTAAGCTAATAATTAATTCAAGCAGACAAATCTAATTGTTTATTCAATTGATTTTTATTTTAAATAATAATGTCTTTGAATAATGCTAGAAAGATGCGATTTTTTCTTCAATATTCAACATTTTGTCCACTTTTCAAGTAGATTAGGATAAAATTAATTCAAGTTTCAACTCGATTAACCTAATATTGACGATTCTGAATAAAATTTAAAATTTCGATAAGTCACAAAAAGTCTTAAATTTCCAATATTTTTCAGTAATTATTATTTTGTAAGCAAATAGTGTTTGTTTAAACAATTTGTTTCTCACTTGTAAATCGTAAAAAGTCATCATTTTCTCAGGTTAAGTTGTACATTTCATGAATTTCAATAATAATATTCCAAACTTTACATATTTGGTAACTAATTATTTGAGCAACTTTTTTGGATTAAACAATTTTGCCCGAGTTTTTGTTCAGGTAATGATACAATTGACAAATAATAAAAGTAAATTTTTTTAGGATATTTTTCAATTGTTTAAACAATTCTTATTTATTTAAATAATTTTTCGTCCTTTAAATTGTGAAATATGTTAATTTAAGTTACTAATATTATTCTTGAAATTAATTAAAATTGTTTATATAAAACTGATATTTTGCAATGTTGTGGATCATTTCCAGACAGAATACAAGGAGGTTGGGGGCGTCAAAACTAACACTAACACAAACATAATTTCAAATACTCTAGCGCACTAGTTAATGTTAAATGATTTGAAAAAATATGGTATTTATTTTGCTCTAAAACAAACAAATTTGGATAGGGGAAAGGGGGGATCGACCGGCAACATCCAAAGCCAAATTTTTACAGGTATAAATGTGGACATTATTCTGGCACGCATTCAAGGCCTGTTTTATAAATTTAAAAAACTTTAAAAAGGCATTTTTGAATATTAATAAAAAGAACTTTGTTCTTAATTAAAAAATGGGTAGAATTATTTTTGAGAAGTTGATTGTAACGAATTTCTCAAAAATTGTTTTAGATTTTAATTTAAAAAGTCAAGATCTGATGAAAATTGTAAATTAAAAATTGATTATTCTGATCAATATTTTTGTAATAAAATTACCATTTTTCATATCGCTGTTTGCTCGTTATATTCAAAGTAAAGATTATATACTTCGCTTGAAGTGGCAAAGCATTATATATAATGCCTAGGTATTATATGTAATGCCTGGATTATATCATTTGTCTGTAACATGTACATTAAAATTGACAAAAATTAAAATTTTATTAATTAAATTAAATTTTATTAATGTGCATTATTAATGCATATTTAACGTAACTTTATTGTGAAATATCAAAAAATAAATCAAATTTTTAAAACAAATTATTTAAATGGAAATAATTTATTTTTCAAAAACCAAACACCCCTAAGGTTAATTTTTTCTTATTCACCTTAAAATTGGACCTCTTTTTTTATTTTTGATAATGTTGCTTTCTTTAGGTTTGTCATTTGCTTAAAACTAAGTTGAACTTCGCTTTCGTTATTCAAAAGGGGCGACAATTTTAAAGTACTTTTTTTGTTATTTTCCTTTTAAAAATATTTTTTTAATCTCAAACCTAGATAGTAAACTGTTTAATAAATGAGTTCTTCAAATTAAGTAACTTACCAAAACCTAAAATTTTCAAATGCTCCTTATTTTAACATTTTTGATATTTAAAAATGCTGAAAATTTTTAATTATTTCCTTTCCATTTAGTCAGTGAATTCACGATCAATGTAATTTTTTTTCGTTACATCAGGATATTAATTGAATAATTTATAATCCAAATTTAGTGGCATTGAGTAAGCAAATTAGCGAGATCAGGGTTATTAAAAAATCCGCATTTTGAAATTCGGTGATTTTTTCCTGACCATTTTTCATTTTGCCCTAAGATTATAAGTTTTTATTTTTTTTATGAAACATGCTTAGAAGATCAACAATGTGTTTGTAAACAGATTTGGTTTTTAAATATATGTAAAATGCTTTTATATTTTAAATACTTTTAGTGTAAACAGTTTTAATTTTTTTATAAAGGATCAAGAAGATACATTTGCAGACAAAAATTACAGAATTAAATTTTAAGTTAAAATAATTATTTAAAAAAAAATAGTTACATTTTCGGCAGCGGGTGCTTTGCCGGTACTGGCAAAAAAAATTTTCTACCGGTACCAGCAATACAGTTGTCTGTCGATACATTATTACATAACGTTATTGTACATTATTAAAATTGTATTACATCCTTTATTATACTTTTATTAAATTATTACATAGTTATTGTTATTGTACATAACATTAGCGAGGCTTTGGAAATGGGAAGGGGTTTGACCATAATTACTCCTGTTACTTGTCAAAGGGGTGAGTTCTTGCCCCCACGAGAGTTTGGAAAAGGGTAGGGATTTCAACAAAATTATGTCTGTAACTGGTCAAAGTGGTGCCTTTCGCCACACGAAACTTTGAAAAGGGGAAGGGTTGACCAAAATGATTTCAGTGCCCGGTCAGAGGACTGCCTTCCCAGCCCAACGAGATCTTGGAAAGAGGTAAGAGTTTTACCAATATTATTTCTTTGACCGTTCAAAGGGGGTGCCTTCCCACCTCCATAAAACCTTGGAAAGGGGGGAGGTTTCACCAACATTATTTCTGTAACCGGTCCACGAAACTGTTGAAAAGGGAAGGGCTTGATCAACATTATTTAAGTGTCCGGTCAAAGGGGTGCCTTCCCGACCCCACGAGACCTTGGAAATGGGGAGGGCTTTAACCAACCTTATTTCTGTGATTGGTCAAAGGGGTACCTTCCCGTTTTTACGAGACTTTGGAAAGAGGAAGGGGTTTCACCAATATTATTTCTGTGACCGGCCAAAGGGGTGCCTTCCCACCCCTGCAAGGAAAGGGAAAGGGGAAGGGATTTGACCAACATGATTTCTTTTACGGGACCAAGGTGTCCTTTGCCGTCCCTGCGAAACGTTGGAAAGGATAAAAGGTTTGATCAATATTACTTCACTGACAGATCAAAAGGGTGACGTACCGCCCCACGAGAACTTGGAAAGGATAATGAGTTTGACCAACATGATTTATGTGACCGGTGAAAGGGGCTTTTTCCTGCCTCTACGAAATGTTGGAAAGGGTAAAAGGTTTGACCAATATTATTTCTGTGGCAGGTCCAAAGGGTGACGTACCGCCCCACGAGACTTTGGAAAGCGGAAGGGGTTTGAC
Organism: Acraspis erinacei; assembly: GCA_035041075.1. Taxonomy (NCBI): domain Eukaryota; kingdom Metazoa; phylum Arthropoda; class Insecta; order Hymenoptera; family Cynipidae; genus Acraspis; species Acraspis erinacei. The sequence goes on along the minus strand of JAWWLR010000148.1, from coordinate 18,383,769 downwards.
TAACAAGATTTCTGTGATCGGTCAAAGGCGTGCGTCCCGCCCCTATGAAACTTTGGAAAGGGCAAAAGGTTTGAACAATATTATTTCAGTGACCGGCTAAAGGGACCCTTTCTGTCCCGACGAAATTCTGTCAATGGGAAGGTGTTTGACCAACATGATTTCTGTGATCGGTCAAAGGCCTGCGTCCCACCCCCAGGAGAGAATGGAAAGGGGAAGGAGATTCACCAACATTATTTCAGAATTTCAGGAAATGGGAAGAGGTTTGACCAACATTATTTTAGTGACAGGTCAAAGGAATGCCTTCCCGCCTCCACGAGACCTTGGAAAATGGGATTGTTTTGACCAACATAATTTCGGTGACCGGTCGAAGTGGCGCTTTCGCGCCCTCACGAGACGTTGGAAAGGAGAACGGGTTTGACCAATATTATTTCTGTTACCTTCCCGTCCCCACGAAACGTGGGGACGGGAATTAAATTAAATAAACTGTTGAGAAATATGGAATTTTAGATTTCCAGTTAAAGAAATTGATTTTTAATTTTTTTAAATTAATTTTCAAGCAAAGAAATTTATTTTCAAACCAAAAGATTAATTTTCTACCACATAAAAATTATTTTTCTACTTAAAAAGGAATAATTTTTAACAAAATATATGAATTTTTAACCAAATCTTGAATTTCTAAAGGAATATTCAACTAGATAGTCGAATGTCTTACCAGAGAAATCAATTTTTACGAAATATTTGAATTTTCAACTCAGAAGATAAATATTCCACCAAACGAAAAATAGTTAAACTTTGATTAAAGAAAATTAATTTACAACGAAACGAAATCTTTTTTACAACATAGTAAATTTTTAAGTAAAATAATGGTTTTGAAATAAGAAAATAAATAATCAATAAAAAATGGAATTTTAAGAAATTTGTCGAACTTCAAACTAAGTAGTTTCATTTCTAGAAACCAAGAATGTCTTTCAGTCACTATTTACAAATACTAAAAATGTTAAAAATTTAATTAAATATTTGTATTGAGAGAATTTTTTTAATTTCTGGTAGTGCTATCCAAATTAACCGTTTGTGATATTTCTTGTTTTCAAGATTATTATTTTAATATAAAAATGAAATAAAAATATAGAAAAATGGTTAATTTTCATTTCTTGTGAAAAAAATTCTGACTGTTATTTAACAGTAAAGTTACTTGTCATTATGGAAAATATAAAACGAGATGCTGTTGCATACGTCTGTCCTGATCGAATCAATTTTTTTTCAATTATAGATTTCGAATTATCCTCAGTTTCATCATGCAAATAAATATTAAATTTTTTTGCTCTTGAAATTTACCAATAACATTTTTATATAAAAATAAAATGTGTCCAAAAAACGTAATTAATGAAATCTTATAGAAAATTTGAATTAAATTCTAATTGCTGAATTTAACTGAATCTTGATGCAGAGTTCATATAAAAATTAGAAAAATTAAGCAGGGTGAGATTAAAGATTTACAATAAAAATAACAGTTTTTATAGACTGAAGTTCATACTGATTCAAATAATTACTCGTTCAATGCAATTTTTTTTCACTTTGCTACATAATTGCAATTTTCTGTGAAAAATAAAGAAAATGTACAACCGAAATTTTATTTTTTAATAAGCCGGATTGAGAAAATACATTTTTTGATACTTTAAAAATAATCTCTGGAAAAGTATAACCCTTTTTTTAAATATTTTTTTATCAATAAATACATATTTTAAAGACATATTTTTTAGTTTAATAACAATTCTTTGAGATTAGTAAATTATTTTTTTCATTAACAAAATATGGCTCGCCCAATGATTCCATTTATGATGTCTTCTGGAAATATTTGTCACAAACATGTATTAAATATTTTTACTTGTATTTCGAAAATTTATTTTCTAAGTTGACAAATAAGAAGAATGTAACATTTATGTGCATGATGAAAATGAGAAAAATTCAAGATCTATAATTGTAAATTTTATTCAATCTATGCAGAAGGATGAAACATGACCTCAATTTATATTTAACTGTAGAAAGTTTTATTTAATTTTTTTAAATAATCGAAATAATATTTTGACAATAAATGAAAAAGACTAAATTTCGCTTAAAGCCTTGACTCTTTTCTTCAATTTTTTTCAATAATTTTTTCAATTTTTTAATTATTTGATTGGAATTTTTTGTATTTTGCTGAAACGTTGTCTTCCTTGTAGAATATTATTCATTTTATGTTTCAAAATTTATTGTTTTTAATTGAAAATGCAACTATTTTGCTAAAAATTAGACTTTTTTAATTGGAAATTAAAATATTTTGTTGGAGATTGGTGTTTTTTGGTAATAAGTTCGTATTTTGGGTTCAAAAGTGAACTATTTGGTTCAAAATTATTATTTTTGGTTAAGGGTTCACAAAAAAATTCGTTCTTTTATTTAAACATTGGGATCAATATTTTTTGCATTTAGGACTGAAAAATCTTTATTGGTCGCATACTAATTTTTTTCTATTCAAGATTACTTTACTTTGCAAATTGGCAGTTTTTTTTTTGGGTTGAGCATTTCAATAATTTGTTGAAAACTCGTATTTTTTGTTTACCTCAATTTATTTTAATTGAAAATTTAAATATTTTTTTGTGGAAATATCAACTATTACACTTTAATTAAGCATTTATTTTTTATTCGAATATTTGTCACCTCGTTTGAAAATTTAACTATTTTGATGAAAATTGCCTTTTTCTCGGTTGAAAATCAATTATTTTAACTCAAAATATAATTCTTGTATTTTTAGTTATAAAATTATTTCTTTAAATTAATATGCATTACAAAACACTATTAATCTCCTAGGTTTAAAATTGTTTTTGTACCTAACAGAAAAAGTTAGTCGGTCAGAGAAAATCAACTAAACAGATGAGTTTTTAACTAAAATGATGAATGTTCACAAAAAAAGTTCCGAAAATGGTAGAGCAAAAAAGAGAAACTTTTAACAAAATATATCAATTTTAATACACAAAATTGAATTTTTAAATAAAAAGGACTTTTTAACAAAATAACCGAGAATAATTGAATTTTATTAATTTAGTTCAAGTTTAGGCGAAAAAATAAGAACAGGGGGACATTTCCTGAAAACAGGTAAAAAATAAGAATTTAAAAAAAATGGGAAAAGTTTATGGAGGTCCCCATCTTGATAAGTTAATCGGACGTCTAACCTTACCTTTAAGTTATATCTGTGTTCTAAAATAAAGAAAAAAATGTCTGAAGAATTCAATTAAATTTATTCTTACATGATTATCAAATAATTTAAACAAGTTATTTATTGTTGAAGTGATGGTTATATAACATTAAATAGATATTCCTTATTTAAAAATAGAAGCAGGCTCATCTTCAGCGTCAAATGGCATTTTCAAGGTGGGATTAACAAAATGTCACAAGACGGAATTAGTAAATAAAAAATCACTAAAAATAGTGTCACGTAATACGTAAGCACTCCCTTTTCTGCAATTCTTAGAAAAAACCTCAATTTTTCACCTGTGCCTTAACTTACAACCCTTTTCCCAATTAAAAATATATCTCAGACCATTACGAATCCGAATCCCATTATCCGAAGAGTTCCAGGTACTCTATCTCGCACGTGGTTAGCAGAGTGACATCACGAGGTGTGCATATCGCACTACATAGCTCGACACGTGTGCAATTGGTGCAGCCGGGCAATAATTATAAGTTACAAACTTGCCAGGATGGCGGGTTTCGTGTGGACGAACAAAGGTGGGGGAACTGAAGCTGAACGAAGAGGACTTTGGCGTCGGAAGAGGAGAGCGGAAAAGCCTTTCCCCCTGTTCCCTATTTCAGAAAGAGGGGTAGCCACTCCCAACCCACCTTCTCACCCTGGCTGTGGCTCGGGAAGAGGACACTATCGTGTTACGATGTTGCATTAATCTGCAACGAGCAAGTATCGGCAGCCTCCTGGTCAGGTGTGGGTAAGAGGAAAGGAGGGTTGGGAGGGTCACTTGAAGGTAGGAAGCTGGACCAGGAAGGGGTGAGTTCACTCGAAGAGACGGAGGGTTTGTTACTACACAATGGCCTCGGACCGAGTATACCTACATGCTTCCTAAATATATTGTCGCTATAACATACCGGGAGAGAGGACGAGTGTAGGTGGTATGAGGAGCAAAAGGACGAGAGAAGGGGGTAGTCCACCACCCCTAGGGGTGGAAAGGAGGATACAGGTCCAGGAGCAGTGAAAGCGGTGTATCGTCTCTCCTCTTCATATATAGGGGCGCAATTGTGCCACATCCTGGAGTTGAGGGTGTAGGTGAGTACTGGGTGCATATGTGTTCCTCGTTGTTTTCGCCTCGTAGATAGGAGTGGTCTCTGGGAGAGAGGATTGCTGGGACAGCATCCTCGAGGTCCAACATGAGAATAACCCGTGGGAGAGACTTATACCCACGGTATATGATTCTTTATGCATGTGTGTGTAAGTATGGTGCACGTCGCACTTAATGTTGCCTACGAAATGAGTGGAGAAGAGAATGGGAAAGAGGAAGATGGGTCCTTGAGAGAGTAACTAGAGAGGGTGCTGGGTACGAGTTATGTGAAAAATCTTTCATAAGGGTGTTGGTGGATTGTAAACGACCCTGTGAGACAATTATTCTTGTCTTCCATGTCTATAAATTTGTTTCGTTATTTTGGAAACAAAGACATTGACCAAACCCAATAAAATCACTTTCTCTCTAAATAAAGATGTATAATTCAAATTATATTTATAAATCATAAGATCGATATTTCCCATCCATTTTTGTTAATAAGTCGAGGAAATCTTTTTACCAAAGGAGACTGCGAAATGTTGAATTCGTGTGGACAATAATAACGGAAAATGGGTGGCTTAGATCGAGTCTAGTCCATATGCTATTCTGAATTTTCTCTGGTAAAAGGATCTCGTTTGTCGGCTCGTAACGTAAATATCAGGGGCACGTCGCCACGATGCAGAAACGTCCAGGGTGGACTGGAGAAGTAGAGGACTGGATGTTAGGTATCTATCGACGAGGGCGTAGCTTCCTATTAGTGTGGCACTTCATTCGGATGGGAAGCTTGGTTTCGCCTATCCTCGTCTCTCCTCTCCTTGTCACTCCTGTTCTCCTCGCTCCTCCCCGCATGGAGGATATCGTATAAATATGTCGTTAATTACTTACCCCGCGGTCGCGACACTACCCCGCTTCTCTACCGGTTACACTCCCATTTCTAGCTCTCTTCCACATCTCTGACCCTTTTCTCTCCTTTAGTACCCATACTGACATTCAGCGCAGTACTGCGTACTACGTTCGCATACTGGCTTCCCTTTTCCCTTTCCTTTTTCATTTTCCACGTTCCAGTTTCCACTTTCCACGTTCCAGTTTCCATTTTACAATTTCTATTTTCCAGTTTCCACTTTCCAGTTTCACATTCTTTAGCACTTTCCCTATCTCTATGCTTCAACCCTCCCCCTCTCCATCTCCCTCTAATTTACCCATTCCCTTTCTCGATCCCTTTCCTTTTCTATTTCCCCCTTACCTTTCCCTTTCCATTAATCTTCCCGTTTCCCTTTCCCACTTAAACTATCCCTTCCCAGTTCCTTTACCACTTGCCTTCTCCTTCCGCCTCAAACCACTCCCCTCTTCATCACCCTCTCATCTGCCATTCCCTGTCCATTTTCCTTTCTCGTTCCCTTCGTCTTTCGTTTTCCCTTTCCCTCTTTCTTTCCATTTCCGTGTCCCTTTCCCTCCACCTTCCTCTTTCCCTTTCTTTCCTCTTCCCCAACTCCTCTACTGCATCCCTTCCCATTTCCCTTTCCCATTACCTTCCCGTTTCCCTTTTCCACGTTACCAACCTCTTCCGATTTCATTTAACACTTTCCCTCTCCCTCCGACTCAACTCTCCCCCTCTCCATCTTCCTCTCATTTGCCATTTCCATTTCGTTTTTCCTTTCCCTTTCCGTTTCCCAATCAAACCTTTTAAACCTCTAATACAAGTTTTAAATTAATAAAGAAAGCCGCTACAAACATTTAAATAATTAAAGTACCATAAATATCCTTTAAAATACCAACTCTTGAAAGTGATGAAATCTCCAGGAAACCTCTCAAATCCATACAAATCCAATAATAAACCTTAAAATTTTTTAAATCTCGTAGATTATTCTGAAATCTTAAAGAATTACGGGAACCCTTGGAAATACTTAAAAATATTTGCCAAACTTTTGCTAACCTTTCAAATCCAATATTATAAATCTCTTAAAATTTATTGAAATTTCTTATAGCTACACAACCTTTAAGAATCCTTGAGGGTCATCAAGAATTTCTTGCAATCCATTAATATCCAAAAAAATCTCTAAAAAATAATTGAATTCCTGCATAAGTCATGGAAGTAGTTAAAAATCTTTGGGAATCTTTTAATATCTCTATACATCCCACAGATTTCTTTTAAATCCCTAAAAGTTCCTTAAAAGGTATACAAATTTCTAAAGATCTATTAAAATGCCTTGAAGTTTTATAAAATCCTTGAAAATCTTTCATGGTTATTTGAAATCATTCAAAATCTTCAACAATTCCTTTAAATGAATTTAAATCCCTTAGAATCTCTTATCATTCGTTGAAATATCGTATGCCTATATAATCTTTAAAATCCCTTGGAATTCGATGAGAATTTCCGGGAATCGATTGAAATCTAATTATATCTCTTAAAATCGATTAAAATCCTGTATGATCCATTGAAATACTTGAAATTCCTTTGGTAAAAAATATAAAATCCCTTAAGATCTATAAAATTCCTTAAGCTTTGGTAAAATCTTTGTGAATATTTCACAGACTCTTGAAATTCTTTGAAATCTTTTAACATCCTTGTAATTCTTTTGGAATTTTTATAAATCCAGTGAAATCCAATTAAATGGGTCAAAATTGATTGAAATGCCGTCAAACCTTTTGTAGCTTTCAAATCTTTTGAAATCCTTGATTAAAATGCCTTGAAATCTATAAAAATGACTTAACTTTAGTAAGACCTTTGGGAATATTTTACAGTCTCTTGAAATCCTTTCAATTCTTTGAAGATCCTTTGAAAACCACTGAAATTATTAAAAATCTCCCAAATTTATTGAAATCTCCTTAAGCTACGAAATGTTTTAAAATCTTTTGAAAGATTAAAAAAATCCTTTAAAATCTACTAAAGCGTTTGAAAATTTCATGAAATGTTTAAGAATCTTTCAGACTTTTGAAATCCTTTTAAATCTTCAGGTAGCCCTTAAAAACCATTGAAACTACTTAGAACCTTTTAAAATTCATTGAAATCTCATATAACTTAAATTTTTTAAAGACTCTTGAAAGTCGTTCAGAATTTCTCGAAATTCATTGCAATATTAAAATCTCTCATAACCGAATCTTATTCTGCCTGATCCTTTTAAAAACCTCGAAATCCTTGGAAATCTTTCACGATCTCTTAAAGTTCTTTAAAGTCCTTTGAAATATTGGAAAACTACTGAAAAAATAAAAATAATTTAAAATCTAATCCCAATCCTCTGAAAAAGATAGAAATTCGTTAAAATCTATGAAAATTCATTGAAATCGTATAGCTTTCAAAACTTTTTAAATCCTTCAAAGTCCTTTGTAATTTCCTGGGAATATTTCGCAGTCTCCTGATTTTTTAAACCTTTTGAAATCCTTGGAATTCCTTTGGAATTTTTAGAAATCCACTGAAATTCAATTAAGTTTTTCGAAGATGATTTAAGTCCTTAGCAATCATTTGCAGTATCTTGAAATCGTTCCAAATCCTTAAAAATCCGCTGAAAACATTAAAATTCTTTGAAATCTCTAAACATTAATTAAAATCTTGTGTGGCTTAAAAACCTTCTGAAATTCTTGGAATTCCTTTAGAGTCTTTAGAAATCCACTTAAATCCAATTAAGTGTTTCAAAATTGATTGAAATCCTTTAAAATCTTCAAACATTCCTTAAAATATTATATAGCTTTGAAACCTTTTGAAATCCTTGGAATTCCTTCAGAATCTTCAGAAATCTATTGAAATACATTAAATTTTTTTTAAATTATTGAAATCCTTGAATATTTATAAAAATAACTGAACTTCAGTAATATCCTTGGGAATCTTTAGCAGTATCTTGAAATCCTTCGAAAACTTTAAAAATCCTTTTAAAACCATTAAAACTCTTTAAAATATCTAAATATTTATTAAGATCCTTTGTAGCTCTAAAACCTTTTGAAATTCCTGGAGTTTATTTAGAATCTTTAAAAATTCATTGAAATCCAATTAATGTTTCAAAATTGATTGCAATCCTTTAAAATCTAAAAAAGTTCTAAGCTTTAGTAACATTTTTCGGGACCCTTATAGTCTCTTGAAATCCTTTAAAATCATTGGAAAACATAAAAAAATTGAAATTCTTTTAAATCCCTGATATTAATTGAAACCTTATGTAGCTTCAAAGCCGTTTACAATTATTGGAATGCATTTGGAATTCTTAGAAATCCACTCAAATCTAATTAAGTATTTCAAAATTGATTGAAATCCTCAAAAATGTATAAAAATAAATAAAATTTAGTAAAAGCTTTGGGAATCTTTTGGTGTATCTTGAAATCCTTCGCAAACATTTTAAATTCTCTGAAACGCATTAAAATTTATTAAAATAATGTGTAGCTTTAAAACCTTTCAAAATCCTTGGAGGTCGTTTGGAATTTTTAGAAATCCACTGAAATCCAATTAATTCTTTAAAAAATTATTAAATTCCTTAAACATTTATAAAAATCACTAAACTTGAGTAATGTCCTTGGGAATCCTTTAATCTCTTGAAATCCTTTAAAATCTTTGAAAACCATAAAAAAGCATTGAAATTCTTTTAAATCCCTGGCATTAATTGAAACCTTATGTAGCTTCAAAACCATTCAAAAATTCTTGAAATTCTTTTGGAATTTTTAGAAATCCACTGAAATCCAATTAAGTCTTTCAAAGTTGATTTAAATCCTTAAATCTGTAAAAGTAACTAAATTTTAGTAAAATCGTTGAAAATCTTTTGCAGTATCTTGAAATCCTTAAAAATCCTCGGAAACCGTTAAAATTCTTTAAAATCTCTAAACATTAATTAAAATCTTATGTCGCATAAAAAACTCCTGAAATTCTTGGACTTCCTATAGAGTTCTCAGAAATCCACTTAATCATTGGAAAACCTCTGAAAACCATTCAAATTATTCAACATCTCTGACCATTAATTCAGACCTTATGTAGCTTTATAAGCATTAAAAATTTGTAGAAAAAGTTTCTAAACTTTTAGCAATCCACTAAATTCCAATTAAGTCTTTCAAAATTCATTGAAATCCTTAAAAAATATATAAAAATAACTAAGCTTTAGTAAAGTCCCTGGGAGTCTTTTAAAATATGTTAAAAACCTTCGAATTCTGTAAAAATCCTTTGAAACCCATTAAAATTCTTTAAAATCTCTAAACATTCATTAAAATATTCTGTAGCTATAAAACCTTTTGGAATTCTTGGAATTCCTTTGGAATCTTTATAAATCAACTTAAATTCAATTAAGGATTTCCAAATTGACTGAAATCCTTTAAAATCTAAAAAAGAACAAAACTTTAGTAAAATCCTTGGGAATCTTTCACCTTCTCTTGAATTTTTTTGAACTCTATGAAAGTCCTCTGAAAACCATTGAAATTCTTTAAAATCACGAACTATTCATTAAAATCTTGTGTTCTTGAAAGCCTTTTAAAATTCTTGAAATTCCTTTGGAATATTTGGAAATGCCCTGAAAAAAATGGAAAATCTTAAAAATCGCTTGTAATCTTAAACAATCATTTGAAACATTTGGATATCCTATGAAACCATTAGGCATTTTTTAACGCTAAATATTCCATAAAATCCTTTGAAACATTTAGGGATCCCTTGAAATCGATTGAAATTTCTCTGAAAGCTCCTAAAATTTATTAGAATCTCGTTTAAATTTAAATCTTTCAGATTTTTTAAGATTCCTTCAAAATTTGTATGAAAACATAAATATCCAATTGAAATTCTCCAAATTGATTGACATCCTGTATAAAGTAATATGATGAATTCCCTTGAGACCTTTAATAATTTTTTGAAATCTTTTAAAATTTCTTTAATCCTTTAAAATCCGATGTCTTTAAATCCTATGAAAATCTTTGGATATCTTTGGAAATCCTTAGATATTTCTTGAAGCTTAAAATTCCGTGATATTCTTTGAAATCTTCGGGAATCTCTTGAAGTCGGAAAAAAAAGAATCGATTTGATAATGATTTGATAATGAAACAAATCAGGATTGCTTATCCATACTTGTTAGTACATCGAGGAAATCCCTTTACGGATGTAGCCTGCGAAATTCTGAATTTACGTATAAAATAATAAAAGAAAATTGTTGGCTCAGACCGAGTGGAGTCCATAGCCTACTCTGAATTTTGTCTGGTAAAAGGATCTCGTTTGTCGGCTCGTAACATAAATATCAGGGGCACGTCGCGACGATGCAGAAACGTCCAGGGTGGACTGGAGAACATGAGAACTGGATGTTACGTATCTATCGACTAGGGTGTAGCTTCCGATTAGTGCGGCACTTTATACAGACGGGAAACCTGGTTTCGCCTCTCCTCTCCTTGTCTCTCCTCTCTTTGTCTATCCTCTCTTTGTCTCTCCTCTCCCCGTCTCTCCTCACCTCGAGGATGATATCGGTATAAATGTGTCGTTAATTACTTACTCCGCGGTCGCGACTCTACCTGCCCCCTGTCCTTTTCCACCCTCTTTTCTAACCCTCTTCCCCCCTTCTACCCCGTTTCTTCCCCCACTAGCCTCCAACTTTCCCCCTCCGCTGGATCTCGTCCAACGTCATCTCCGAGTGCAACTACCACCATCATCACCAACACCACTATCGCCAAAACCATCGCCATCGCCAATACTATCCCCATCGCCAATACCCACCACACCTTCTCCACCTCCAGGTTATGGCACCGCGTGTTAAGGAAACTAATGTTTATTTGAAAAACTAATTGAACGGGACTCTCTCGCGTCTACAGCCAGCAATTAAACGAGATTACTGCCGCAGTAGCGAGTGCGAGTGCCCACGAATGCTCCCGTGGGGGGATTAGATAGCACAGTAAGATACGACGGTACGCGTAATGTTTAACTACGGCACAGAGGCAGTGGACCTCTGAAGCGCCGCTAATAATTAATTGTTAACTCGATACATGTACGTGGAACACGTGCGTTTTCTATGTTCTCTTGCTTGTAATATAAACCCTCGCCTCGGCAAGGTAGGTAGGAAAACGTATTTGCTGTTCGTTCGGCGGGTCATATCGGAAAGGGGAAAAGAAGGTAATGGAGATGGTCTTTTAGAGGCTTGGGAAGCTGCGTTTTATGAGAAGTGTGGAGTAGTATTTTATTCCCTCCGTTTATGGGTCATCAACAGATTCTTTGGGAATTTGAATTTTATGTTATTACTTATTACAATAGTTCTACTGTGGCAGGTATTATGAGTTGCAAAATTTGTTGAAGATAGAACCGATAGGGAAATGGAAATTAAAATTGTTGAGTGGGGAAAATTAGACAGTGACTAAATTCATTTTTTTATTGGGACTCAAAACGTATGAGCCTCCTTCTAATCACTTTTATAGTCACTTACATAATATCATAGTTACTTTAAGAAATTGGCGTCTTAATCGACAATCGTTTACTTCCAATTATAAAAATTAAATTTGTTTTGAATTGGAAAATTTTGATGCTAAACTTATTTAGAAATGAAATTTTTTCTGAAGAAAGACCTGTTCTTTTGGCTCCAATGGGAATCGAACCACAGAACTTCCGACTACTGTTCGGGTGTTTTTCCGATAAGCTATCAGAGATATCAAAACAAGAATCCATTTAAGAAATATAAGCTATCTCAAGCCATGCGTTACATTTATAATACGTGTAATTTAAAGGAATCTGTATTATCATCAGAGATAGTTAATACCCATCAGTGTAGATACCTTTTACACAACCATCAAAATAGAAGTCAACCTATTGATCAAGTTAACTCTTCAAATAACAAAACATACTTAACGTCAATATCAGACAACATAAAAAATAAATTAAAAAATGTTTTAAGTTAAATTTTTGATAAAAAAAGATGTACTCTCGTCGCTCCACTGGCAATCGAACTAAAAAACTTCAGATTGCTGGTCAGATGATTTCCCATTAAGCTATCAGAGATATCGAAAGAAGAATCCATATCAGAAATATAGGCTATCTCAAGCCATGTGTTACATTTATAATACGTATAATTTAAAGGAATCTGTATTATCATCAGAGATAGTTACCACTCAACAGTTGGGATACCTTTTTACTAAAATAAAATTAGAAATCAATCTATCGATCAAGTTAAGGCTTCAAATAACATTAAATAATTAACCTCATTTTCAGACAAGTTGAAGAATATATTTTTTAAATTTAAAAATTAATTTTTTGTCAGAAGAAAGATCTACTCTCGTCGTGACACTGGGAATCGAACAGCAAAACTTTCGATTGTCAGACCGCTGCTTTCCCATTAAGTTATTAAAGAGATCGAAAGAATTTTATAATTGTGCCTATGGAATTTGAAGAAAAATTTTAGTGAGTTTCTTTTGAAATGATTTTGAGTCTAAAACATTTAATTTCTAACATTTATAAGGATGGAATTATTTATGTTACAATACAATTATTTTCTTAACTGCAAATAAAAATTTATTTACATAATATAGTCAACCATTCGGAATTTGCTCTAAATTAAACCATTTTCAAATCGAAACGTTAAAAATTGAAATCGTTTAGGATTGTATTTTGGCAACGCAAAGCCTAAATAATTAAATAATTGTAAGTTACCGATTAAAGCTCTATAAATTATTGTCAATGAGGACGGGCCACTTGGATTTAATCAATTGAAAATTCGATTTTTTGCTTAAAAAAAAAAACGATTTTTGAAATATCCGCATATCCCTACAATAGATTTTTTTTTAAACTTGTTCCCTGAGTTTTGTGTTATATAATATCTTTTATGAAAATAATTTAATTGATTACAAAAAGATATATCCCTAAATGTTTTAAATCTAGTAAAAGTACATTCTAATCGTTTAAAAACCAATAGCCGAATTCTGAGTTTCTAAAATGTACGAAAATACCGAAAAATAATTACCGAAATAGAAATTTCCCGAAAAATCAAAATTTTCGAAATTCTTATACGCCAATTTTCAGATTCTTGAAAATATTTAAAATTATTGAATAATCTTTTATTTTATGGCGGGTTTTATTTCCTAGTGTACTATTAAAATTTTATCGCAGGAATTTGAAAACTCAGGTTTGAAACTTTCCGGAATTTGAAGCATTCGAAATAAATATTTTGGGTCGTTTTTTCTTATTTCGGAAATTTATTGCAAAAGAATAAAACCCCAAAAAAACTAGAAATTTTCATGAATAAATGGATAAGTTTTATTTAATTTAAAATCTATAGAAAATGTTTACAGGAAAAACAATTTTTCAAATCTTCAAAATAGATCTTCAAATTCGTTTGATTCTTTCCACAATCGCCATTATCAATTTTAAAATACTTTGGAGTTCTTGCCTATATTTTTAAAGTTGTTTAAGTGGGAATTCACTATATTCCAATCATTTGTTTAGTTATTATCAATCTATAAAAATCTGAGCGCTAAATTTTCAGTTTTTAACGTTATAATATGAATTATGCTGTTTTACCCATTTTTCATTTCTAACTGAAATCCTTAGTTTAAAAAAATATAAATGTCCGCTTCAGAAATATAATTTTTGAATTATTATATTACTTTAAAATTAAAGTTTTAAGCTTTTCTGAATTTTAAATTGAAGGAATAAATATACTCGGTAGTTTTATTTTATTTCGGAAATGGATGCGAAAATATACCTTCCCATACAAAAATTAATATCTTTATAAAGCAAGGCCTAACATATTTTTCCTTAGAATAAATAACAAATATTTATAGGAAAAACCATTTATCAAAATTTTAAAATGGATTTTCCAGAATCTTTTACTTTTTTAAGCAACGTTATAATCTAAATTTTACCATTTTTCCAATTTTTATCTCAAATCATTAATGTTGAAAAGTATAAATTTCAACTTGAAAAATATAATTTTGAAATTATTATATTATATTATTTCAAAATTCTGATTTTAAGCAGAAATATATCATTCCATAAAAACTCGAAATCTTCATAAAAGAGAACATAACATTTTTTTCTTTAAACCCCAAAAAAATATTCCAAGGAAAAACCATTTAAAATTTTTTAAATGTATTTTCCATAATCGTTTATTTTTTTAACGATAGCCCTTATCAATTTGCAAATACTTTTGAATTTATAGATTTATAATTAGACTACATAGACAAATTAACAATATTCCAAAGTGAACTATTTCAAAATATTGAGATTAGTCATTGTCTATATTTATTGAGGTTTCTAAAATTGGAAGCCAAAATAGTTTAATCATTTGTTTAATAATTATGAATCAATTAAAAATCTGAGCTATGCGTTCAAAATCTTAAAGTTATAATTTGAATTGCTTCATTTTGATCATTTTTCATTTGTAACTGAAATGCCTAATTTGGAAAAGTATCAATTTCAACTTGGCAAATGTTATTTTTAATTTAAAAATTAAACAATACCGCTCTGCAGAAAATAGTTCAACTTTAATTTTAATGAAAAATTTAAAATCACTTTATTTTGAATATGTTAAACTTTTTTGGAATTGTTACATTTTGAAAGTTCAAAAATGAAAATCGTTTAGTTTTTGAAAGAAGGTATAACTAAGTGTATTATCTGATTTCAAGGTACTGTACCATCTTTAAAATTGGTATGATTCTAATTTAAAATTTTCCAATTTTGGAGGCTTTAATGCTAAATTTTTAAGTTTGAAATCGTGCAGTACTTGTGTAATTTTTAAAGGGTCTCATAAATTTTTAAACCATAGATCCCAAAATAGCTCAATTTAAATTATTCGAATTCAGACAAGGTCCGGTTTGAGTGCTTCAATTCGCATTTCAAATTATTATTAAGTATTTAAAATTTTTTAAATTGCTTTTAAAAGCCAGAATAACCGTGAAAACATTTTACAAACCCGCATTATATTTTTGTATTATACTGTCCTCTCTGAAAGAATATACTTCTGGAGTAAGTAGTAAAGGTAATGCTAGGGCCAGCCAAAGATGGAACTTGTTATTTTATTTGTTAAGCTTCCCAAGGAAAATGAAATAATATTCGAGTAACAATATATTTGGCGAATAAGAAATTACTTCAATGAAATAGACTTCAATAGGAACCCTAATTTATTTGAAGCATTTAATCTAGAACTATGGGAGGGAAAAAGTATTGGAATAAAGTGCAAAGGATCGATAAAAGAGCGATAAACTATTAGGAGTTTTTATCCTTCGATTAAATTGGGCAAAAGAAATCGATGCCCAAATAAAGAACCGGTGGACAAATCCTCCTTTGCAATCATCGTAACGGTTTCAAACCCCCTATCAGTTTGATAGGCTGGCGTCTTTAGGTCTCCATTTTATCGTAGCAACCCATCTCCTGGATGGACCTCTCACCCTGGTCGCACATATGCAATGAACTCCATTTTACTTCTCGAGAATTTGTTGGGGTTCGCGTGATAATGGTATTCCCCCTCAGATAGTGGGAAAGAGATGAGGAATAAGTAGGGAAATCCAGCCCCTAGAAGGGATTTTTAAGTTCAGGTTCTCGTCAAAACTGTTTAAAGAATATTTATTAAACTTGTTATTATTTGAAAATTTTTCGCAGAATATTTAAAAATAAACAAATTAATATTAAATTGTATAGTTAAAAATTATGGCTAAAGAAATGATGACGGAAAAATTGAAGAAAAAGAGAGTAGTTCTTCATTCCCGAGCAGAAATTTCCCCATCTTTCTCGGTTTGAAGTTAGGTTCTGATGGGGCCCCTATCAGAGCATCTAGCCTGGAAAAAACTGTTCGGGATCCCTATCAGAATATCTAATGTAGGAAAAACTATTTAGGGCCCCTATCAGAATATCTAGTTTAGGAAAAACTTATGGGTGCCCTGTAAGGTTTTAGTGAAGAATTCCATACTTCGTATAGGTATGGCAAAAACTTGATTTAGGGCACTGATGAATATTTTATTCGCTACTGGTCACCAGTACAGATAATAGTCAGTTCGCCCAGTACTGGCTACTATTTAAAAATTAAAAATTTATGTTTAAAAATATGGTTAATGTGTTCTAAAATGCCTAAAAAATACAAAAACAATTTCCACAAAAAGAACTTGTTTCGTCCCTTTTTTTTAAAGTCATGAGTTCGATGTTCATGAAAAATGGTAAATTTTCAGAAAAAATTACATTTTATTTCAATTTTAAATGTTGAAAAATGGACTAAAACACCTAAAAATCAAACCTCACATGGAAGTTTAAGTTTTTTTACTTAAACGTGGTATTAAAATAATATTTTGATGAAAAATTTCTCTTAGGACTATTCTTGTTAATATTATAAACAAATTTAAGAAGCAAATTGAATTTTAAAAATGCATTATTCGGGAATCTGTTGACGAAAAATTCGTTTTTTTTCTATGTCCGTCCTTTTAATTGAGTACTTCACGTTATTTGCAGCAAAATTCATAATTAGTTAATAAACTTTATGGTTTTTTAAACAATTTTTCTATTATTGACGAGCACCAGGAACATCAAATACAAAAAATTGCCATTTTTTCGTCATATTTATTTATAAAAAAAATAGAAAAACTAAAGTAAAAATCAGACTCGACAACTTTCTTTGAAATTTTATCAGATAAAAAAAGCATCTAAATCGGTGCTCAGGTTCAGCCTGCTAGACTAGAAAGTCTAGCAGGGCCCCCATGACCTCAGAGTTACGTTCTAGATGGGGCTTCGACTAGTTTTCTCCACTAGAGCCCAACTGAAATAGGGCAAACTAGTCAGAGCCCCCCTAGAGCCCTTTCAAAATTTATACACGGGCTGCCATTCATACTTAAGATGGTGGGAAAGAGATGTAGGATAAGTATAGTAATCCGATACAAGGAAGACATTCCTGATTTCATATTTTTTTACGAAACTTTCAAAAGGATACTCTTGAGCCTGTATTTATTTACAAAATGGTTTTTAGATAATAAAAGAGTAAAGAAAGAAATACTAAATTTGAAAATCAAAATTTCGGGAAAGAGGAATGATGCTTATAAAATTTGAGAAAAAGAGATTTGTACTTCCTTTTTGTTGGTACTTAGAACTTGGGAAAGAGAAAAAGGAATAAGTAGAATAACCCAATATGAATAAGGCAATCCTAGCTTCTTCTTTTTATCTACAAGTTTTCAAAGTATTTTCTTGAAAAATATATCTTTTGAAAACAATATTTTCAAAATTACTGAAGAGTGAAGAAAGAATTTCTAAAATTAAAAACTTTAAATCAGGAAAAGAGGAATGATACTGATCAAATTTCAAGAAAGACAAAGCTTGTACTATGTTGCAATTGGTACCTAGGGAATGGGAACGAGAGGGGAATAAGTAGAGAAAGCAAATTTCAAGAAGACATGCCTAACTTTACATTTTTATCCGCAATTCTTTAAAGTATATTTTTCAAAACAATAATTATTTGGAAATAAAATTTTTAAAACAACTTAAGCCTATAGAAAAAATCATTCAGTTCAAATTGCATGAAGTGCCTCGTCTTACAGAAATTCAGGATAACTAGTCGAATATTTTTCATTTGTTTGTCTAGTCATTTTCAGAAATAAATAAAAAATTTTACAATATTTTAATTTCTTTAAAAATATTTTTTATAGCTGATGGAAAGTGAAATCTTAGCTTTAAATTAAAATGATTCAACGTCGTAAATTATATTTTTTAAATGAACTGCTTTTAGTCTAAAATAATCGAATTATCATGAAAAACGCGAAGATAACATAATAAGGTTCAAATTTTGTGATATTTTCAGAAGCAATGGCTTTTTTTGTAGTTAAATTACCATTTTTTTGTTAAAAACACTAAAAAAACATTTGATTTAACGATAATATTCTTAGTTGAAACCTAAATATATTTTTTTCTCGAAAAGGTTCATGTTCGAAATCACCGATTTCCCGTAAAAATGTTAATATAGCCTAAAATTGTTTAAAAATTGTAAATTTTTCAAATCTATACCCTTGTACTGTGAAAAAAGCTAGCATCACCTAAAATTTAATAAAATGTGAATCTGATCTGAAATCTAATCATTGCAAAAATTAGAAATACCACTTTTCAACGAAAAAAATATAATCTAAAATTATTTAAAAAACTTCAATCTTGTTCAAATTATCCTTATTTTTACTACAAAATTTCAATTTTCGCTGTAGAACGACAAAATATCCTTAAATTGTTTAAAGTTGCTGAGTTTTTTAAAATCTATGGATTTCTGAATCAAAACTTAAATTTTAGGCGGTGAACCGTGACAAAAAAAACGCTTAAAAATATTATTTTCTTGTAATGTAGATCAAACTATAACAGAAAGTTTTTGAAAAATTGTAACTGTTCTTCAAAGTCTCATAGTTTATTAATAAAAGCACTAAATTATTTACTTCTTACTGTGATTCTTTAAAGTCCAAAGATTTTTATTGAAAATACAATGTCCGATAAAAGACTCAGCATAACCAAAAAAAGAAAATTTTTCATTCATCCTTCATTTGAAAAATCAATTAAAAAATTTTACAAATATAAAACCAACTATAGTAATGAGAAATGAATCTGGTTTAAACAAGACTGATTGCGGGATTTACTAGACATGTCGTTACACCACTTTCTTTTCAAACAGGTTGCTCTTAAAATATAATTATTTAAAACAACAATTTTGTAGTTTATTGAAGAAAAAAGTGAGGATTATTAAACACAAAAATTTTAAATTAGAGAAAGAGGGGTGGTAGTGGTCAAATTTGAGAAAAACAGGATGGGACCTAATCGTCGTTGAGACTTAGATGATGGGAAACAGATGAGCCATAAGTAGAGAAAGCCAAGACCAATGAGAGAGTTCTAACCTTATTTTTTTATCCCTAAATTTTTAAATTATAATTATTAAAAACTGTAAATCATTACGGTAAAAAGCTTTCTCATTTTTCCGATTTTTTTTTCAAATACTAAGTTTAAAAATTGAAACTCAGGGACAAGGAAATGGAATCCGATTGTGAATCCTATTGATTGCATGAAAGAAGTAAGAGATAACCAGAGAAAGCCAGCACTAGGATGATATTCCTAACTTCAAATTTGTATTCTATACAACAAAATGTATTTAGATTTTTCAGAAATACATCATTTAAGAATTAAACACAAAAGAAGATATGATGCTGGTCAAATTTACGAAAAAAGAGACGTA